>CADDXX010000346.1:654753-668598 GCA_902810485.1 Alauda arvensis | reverse complement strand
ACTCTCTGCGCTTCCAGGGGGGGAGATAAAAAAAAAGAAAAACCGACAAAAAAACCCTAAAATCCTTTAGAAAAAGAGAAAAAAAAATTACACGAGTCTTAAAAGTTTGTATGTAATAGCATGCAAATAATATCCGAGTTAATTTAACAATGTTGGGAAGAAGCCGAATGCACTATATACAGGAAWCGATTGGGTGAAATAATACTGTTTTATAGAGATTTAAAATTATCTATGCTCTTAAAAATAGCGGGGAGGGGAGGGAGGGGGAAGAGGTAACAATTTTAGGGTGACCTGAAAGGCAATATAGTAATATATGGACTGCGAACGGTTGGCTGCTATCTCACTATGCACCAGATTTATTTATTAACCCTCGGGAAAAACGGAAAAAAATCTTATTTTAACCTCGATGTTTGGAGAGATTAAAAAAAAAAAAAAAGGAAAAAAAACAGACGGCGAGAAAATGCACATTATTTGTTGTGGAAACAGGAGGGAAACAAAAAAAAAGAGAGGATTAAGAATTCGTGCAATCGTTGGAGCGAAAGCGGGACCGATCCTGCGCGGAGGAGCGGGGCGGGTTTGTTTGTTTTGTTGTTTCTTTTTTTTAAATGAGTTGCTTATTTAAAAAAGGAGAGAAAAAAATTTAAAAAAAAACAAATTTTGGGGGGGAAAAAACCAAAAGGGTCCTGCGGACGAAGCGAGCTCGGGAGCCTGGTGCATTTTAGGGACTGATCGTGCGAAGTGTTTTTAACGACCTGTTGTTTCGATTTGTGACGGTTTTAATGATGTTGCATCAAGATAAAAAACTTATATTCAACTAGAGCCTGGGTCGGGTTGTTTTCTCTCAACTTTTGGAGGGGGGGGTCCCGCAAAAATTTTGGGGGTTTTTGTTTTGGGGGGTTGTTTATTTTTCCCGTTGATTCCCGGTGCTGATGCAAAACCTTCCTGGAGCTCCCGCTGATCTCAGTCCGGTGCTGAGCCCTGTTGAACTCTGGCTTTTCACTTTTCCTGCCTTTTTTTTTGTTTTTGTGTTTTTTCCAGCCGGGTTCTGGGTGTTTTTGGTTTTCTTTCCTGGCTGGAGGGTCCTGGACACCTCCGTCCCTGCAGCTGCTGGGAAGTCACCGGATCCAGTTCGGTCCCCGCTTGTCCGACACTGTCCCCATGAGCTGCTGGCTTGGTTTTCTACGGTAATAAATGATTTTTCTTTCCTCTTTTGGCTTCTCCCTCTCGAATTTTTTAATTTTAAAAGGACCCCTTAACAAACCAAGCCCACGCCTTCCCTAATCCGAGCTTTTGGGCCGGTGTTTCACTGAGATTTTGGGGTTTTTTTGGGGCTGTTTTTAAGGATATTTCTCCCTTTGCCGCAAACCCCGAGCGCGGCCGCAGCTTTTCCTGGACTCAGCGGGACAAATTCCARCACAGCCCTTGGTCCAACAGAATTTTGGGGCATTTTATGTGATTTTTTTAATATTTAAGTGTATTTTCTGTCCTGTATTTTTGCCCTGAGCTGTGGCGTGTTCCCTTCTGCCGCTTCCATAAATCTCTGCCGCACTCATGAAACCCCTTGGCTTTTCCCGGGATTTGTGGGGTACCTGCGACTCCACAGCCCCTTTGGTCTTGCCTTTTCTACACCCCCAAATTTCACCCCCCTTTTTCTTCATCTTTTTTCYGGCTTTTTTGGTGTCTTACTGTGTGACCAGAGGGTTTTTGAGCGGCTCAATATCGGACTTGGATTTTGGGATGGGTGTTGGGATGCAAAGAGGGACGTTTGTCCCAGGGGGTTTGGAAGGTGGGGGGTTGACCCCTTATTCCTGCATTTATTTGGATCCAGGGAAACTTTGCAAACCTGGCTCTAAATAAAATCAACCCGCSCAGCGACTCGCGGGACATCGCGCCCTCGAATTTTTCGGAGGTGAATCACAGCTTCCTGGTGGGTTATTCCCTAAATTTCCTCCCGATATCCCTTTCTCTTGGCATGTTTTTTTGGGGGGGGAGAATACATCCAGCTGCCTGCTCACGATCAAACGAGGATTCGGGGTGGAAAAGGCGCTTGGTGCTGGAACCTTCCCCAAAAACCAGCCTGGGGATCTCAGTCCCCGCTGTCCAAATCCTCACTCCTGGATATTCCCGTGATCCACATTCCCTGTGGGCACGTCCTGGGGGGTCACTGCCCCTTTTCCCACCTGCACTGGGGCTGGTTGGGAAACCGGAGCTGGCTTTGGGGGCTGTGTGGGGTTTTTGGGGAGCACTGTCCCATGGGATGTCACCCCAGGACCCAGCGCGGTGCCCGTGAGGTGACTGCGGTCGTCTCCTGCTCCGGAATCCTTTCCCCACTTCCACGGCAGAGCGAAAGGCAGCAATTGAGGATTCCAARTTTTCCCCTTTGCCCTCTCCTTTTGGTTTTATTTTGGGGTGCGACAACCTGGGAACGATCCCGGATTGTTTTGTCAATCCACGTATTATCCCTTCCTCTTTATCCCAAAGGGATCCGCAATTCCTAGCGCTGCTGTGATTTATTTTTTTAGCTCCCCACTGACTTTTTTTTCCTCCCAAACCCTCCTTGACATCTCCTAACACCTGGAACAGGACACAGGGTGTTGCTGCCACCCATTAATATTGGTCTTCCATGGGTGACCCCATCCCATTTTTTTTTTTGGGAGATTTGGGGGTGGAATTGCACCCTTCTGCCCCATCATCCTGACTTTTCCCATGCTCCCGAAGCTCCCTGCTTTCTGGGATTTGCCTTTGCTGAATAAATAATAAAAACTAAAGTGGTTTAAGCCTAAATTTGGCTGGTTTATGACTCGTCTCCTTTTTGGGGCTGAGCCCCCTCTGCACCCCGGGCTCTCGGGGGGTGTCTGGGTGRTCCCTGCTTGGGTTTGCAGCGTTTTTTTGGGGATGGCTGCGATGTTTTCAGGACCGTGTGTGTGCATTCCAGGAGTGTTGGCCCATTTTGGGATGGGGATGTGGCGGGACAGGGTCGCCCGTGTGCCGCAGGATTGCGGATGCCTGCGGGTGCCACCACGCCCGCTGCAGGAGGACGTGCGGCGTTTTGGGGTCACTCTGACCTGGTCCCGAAGCTTTTCCCCCCTCRTTTTCCCTGATCCCTGAGCGGGGCTGGAGCCTCCTTCTCCATCTTCCTGCTGYTTTTTGGGGTCGCAGCAGGACCTCGGGACACCACACCCTCCTTCCCGCCAGGATCTGCAGTCCCTGGGCATCTCCCGCATCCTCAGCTCCATCCTCAGCCTTTTCCGGGGGTGAGAACAGCAGCCCGATCCCAAAGGATGCTCCAAGGGCTGCCTGGCACTTGGGATGGGGGCATGGGGACAAAGCCCTGGGGGTACCCTTCATCTCCCCCTCCTGCAGAGCTCCCTAACTCCATTTCCAAGCTTTCCTCTCCCACTGAAGGCCCYGTGGGCATCGCTGAGCTGGGAAATKGCTGGAATTCCTCCAGCTTCCCAGCCCGTGGGTTTTCCAGGGGGCAGAGGGGTGATTTTGGGGGATGCTCACCCCCAAACACAGCAGTGCCCTGGAGCACTTTATCCATGGACCCTTGGCAAAGTCCCCTTGAAGTGGTGCAGGGTGCTCCGTGCTACTTCCAAGCAGGAATTACCGCGATGGCCGGAAACGGGCGGAAAAACCGCAACAAGAGGATCAATGCGGCATCTCCAAAGTGTCCCTCRCTCCTTCCTCCTCAGGTTTGTCCCAAATCGCAAATTTCCACAAATCCTGACATCTGTGTAAGGTGAGAACTCCAGTCCTGGAGTTCAGTCCTGGGCATGGAGGAATTTGGGGTAATGGTCACTTAAAAAGCAGGAATTCATTCCAATGCCAGCCAAATTAATCCTGGACAAAAGAAAATCTTGGATTTGGCTCCGAGCCACTGTGAGCAGAGCCTGGGCTTGGTTTGGAGCTGGAATTTTTTTGGCTCGAGTGGATCTCTATATTCTGGCTCGGCCAGAATTGGATTTTTGCACATTCCCTCTTTTCCATGCTCCGTGCCCGGCTGCTTCCTCAGTATTCCCGCATCCCCGGGACACAAACACTGCCCTGCCCATCTGATACATTTATTTCATATAAATATATTTTTATATCTCCATTTATCACCACAGAACAGAGCTCTGCCATAGGATTACGGCTTTGGCACTGCACGGTTCATCCYGAAGGCTGGAATTTTTTCCAGCTCTCTGTCTTCCCCCAGCCAGCGCATCTCAGTTCCACTGATGTCATCCCTAAACTCAGCAGGAAGTGAGATCCTTCCCGAAATCCAGGACACGGAAACCCCCCCCTGGATAACATGTACAGGACCACAGCTGGGATTTTATCCCAAATTCCTCGGGTTTGGGTGGGTTTGGATCACCCAGGGSTGCTGCTGCTGCTGTGGGAATTGGGATGCAGGTGGTTGGATCCAGGATAGGGGTGTGGGATACAGGAAGTGGGATGCAGGATGCACGGATACAGGGCAGGAGATGTGGGATGAAGGTAGTAGGCTGCAGGATATGGGTGTGGGATGGGGGATGCAGGGATACAGGACACTGGATGTGGGATGGAGGTAGTGGGATTCAGGATACGGGATGGAGGAAGTAGGATGCAGGATTTAGGATGTGGGATGTCAGGTGTGAGGATACAGGACATTGGATGTGGGATGCAGACGGTGGGATATAGGGTGCAGGATGCAAGGATGGAGAATAAGGGATGTGGGACTCAGGATGCGGGATAAAGGACGGGACAAATAGGATGGGAGAATTGGGATGCAGGATATGGRGCATAGGAGATGGGATATGGAATGTGGGATATGGGATGCTCCCTGCAGCAGCTGTCACTGCCCCCTGATCCAGGAGGAAAGAGAAGTTTTGGATCGTGAGGATCAAGAAGGAGCCTGGCACTGCCCAGCCCACCCTTCCCTGACCGGATAAACTCCATCAAGGATGCAACACTGGCAAATCCCAGCGATTCCAGCTCACACCCATGTGTGTGCAGGTGATGGGATAAAGTAAGTGGGATGTGGGATGCAAKCTGTGGGATGCAGGATGCACATCCACGTGTGTGCAGGGAAAACAGCTCCACTGCCAAGTGGGAAACATTCCAGGACAGCGTCAGTCCTTGGATCTGGAGGTGATCAGATCCCGCCAGCCAATGCCCTTTGCTGTCTCAGCTGTCTGGGAAGTGCAGCTTTCCTTGGAGTCCCCATCCCCAAAGCCTGGGAATGCCCTTGTTCCCCTCTCCATCCCCCACAACTCCACGTCCCTCCTTGCCCAGCCCCCTSATGATTAAATCGTCAGCTCAGTGTTTAATTACCCACACCATAAACCCCAAAGGTTTTCACCTCCCCTCCAATCCTTCCTTCCCATGGATGAGAGCGGAGGGAAAGCAGAGGGAGCATCTTCCCACCCCCACCAGGTTATTTATTCATGGAARAGGCCGAGGCTGGAGCGCGGCTCCGGCACAGCCCTGGCAGCTGGCGGCTCCCTGGGAGCCGTAATTTGCACAAGCAAAAATAAACTAATTGTTATTTTCCATTTACATAAAGGSAAGGGAAGTTGGAAGAGAGGGGGAAGGAGGCCGGGAATGCGAAGGGAATGTGCTGCCAACCCCTTCTGGGAGGGCTGTGCCAAAAGTCCCGGCTCATTCCCAGATCCCCTCAGGGCTCACCCTGCCTGGCTGGCTGCTGCAGGAGCTGACACTTATGGAAATGGTGGTGTTGGACCATCATCTTCCTCACCACGGAGTCAGGGCTGACTTCCAGAGGTGTGAAGCCCATCCCGATGAAGGTGCAACACATCAGGAGGGACAGGACAACCCCTTCCATCAGCTGGATGGGAGGAAAAAATCTGCTGGTGTCAGGACAGATTTGAGGGATGGATGGAGATTTATTTGGAGTTTTCACTTTGGCTGCGGTGTGTGGATCCAAAAGAAGGGCCTGGGCAGAGAATCATGGAATGGTTTGGGTTGGGAGGGAACCTAAAAATCATCCAGTTCCAACCTCCTGCCGTGGGCAGGGACACCTTCCGCTGTTCCAGGTTGCTCCAAGCCCCATCCAAGCTGGCCTTGGGCACTTCCAGGAATGGGGCATCCACAGCTTTTCTGTGCCAGGGCYTCACCACCCTCCCAAGGAAGAATTTATTCCCTATATCTCATCTAACCCTGCCCTCTGGCAGTGGGAAACCTCAGATCTTTGGGACTTTAAGCCCTTTTCCCAAGTGACTGTTGCTGAAGGAAGAATTTTTTTCCCTTATCCCATCTAACCCTGCCATTTGGCAGTGGGAAACCTCAGATCTTTGGGACTTTAACCCTTTTCCCAAGTGACCGTTGCTGAAGGGCAGCTGGTGGGGATGCATTTGTGGATCTGGGCTTGGGATGGAGGTGGGAGTGAGGACAAACAGCAGAGGAATTTGGGAGTGCTCCTCTCTCATCAACTCCGTGCAGCCCAAGGACTCCTTGGACCAGGCAGGAAGAAGAAGAGGTTTCCCAGACAGACTGTGGATTCCCTCTCCTTGGAAGTGTCCAAAGCCAGATTGGATGAGACTGGAGCAATCCGGTCAAGTGGAAGGCGTCGCTGCCCATGGCAGTGTGGTTGCAACGGGATGATCTTTAAGGTCCATTCCAACAGAAGCCATTCCACGATTTTGTGAGGAACTCATAATGGATTGGATGGAGTGGAGGCCGGAGATGCTGTCACCAKCAKCACCAGCACRGGAGAGACCCCATTCCATGCTTCCACGTCTTGGGAACCTTTGTCATAACGCTTGGAACGAAACGTCGCGGGTGTTTAATCCCGATTTACGCCGACAGGTCCTGTCCGCTAATTAAATATCCATTGATTGTTMGGAGAACACTTCCTTGGGTTTATCGCGTTTCTCCGAGACAAATCAAATTGCCACGTCATTAACTTCCAGCTCCCCAATCCATACATAATTACTGCCTTATTAATACCTCCGAGTTACGAGGAAGTTTGAGGCAATTAATATTTGCGGGATAGTTTGTATCAAGTTAATTCCGTCAGGGTTATGTTAATAATGCGGACATCTAATAAGCTGGATAATTAACATCTTTCTCGTTAGCATCTTCTCAGGTGCCAGTTAAATGTCAGGCCAGGCTTTGTGGCCGGGCTGTGTTTAATTAAACTCGTTATYACGGAGGGATTCATGGCTGTTACATGTGAACGGAGCCAGGTAGGAGCAGCACGTGATTCCTGCCCTGCCTGGGCTGTGGATGCAGGATGGTTTTGGGGATGAATTGGAAGACACAGRAGAGATTTTTTTGCTTCGCAGGAAGGTCAGGATATGCTCCTGGTCAGTGTTGGTCCATCTTGCTTGACTCACAGCAGGGTTTGGATTTAAGGGATGGTCTTCCAAGAGWGTGGCAAAAACCATGGGCTCCCTTGATGTGGACATGAACAGGGGAAAGTGCTGGGAGCATCTGTGAGCACATTCCCCACCAAGCCCAAAAACAGCCCAAAACCTATCCCCACGAAAATTCAGGCGAATTTTAGGCTCAGCTTTAGCCCAGATTTGAAGTTTTGGGTTGGGTCTCTTCCCGAGCTGGCAGGAGTTTTTCCAGCGCACCCCAGCCCCGGGATCATCTCACTTCACGCTGCTTCCCCGGGGTTTTCCTGCTGCCTCACCCCCGGAGCCGGGGCCACGGAGTTCTTGGCCATAAAAACTTCTCCGGGAGACATCCACGACCTGACTGAGCCCGCATCTCCCTGCCCACAGCCTTCCCTCCCCTGCTGCTCATGAATAAAAGATGGACCCCGTCTACCTGGCCTGTTTGTCCTCGTKAAAAATTCATCGGCTGCTGATTAAGTTTTAAGGAAGGGGCCGTGTTGGGCCCAGGTGGGCCGATGTTCTCCAGCTGCCCAGAGGGGTGGGAAGCTGTGGAGTTGGGATTTGCCCCCCTCTGCTTGCTCTGGAAAAAGAACGGGGAGAGTTTTGCTCCTTCCCTGCTCCTGGCTGGGATCCCTGCAAGAAATCCTGGAATATATGGGGAGAGAAGGAGCCTGGCTGGGCTCGGCTCGTATTTGGGAAGCTGATGATCCACAGCAGCTCCAGAGCACACCAGAAATTGTGGAATTTGGGAAAGGAGACACAAGCCGTGATCACAAAGAGGGAAAAAGGTCCAGGTGACCTGAGCAAACTCTTCCATCCCCGAAGTGACTGCTGAGGTTTTGCCTCAACAGAGGGACAGCATTGCCATTGGGAAAAAAAGATGGAATTAACCAAAATTAAAACACTTTTCTCCTTTCTGATCATCCATAGTCCCTAAAATAAAGGCTCTGCTGCTTATTCCTTCCCTCCCCTCCTCTTGTCTCACTCCAAGGGCACAGAGGAGATGCTCAGGAGCTCATTTTAAATTGCATTTAGGAGCTCATTTATCCCTAAAAATGTTTTTGCTGGCTCCTCATGTTCCCTCTTCTGSGACAGGCTGGGGAAGGAGAGGAGGGAAGGATCCTCCACCTCTCCACGTGTGGGGGGCCGTGCTCATGCTGCCATCACGAAATTGCCTCTCTGGTCAGAGGTTCCTGCTCTGTGAATATTTCAGGACGCAGCGCGGGGGTCCCAAGGGTCTCCTGGGGTGGGTCATTAGTGCAGGACGAGGAAGCATCGGACAGACARCAGAGGAGGAGGGGGAAAAAAAAAACTGCGATGAAAACCAAGCAAAAGCYGCCAAAGCCACAAGGTCAGGGATGAAATATTCATGGAGCCATCCGTGCTGGAAGGGAGGTGTGGAGGTCCTGGGGAGGCTGCTGAAACCCCGCTCTGGCTTCCTCCTCTGCCGTCATCAATGCTCAGCTGGTGAAGCTTGGGGCAGCGGTTAAAGATGGATGAGCCCAGTTGTGCAACAGCTGGGCACATCTGGCACCACATCCCCCTGGTGCTCCTCCCCTGGGCTCCGAAAAAAAGGTGGGTGGTGGGATTGGGAGGGGGCACTGCGTGGGCTGGGTGCTTTGGGAATCACAAGGAGGAATGGACTTTGGGATGGAAGTGGTCGGGTGGGAGGGATGGGCTTTGGGATGGGGATGGTTGCATGGGAGGGACGGGTTTTGGGATGGAGGTGGTTGGGTGGGAGGGATGGGCTTTGGGATGGGGATGGTTGGGTGGGAGGGATGGGCTTTGGGATGGGAAGGTTGGATGGGAGGGATGGAGTTTGGGATTGAGGTGGTTGGATGCGAGGGATGGGTTTTGGGATAGGGATGGTTGGATGGGAGGGATGGGCAGTGGGATGAAGGTGGTTGGAGTGAAGGGATGGGATGGATGTGGTTGGATAGGGTGGATGGGCAATGGGATGAAAGATTTACCAGGAGGGATGGGCAATGGGAAGGATGGATGTGACTGAGTTGGAGGGATGGGCAAAGGGCTGGAGTTGGTTGTTGTGGGAGGGATGGATGGATGGATGGAGGGATGGATGGAAGGATGGATGGATGGATGGACGGATGGAAGGATGGATGGATGGATGGATGGATGGACGGATGGAAGTGGTTGTGGGAATAGGAAGTGGGTTGTGTAGGAATAGGCAATGGAACTGAGGAGTTTGGGTGCAGTGGGAGGCAGGTGGGCTGTGGGAAGAACAGGTAATGGGATGGAGTTGTCTGGATGTGATGGATGGAGCCTCAGATGGAGGTTTTTCCTTGCATTTCCCTTTTTGGGAAAGCTGTGTGTCCTGCTTGGCCCCTCCATGCCCTGTCAGAGCAGCCCACAGGCTCTGCACCACGCAGCCTTCCCAAATCCCATCTCCAGCTGGGAACTCAGCCCCATGCCCATGGACCATCACCTTCCTTCCTGGTCACTGCCTCTCCTGGCAGCATCCGACCACCCTGGAGCTGAAATTCCTGAGTTGGTGTGGAACCAGCTCTTCCTAGAAATAACACCCCATTTTCTTACACAAATTATTTCCTTTTGCCTCCCTGGAAGCTCATTACAATTCCTAAATGCGACCGCACGGATCGATGAGGTGCYGGGCCAGCGCACGGCAGTCGATTCCTGTTTTCCAGGAGACTTTTCCTCCCTGTCTAATCAGGGAAGGCAACGTCTTTCTCCCTGATTTTCTCTGTGGTATCGGTCCCCCACTAATTAATTTCCAATGGGTCACCTCAGCAGGGAAGGAGGCTCTCCGGTTTAATTAGGAACGGGTAATATGAGTGTGGATTATCCCGCAGCTGTCCAGCGGTTWTTGTGGATGAGTGCCAGGAGTTCCAGCCTTTCCTAAAATAAAACTCAAAAAAAGAAAACACTTGGAATAAAACRCTTTGTGCTCATCAGGACAGTGTCCAGCTCGGGAGCTGATCATTGTCACCCACCTGAGCCCACAGGCAGCTTATCCCAGGCCTTTCCACAGGGAACTGAGCTCGGGATGCTGTTCCCAAAACGGTGAGCGCCACCGAATAGTCGGGAACGGGACAACTCTTTCCCTTATTTTGGGGTGGAAGGGCAGCATCCTTGCCTTGTCCCTGTGCCGTGTTGTCCCCCAGGAGCGCGGTGACACTCGGATCCGTGCCCACGCGCTCGCTCCCCTCGGTTTTCCCGGCTCCAGGTCTCCTTGCCGGGAGCTGCCGCGTCAGCAGGCTGCACATCTGCGGCGCGGGATCCACTGGAGGACGATATTAATCAGGAGTTTTGTGGTTTTTGTTTTTTTTTTCTCCCGGACTTTGGCAGCTCCCCGGCGCTCGCAGCTGTGCCTGCACCCTGGGAAATCAGCTCCAGYGGCTCCCGAGCCGTCGGCTGGGAATGCGCCTGGTCCCCGGGAGCTTCTGGGGCTGTGGGGACAGATGTGTCCCCTCCCATGGGTGAGCTGGGAAGAGGGGAGGTGCTGTTAATTCCCTAATGCTGGGGAATTCCATGAGTTACGGAGATTCATCCCTATCCCTTCTCCTTGGTGATCTTGGAGCAGCTTTCCGATGTTGTTTCCATCAAGGAGAACATCCCGGACCAAGCAACCTCATCCCAGTCTCAAACCCTCCCTGCGATGCTCAGAGTGGGGAAGATGCAATGAACATGGAAATCCCATTGGGATGGGGACCTCCCTTCCAAGCGTGGGATCCCAAGTGCCACTGCTGACGTCACACATTCCTCATCCGCAAGCTGGATGGGGCCTGTCAGGTGGATAATTAGGATAATTAATTGCCCTAAGGCAGTGTTTAGCCTTGGTGGGAATAGTGGGGAGGCTGGAGGAGGATTTTCTCCCACTAAAAGCCTCTAATCCCYTTCTTGGAGAGTAAATTGTCCCAGTGCCTCAGTTTCCCTGGATGCAGATAGGGGTGTGTGGGGTGGATTG
This sequence comes from Alauda arvensis, assembly GCA_902810485.1. Classification (NCBI taxonomy): domain Eukaryota; kingdom Metazoa; phylum Chordata; class Aves; order Passeriformes; family Alaudidae; genus Alauda; species Alauda arvensis. The sequence continues at coordinate 657,330 of CADDXX010000346.1, read as the reverse complement.
GTGGCCCATCTTGGAGGTCATATTACATTTTCCAAGAGACTTTTGAGGCAGGAACCATCATGTGCCTGTCCTTTCATCCCTATTTTCCATCATCTGGATCTCCAACCCCCTTTCCCTGACATCCTAAGAGCAGTTGTGGTTAGGGAAAGATGGGAAAACGGGATGTGGGAGTTGCAGAGGGATTTTGCTCAACCTTTGATGGCCCCGCTCCTTTTGTTTTTGTGCTCCCTCCCCTGTGGACACGGGTTCTCCACAGGGGTTGGAAGCAGGAATGGTGCAGGGAAGGGGGGGAATTCTGTCTCTCTCACGATCCCTTTGTGTCCCGGTGTAATCAGCTCTGATTTATTCTCTTTGATTTTTTTTTTTTGGTCCTTTTTGTTGTTATTTTTTCATTTTTCCTCAGTGTCGGCATTTTTTCCCCCCGGTCTCTCCCCAGCTCCTGTGATTCACCAGAAACCTGAGACCAGGAATTATTTGGGATGCAAACTGGGTCGCTGGTCTCCTTTGGTGACATCTTCCAGTTTCCAAGCTCTTAACCCTTCCCAAGCCCCCCAAAGATCCCCAAGGAAAAATCCCTGGCAAGCCTGAAATCCTTCAGGCAGAAGGGCCAGAACCCAGGGATGAGTTTGGGTCAATTTGGGCTGAAAACAAATGACTTTGTGGCTGTTGGAATGCTGGATGCTCTGCTGGGATATGACTGGGGGAATCATCACACCTTTGGGAATTTGGAATRCCAGTTTTGGGTGGAATGGGATTGGAATGAGGCATTGGAAGATGCTTGGATCTGTTTGCCCTATGGGCAAAGCCAGAGCAACAGGAAATTTTGGGGCTTTGGGAGGAGTCTTAAGCACTTAAAAACTGGGATAATGGGGAATTCTGTGCTGCCRTCAGCAAATCCTCCTGGGATGCTGAGGACAGAGTCCAGGCACCAACAGAGTGGGGAACACCRGAGCAGGATTTGGGGCAGAAATCTTTCCAGGGATGGAGATGTGAGGATCTGAGCATCAGGGAGGTGTTTGGGAMTGCCAGGATCAGACCTGTTGGCTATAGAGGGRCAGTGGGTGGGATTTAGGGCACCAYGACAATCTGGGATAAAAGGTGGGATGGGAGGGTGTGTGTGCTGTTTTTATGGGATATTTGGGATGCAGGGCTGTCCCAGCTGCACAGAGCAGGTGTTTGGAAGAGCCACACACGCTCTGGCTCCTGGATGCTGCTTTGGAATAACTGGAATGTATCAAATCTCAAATGTGGGATTGGAAAGATGTGGCCAGCACAGAGAGAGGGAGCATCAGGATCCTGCAGGATCTTACAGGATCCCGTGTCCAGTTTTGGGACACTCAGGACAAGAAAGATGTTGAAGGGTTGGAGAGTGTCCAGAGAAAGGAAAAAGGAGCAGGGGAGGGTCTGGAGCACCAGGAACAGCTGAGGGAGCTGGAGGGAAGGAGGCTCAGGAGGGACCTTTTCCCACTCTGCAATTCCTGGAGAGGAGGATGGAGCCAGGTGGGGACTGGGCTCTGCTCCCAGGGACAGAACAAGGGACAGGACAACAAAAAACGGCCTCAGGATGTGTCAGGGCAGGTCTAGGTTGGATATCAGGGAAAATTCCTCCATGGAAAGCATTGTCCAGCCTTGGCACAGCTGCCCACGGCAGGGGTGTCCCCATCCCTGGAGGGATTTAACATCCATGTGGATGTGGCACTTGGGGACACGGTCCGTGGTGGCCTTGGCAGTGCTGGGCGAGAGCTGAACTTGATCTTGGAGGGCTTTTCCAACCGAAATCATTCCATGATTCCACGATGGATGGACGACAGTGACCTGTTGGCCACCACACGTCCCCCACCAAGCTCCTCTTGTCCCACAATCCTCCCAGCTCCTCCAGCCCGTGGAAAAAAGCCCATTCCCTACAGTTTTGTCCCCAAAATGCGAAGGGATAAATCCATGAGAAAAAAAAAATCCATCACATCCAAAGACAAGGCTGGCTGTTTTTCCAGTATTTGGGAGGTGCGAGTTTCTCTCCCGAATTGTTCGGCACCCAAGGCTATCGGGAGCACTCAATCCCAACCTTTTTGATCTGCTCCCAAAAAAAATTCACCAGAGGATGCAGAAAAGTGGATCAGCTCTTAAAGCGCTGCATCAAGAGAGCTGCAGTTTAAACAGATTTTATATATTATTTTATAGATACAAGTTTTTATTATCTATATATTTTTTTCTTCATCACGAGTTCCTAGAAAAAAATTCAGAAAATTTAGAAAAATTTAGAAAATTAATTTTCTAATAAATTTAGAAAAATAAATTCCATGGAAGTGGTGAAGAACAAGACAGATCTCCTGATAAGCAAATAAAATGATATGAGGTAAAACCCCAAGGCCTCTTTAGCCACCACAGCTGAAATACCCAATTTTTTAGGCTTCCCTAGATTGGATGGTGAGGAAAACAGAGGAGGGTAGGGGACTGGAATATTTGCTGGTGGTTTTAAAAAGCAGCCACTTTTCATGCTGGAGGCTTCTCTTCTGCACCTCGTGGTGACACAAGTGGTGTGTGGCTAAAGAGTCACCAGGGTTTGTCACTTTAATGGAG
>CADDXX010000346.1:629738-654646 GCA_902810485.1 Alauda arvensis | reverse complement strand
AAAGCAAAGAGCTGAGCAAATTGGGGCAATTGTCAGGGGAGGTCAAAGCTGTTGCCTGTCAGGGCTGGCAGTTTCCTCCAGAAAGGACTTGATGTGAATCCTCCCCCCGGAACGTGGGCAGTGTCCRGGGGCAGCTCTGCTTTTCCTGATGCGCAGCTTTTTCTGTGAGATGAGTTTTTTTGCCTRCGCTGCCGTGGCTGATTTTACATYGCRGTGAGCATTCAGCAGCTCCCCTCCYGCTCTTTTTCCTGGTTTTTGCTTGGATCCAGTTTTGGGGGATCTTTGCTGGCAGAGTTGGAACAAGGAAAAGTCCATGGGATATGGGATCAGCACCTGGTTCTGCTCCAGTGCACCAGAGAGAGGCAGCACAGGGATTAAAACCATCTCCACCCCAAAAAGGAGCCTTGTGGCTCCTCAGGGACACCTAAAACTTCCASAAAAAGGAATTTTTGAGGAGGCCACGGAGATGCTCCAAGGGCTGGAGCCCCTCTGCTCTCGGAGAGCTGGGGGTGTTCACCTGGAGAAGAAAAACCTCCAGGGAGAACCTCAGAGCCCCTTCCAGGGCCTGAAGGAGCTCCAAGAGAGCTGGAGACGAGGCTTGGAGTGGAAGGAAAAGAGGGAACGGCTTCCCACTGCCAGAGGGCAGGGTTGGATGGGATATTGGGAAGGAACAGCCCCTCCTGGCAACCTCAGCAGAGAGGTGGAGGGAGGAGGAGGAGGAGGAAGGAAACAATTCCCCAGCTGCTGGAGATGTTTCCTCCATGTGAACGYCGCCGTGGCTCCAGGGATTTGTCCAGCACATCGTTCTCCTTTGGCACTGGAATGACCTCGGCTCCCTCCTGGCTGAAAATAATGAAGAATTAATTAGGACCAAGCTCTCATCAGTGTTAATGCTTCAGAGCCCCTTCAGCCACCGTTCCGGAGCATTCCAGGTGCTTTTGCCTTATGAAATAATCAGGATGGAGATGCAGCCAGAGCAGCGGCCTCAGCCCCGGGCACTGATCCCAAAATGGGTCCRGAAAAAAATGGATTTCAAAGCTTTCCTTCCTTCATTTTCCTCATCACCCTACCAACTGTTTCTCTTGCTTTTCCGCAAGGAATTCTGGTGTTTCCCTGCTGTTTAAACCCCCCAGAGCCCAAATCTTCTCCAGCACAGATCTCAAGGGTGTGACATCCTCTGGGAGACATTCCCAAGCTCTGGTGGCCTTCCTTCAGAAGGTCACAGCATTCCCAATCCACAGGATCCACCGCAGGGAAATCTCACTCCAAACAGATCCCACCCCTCCACTGGGAGAAACCCCAAACCTTTGGAGCTCTCTCTGGACCACCAGGACATCCCTGAATTCCTGGCTGGCCCACCACAGCCGAGCCCTCGGAGCATCCTTGTGGCCCWCTGCTTCCCTGAGGTCCTGAAGGACTGGTTAAAGGGAATTCCTGTTGGATAAAGACTCCTACAAGGAGACTGCTGCCTGTTGATCCAAGGAATAACCACCAGGAGCATGGGAAGGATTTTTTTTACTCCTTGGTGGTCGTTGTCCAAGGCTTCCAGCTCTTCTCAGAGAAGGCCACTCTGCTCCAAAGATTTTCTGACTGAAAATTCCCCCCCTTTTTCTTCCTATTGGGAATTGTAAGGGTCCTGCTCCCTGATGAGATTTCCCCCAGGCTCTTCCAGAGGGCTGGAGGGGATGTGGGTTGGGGAACACGGATTTCTTTACATCAGGGGTAGCAAGATAACTCTTGGATTGAAGATTTATCTTGACTTGGAGTGCCCCTGCCCTTGTCCCGGACTGAGAGGGAATGAGGAGTGGGAATGAGAAGGTCAGGAATTCAGAACTGTGGGGGCAAAGCCCCAAGATCCCGTGCAGCCAGAGCTGGTTTCTCATCCCAGTGGAACAAAATAGGCCTCCAGGACCTCGCTTATTCCCACAAGGGACTCCAAGAGCGAGGATGGAATCAGGCTGCGTCCTCAGAAACGGCTGTGTCCGCAAAATCTTTGGGAATATTCGGTGCAGCAGCTGCTGGTGGCAGAGAGGCAGCACAAAGAAGCTCCGTGGGGCATCACAGAACGAGCTGAGCTTGGGGAAAAATTTCTTAATCCCTCTCCTTACTCAAAGGCTGGATTTTGCCTTCTCCCACCACTCCGGAGAAAAGCGCTGCTGGCTTGGGATGGGACTCGGAGCCGGAGCCTGAACGCCAGCTCAGCTTTGAGGAGGAGAAACCGAGAGCTGGGAAATGCTAAAAGAGCTATCAAACCCTGTGCTCCATCCCCAGCAGGGCCGGGATTGTCCCCCCGAGGTGGCTGGCATGGAAATGCTGCTGTCGTGGGGTTTTCASGGAGATCCTCCGGGAACAGCTCCCTGCCAAGTGCAGGAAAACTCTTGTGAAATCTCTACCTTTTGCTTCTCGTTAGTGCAGCCTAATCATCCCCCTTTTCCCAGGGGGATTTCTGCCCTCCAGGTACAGGAGACCTTTTTTTTTATTTTTTTTCCCCCATCTGCTTTCCCAGCTGTCTGTCTCCCCTGGTCCCTGCAGGTCGGTGCTCACATGGAAGGGATTTTTTCCAAGCCTTTGGGTCCTGGCAGCCCCCAGGGCAGGACAAGAGGCAGGAACAGCAGTTGAACGATTGGGCAGGATGCGAACRAAGGGAAATGGTGTCCAAGGAGGATTGTCCTGGCTCGGGAATTCCCCTGGAACGCATCAGGCTGTTTCATGTCTCGACGCCTGTGAAGCTGCGTCCTCCCGAGGCCCGGCACCACCTTTCCCAAGCTGTGCAGGAGCTGGAAGCCAGGATTGTCTCATTCCCTGCGGGACAGCAGAGGTGTTTTTCATGTGTCTGCTTCCCAACAGGCAGCTCCTGCCACTGAAGGAATCAAAAGAGCCTGTGGGAGGCTGGGAATGGGGAYTGGATCAGGCTGGGGATGGTTCAACCCCAGAGCTGGGGGAAAATTTGGGATGAGAAGGTTTGTGGCTCCTCTGGACAAGCAGGAAGGATGGGTTCTCATTAAGAGAGGAAGGGAAGGAACTGTGAGGYCACAGRTGGGTCWGCAGTRGGTTTTCCAGAGGGTYTGGAAAGCTGTGCAGAGCCAGAGGAACAGGGAAAAGGATGTTTCTGGAACAGCTCTGGATATGGGCTCACCATGACTGGAAATAACCCAGCAGCCACCCCAGTCTGGGAGGGAAATWTTTCCARTCAAACCCWGAGCTTGTCAGAGCYGGCAGAGTTCTCTCCTCTGRTGGAAAAGCTGCTCCCATCACACCYCCTTCCACCTGGGAAACGACCCACATTCCTGGGAGAGAAACCATCCCCTGGTCCAGCAGCTCCTGTGCTGAATAAAGCTGAATGAAGCAATAAAACCAGAAGTGAAAGCTCCAGTTTTGGAGTCTGGCAACAAAAACACAACCCAGAAACAACCCAGGTGGATTTAGACTGTGAACGTGTGCTGGGAATGCAATTTAAGTTGTAAAATGTTTAGGAGTTTTCCTGCTGGTGGCAAGGACCTGCCCTGCCTCCAGGGAATGTCCCRGTGCTGTCACTCCACGTGTGACAAGGACAGCCACAAGTGACCAAAACAATCATGGAAACATTGGAATGGTGGCTCTGAGGGGTCCAGGGGCTGGAGAATGTGAATCCAACATGGGACAACAGGGAGATGCTGTTGTCCCATGTTGATAAGAACCAGCTGTGTCCCAAATCCCTGGAGCCGCTTCCACCTGCCCGGTCTGGATCCTGCTCCGTCACCTGCCGAATCCACATTTATCCCTTCCCACATCCCACGGCAGGGGAGCTGGATTATTTTTAAGGTCCCTTCAAACCCAATCCTCTCCACAATTCTGGGATCACAGACCCACGAAGGGGGTGAGGTGAGGCCAGGACGCCGCGGGTGCAATCCCAGAGGACTTTCCCCACGTGCTTCCCAACCCCTCTCATCYCGGGATCGAGAAGCTCTGGGGGCCACCTCTGCCAGCCCCGTGCTGGTGGCATCGCGCTGCTGCTGAAGGGGGGACGGGGCACCACGTGCGAGGGACAACGCCGATCTTCCCACCCCTCCAAAAAAAAAACACATCCTGGGATCAAACACTTGATGTCTCTCCCTATCCCATGGGGTGAGGTTCCCCCCAAGCTCCCACCATTTCCAGCCTCGCAGCCCCCCGGGTTAACCCGGGAGCATCCCCCTGCCTCCCTCCCCTCCTCTCCTCTCCCCTCCCCGTCTGGGCTCTGGCCCCCGCCGGCAGCCGCGGAGCCTCTTTCAGGTACCTCGCAGCTTTAATTGAAAGCAGCCGCCGCTGCTCACAAAAACACGCCGAGACCCGGGAGCCGCTCTGAAGCCTGACTCAGGATGGGGACCCTGCCGGCGCGACGCGGGGCGACAGATAATTAAAGTGACAACCGCGCACGGGTGGGGAGGATGCAGCGWTGCCTCTTCCCCCGAGGTCGGGCGAGTCGTGCCGGGCCGGTGCCTCTTTTTCTAAATTTTTTAATTTTTTTTTTAAATTTTTTTTTGGGCCACCTCCATCTCCCGATCCGGGTTTGAAGTCCCCCGGGTGCCGTCGGTGCGGGACAAAGAAGAGAGGCAGGGCTTGATGGCTGTGGAGGCTTCGGGGCGTTTGGGAAAAAAAGCGGGAGCAAGGAGAGCGAGAGTCGTGCGGGAGCGCGGAGACAGGCGGGCTAAAAAATTTCTGAACGCTCATGAAAGATTCAGGGGCGTCACTTGTTAAATTTAATTGGGAGAAACCCGACTCGGCGCCTGACTGCACGGTTTGGTGGCTTTTGCTTAAGAAGTCAAGTGACAAGCTTGTCGTCTGTGTTTTTCCCCCTTCTTTCCTTCCTTCCCTCGCTTCCTCCCGCCTTGCTCTTCCCAGCTCCTGCCATCGTGAATAATTTGGGGAGGATTATCTCCTGTCTCTCCAGGGAGGAGAAAGGTGGGATTTTGGCGATGCTGTCAGCTCGGGGATGCAGGAGGTGGGAGTTCAGGTGCTGCTGGGTTTTGATCCAGATCCAGGACGGGGATGCAGGGGCTTCAATAAATGTGATGTGCCAGCAAAAATTTGGGATGCAATCCCTTCTGCTTGTGGGGCTGGGACACTTTTCTTGCCCACATGAAGTGGGAGAGGGGGAGGTGACAAAACCCCTCTCCTAGGCAGGATCTCCTCTGGAGATGAGTTTTCCAGAGGCTGGAGGAAAGTTGTGTGCCAACAGGGGTGACAATGAAATTTAATGGCTTCTTCTCCTGGGGGATTTTGAAAGTGATGGGTCTTTTCAGCGGCTGATTCTTCTTTTTTGTTTAAAAAAAAAAAAAAAAGGAGATTCCAGGAGGGAATCATCCCTCCAAAAGCCAATTTCTGTGCTCGTCGTGGCTGATTCTGCTTCCAAAGAGAAAAAACAGTCCCTGCTGGAGGGTCARATTCATCTCCTGTGAACTTTGATGTCTGCAGGAAAGCAGATGAATCACACTTGAAAATTCCTGCTTCTCCCAGATGACTCCGAGAGGAGCTGGAGTGACTCCCCAAGGTGTTCTCCTGCTCCACAGAAACCCTCGGTGAGGGGATGTGGACCCTCCCCACTCAGGTCTGTGGCATCCTGGGTGTAACCTGAACTCAGGGATCAGTGGCAGAGCTCCCCAGGGCTGCTGGRTGGGAATGGGAGCTCCTGGATAAATTGTGGGAGCAGTTTGGAGCCTGCCAAAGTGGCCTGGGCGTCACTTCAGGGACACCAAAGATGGGGGACCCTTTTTAATGGGGTTTGTCCTGAGGSATCCTTGAGCCTAAAGGGGAATTACTCCTGATATTTTACACTTAGCAAAGGATAAAATTCACTCGTTTTTCCAGGTGACTGTTCATCCTCCTGTCCGTCCATCCATCCATCCATCCATCCATCCATCCATCCATCCATCCATCCATCCATCCATCCACAGAATCATGGAATGGTTTGGGTTGGGAGAGACCTTAAAGATCCYCCARTTCCAACCCCCTGCCWTGGGCAGGGACACTTTCCACTATCCCAGGTTGTTCCAAACCCCATCCAACCTGGCCTTGGACACTTCCAGGGATGGGGACAGCCGCAGCTTCTCTGCGAATTCCATTTCAGGGCCTCCCCACCCTCACAGGGAAGAATTCCATCCCAATATTCCATCTCTCCCTGCCCTCTGGCACTGTGAAGTCATTCCCCCTTGTCCTGGCTTTCCAGGCTTATGGAATGGGTTTATGGAATGAATATGGCCCCGTTCCAGCTGCAAAGAGTGAGGGATTTTCTCTTTAATGAGTCTCAGTCCACAATTCCAGGGTTAAAAAGTGGCTTTGGATGAACATCTGGATGTGCTGGAGCGTCCCTGCACGGAGAGGCTTGGACACGAGCCTGGAGTTTGGACACAGAATTGGATTTAAGCTCGGCTTTAGGTGCTAAATTCTCACGAGCTCTACTGGGAGAGAGATTTGGTACCAAAATCTTCCCCCCCCCAGGTTTTTAGGGCACCTCAAGTCACCCAAAATTTTGCATGAATGGCGCTGATTTGGGTTTAAACCCCACAGAGCTGAAAGGGGAAAGCTCAGAGGGYGGTGGACACCTCACTGAGCAGCTCTAAGTCTAAGCTGGGCCAGGGGAGGTTTAGGCTCGGTATTAGGAAAAGGTTCTTTGCCCAGACACTGGAATAGGCTCCTCAGGGAAGTGATCACAATCTGAAGCCTGACGGAGTTCAAGAAGAGTTTGGACAATGCCCTCAGGCACAGTGTGGGGTTTTTGGGATGTCCTGGAGGCCGGGAATTGGCCTGGGTGATCATGGTGAGCTTCCACCTCAGGATATTCCATGATTCCATAAACTTGTCCTTTCCCCTCACCATGAGCTTTCCCTTGAACCCATTCCTGGCTCCATGGGACCATCCCATGAACAGCAGCACCCTCAAAAGCTGAAGGGAACAGAAATCAAAGCCCTGCCTCCTCCTTGCCACCGTTAATTACCCCCTTCATTAACGACTTGCCTTTCCAGCATCCACTGGCCAAGCTTTGCATTTGGATTTTGGAGAACTTGGTCTGCTCTGAGAGAGGTTTCATCAAACCCAGTTGTCAGCACGGAGCCGGATTCCCACAGCTCCAGGATGACTCAGGTGCAGTTTCACACGGATCCGAGCTCCGGCTTTGAATTTCTCAGGATAAAGAGAAATTTTATCCAGATAAAAAAAGGTGGAATTTGTTCATCACGGCCGCCCCAGTGGGGAGCAGGGAGTTTGCTGCCTGTAATTAAAAAAATTCTTGTCTTTCTGTGCTCATCCTTGCCACAGCTCTTCTCTCTCCATGGGRCCTCTGCCAAGTCCTTGGAATGGCTCCTCAGAGGGGAATTCCCAACACATTCCTGTGCAAAAGCAGAGAGGGGATTCTGCCCCTCTGCTCCTCTCTGGTGAGATCCCACCTGGAATGCTGCCTCCAGCTCTGGAGTCCCTGGTGCAGGAAGGACATGGAGCTGTTGGAGCGAGTCCAGGGGAGACACCAAGGGGATCAGAGGGATGGAGCAACTCTGCTGGGAGGGGAAACTGGGGGAGTTGGGATTGCTCAGCCTGGAGAAGCTTTGGGGTGACCTGATTCTGGCCTTCCAGGACCTAAGGCAGGTGATGAAAAAGACGGAAAGAATTTTTTTACAAGGTCCTGGAGTGTCAGGACAAGGGGGAATGGCTTCCTACTGCCAGAGGGAAGGGTTAGATGGAATATTGGGAAGAAATTCTTCTTTGGGAGGGCACTGAGGCCCTAGAATGGAATTCCCAGAGAAGCTGTGGTTGGTCCGCATCCCTGGAAGTGTCCAAGGCCAGGCTGGATGGGGCTTGGAGCAACCTGGGATAGTGGAAGGTGTCCCTGGCCATGGCAGGGGGTTGGACAGGATGATCTTTAAGATCCTTTCCAACCCAAACTATTTCATGATTCCATAAAAAAACAAAGGGTCAGCGCAGTCCAGAGCACCTCAGGCAGCACCTGCCTTTGGAGTCAATCCCAGCAGCAGCCAGGGACGCTCCTGGATTTGGGTTCTGCTGGCGAAAGGGAAGAGTTTCTGTGCAGAATCCCAAACAGAAAAGCAACTTTGTCTTTTGAACGCTGCAAGGGATTGTCTCTGTACGTGTCCTTTGTTTTCTTTTTTTTCAGTTCTTTGTCCCTCAGAACAAGGRAAAACAACCTTCCTTCTTCTCTCCATCAGCAGAGGAGGGGGAAAGGGAGGAAAATAATTATGAAAGGAAGAAAAATGCTCCCCATAATTTTTTGTGTTGACAGTGAAATCTCCAAAAAATCCCCTGCTTTGCTTTGATGCAGAATAAAAGAATTTTGAGTGACACAGAGACTTTTCTGTTGTTCTGCTCTCCATTATTCACCTCAAAAAAGGCAGCAGAAAAGAATCTTTTTATTCCTGAGTCTCCACCAGGATTTATGGATCCGGCACTCGGGTAGACCCGGTCAGAAGTCAGGGAAACATGGAATTATTTAGGTTGGAAAAGATTCATTCCAACCACTCCCCTAGCATTGCTCCCCACTGACCGTGTCCCCCAGAGCCACATCCACATGGATTTTGATTTCCTTCAGAGATGGGGACTCCTCCACCTCCCTGGGCAGCCCATCCCAATGGCYRAYGACCYTTTCCATGAGGAAATTCTTCCTGGAATTGGTTTAGGAGCTGCTTCCAACACCGCTGGTGCTTTCCAGGCATGGTTTTCTTCTTGTCTTCCGGGGTCAACCGCACCCTTTAATTCCAAGGGTTGTGGAGTCAGGCTGTTGGAATGGGCTGGAGCCCACAGAGAGATGTTCCAGGGGTCTCTCCAGGTCAGTGGARTCCCAATYCCATCCCTGCTTGGCTCTRCTTCASAGAACCATGGAAAKGTTTGGGTTGGAAGGGACCAACCCAAACCAAGCTCCAGCTCCCTYGTTCCACCCCCCTGCCATGGGCAGGGACACTTCCCACTATCCCAGGTTGTTCCAAGCCCCGTCCAACCTGSCCTTGGACAATTCCAGGGATGGGGAGTKTCCTACCAAGCTCGGTGTGGGAGAGGCAGGAATCCTGCTCCAGGATGTGCCTGTTTTGGATTCATGTCCGGCTGAAATTGGTGTCCAGTGACAGGCTGGATTCTGTCCCTCTGCCCCGCTCAGGTGAGACCCCACCTGCAGCCCTGGGATCCAACATCAGAGCTGCTGGAGCAGATCCAGAGGAGTCCATGGAGATGCTTCAGATGCTGGAGCCCCTCTGCTCTGGAGCCAGGCTGGGAGAGCTGGAGGTGTTCACCTGGAGAAGGGAAGGCTCCAAGGAGACCTCAGAGCCTCTTCCAGAGCCTAAAGGGGCTCCAGGAGAGCTGGAGAGGGACTTGGGGCATGGACATGGAGTGACACAAGGGAGAATGGCTTTAAACTTCCAGAGGGCAGGGTTAGATGGGATATTAGGAAGGAATTCTTTCCCTGGGAGGGTGATGAGGGGCTGGAATGGAATTTCCAGAAAAGCTGTGGCTGCCCCATCCCTCAGAATGTCCATTGCCAGGTTGGATGGGGCTTGGATCAACCTGGGATAGTGGAATGTGTCCCTGTCCATGGCAGGGGGTTGGACTGGGTGATTTTTAAGGTCCTTTCCAAACCAAACCATTCCATGATCCTATGACCATCAAAGACGGGGCTTAAACCCTTTTTCCTGGGAGCTCTCATTGAGCAGGATCTGTGGAAGGCTGGGAAAACCTGGCAGGGAGCAGGGCCTGAGCCAGCCCAGGGTCCAGTTTTAAGTTACTGCTGCTGAGGGGCAGAAATAGCTCCTATTAAGTTGCATTTCGGGATTTGGAGCCAGAAGATCGAGGTCACATCCACAGAGCTGCCGGACCTGGTGTTTTGTGTCCTCTGCAATTCCAAGATCCCTCCCCAAGAGCCATCCTGGGAAGGGCATCCCCCTCCTCCTGCCCTGTTGGGACACAGCCTCTTCCAGGAGGGATTTTGCTGCCTGAAGTTCCACCTGGCAGGAAAATGTGCACGTGGGAAGTGGAAAATCATCTCCTGCCTCAGTTTCTCTCCATGGAGCAAGGGAAGATTTTCCCCACATCCCAAAAGGGCTGGTACGTCCCACTGGGAGCTGGTGGCAACGTCACTAAACACCAGCATGGAGCTGCCCTTTGAAAYCCCCCTGTTCTGCATGGAAGGAGAATTCCTCTCCATGGAGAGGGGCCAGGCATCCCTGGAAAGGGAAAGGTTTAAAGGGCAGGGATATGGGTTGGACCCGGACCAAAATCCTTTTCCCTCAACCACCTGCTCTTGCTAGAAGGATAAAAAGTTTCCTCCCTGCCTCCCTGGTTCTCATCCAGCCTCATCCCAGAGCCCAATTCCATGGGAACTCCGGGATGTGTGAAACGTCTGGCCAGGATCTGCCTGCTCCTGTGTGCTGATTTCTACGTGGATGAATCCCACTGCAAAAGCCCCCTCTGGAAGTGCTCATCCCACCTCCCCAGACAGAAGAAGCCATGGCAAAAATTCCCAGGGTTTAAAGGATTCAGGAAAGTCTGATGTGCTCAGACTGTGAGGTTCACCTCCACATGGAATTGATTTCAGGCAGGCATGGGAAGATCCTTGACAGTGGACAACGTAGCAGAAGGGGAAACCTTAAAATCATGGAATGGTTTGGGTTGGAAAGGACTTTGAAGACCATCTCRTTCCACCCCCCTGCCATGAYCCCAGGTTGCTCCAAGCCCCWTCCAACCTGGCCTTGKGATGGGGCAGCCACAGTTYCYCTGGGAAACATGTGCCAGGTCCTCACCAYGCTCACAGCCAGGAATTTCTTCYCAATATCCCATCTATCCCTGCCCTCTGGCACTGGAAAGCCATTCCCMCTTGTCCTGTCACTCCATGTCCATGATCCAGAGTCCCTCTCCAGCTCTCCCTGGAGCCTTCTCCAGGCTGGGCATTCCCAGTTCTCCCAGTCTYCAGAGCAGAGGGGYTCCAACCCTTGGGAACAGCTCCGTGGTCTCCTCTGGAATTGCTCCAGCACCTCCACATCCTCCTGATATTGGAGCCTTCTTGCTCACCCTCTGCTTTTTGGGCCGAGGAACCATTTCCATTCAGTCACCACAACGATTTCCTCATCCCGACGCACTCTGGGATCACTTTTCCTATTTCTCACTTCTCCCGAAGGGATTCTGGTTTTTGGGAATTGCTCTGCTCCCATCGCTCTGCCAAGGTTTCTTTCTCTTTGCTCCCCTCAYGACATGTGAAGGGAATTTCCTGGGAATGGTGTCCTGGGAATGGTGTCCGTGCATCTCCATGGCCGTGATGGCGGAAAGACGGATTATCCTTCTAATCATCCCGAGGTGAATCCATGCTATCCACAGAGCAATGTGAGCCCATTCCTTGGTTTTCCAAACCGCTTTTGYAGGGAAGGGGATATCCAGAGCTCCRGGGAGCTCYGGGGAGCTCCGGGGAACTYTGGGGACTTCCAGGCATCAATGACACCCCYGAGCTTCCTGAACTCTTCCCTCTTCCCCTCTCGCCATCCTCTCTGTGTCAGCGGACTCCGGAGGCTGCCATTCCCATGGAAGCAGCCACTTGAATTTCCCCCCTTTCCCCCCTCAAAGTGATTTTTTTCCCCCCCACTTCCGCGCAGCGTGCGGAGGGAATTTTCGCACCCGTAAACACTTTGCGCCGCTGGCTCCCGGCTAATTGAGTCTGACAGTTCGTGTAGTCAGCAGCTGAATGGTGTCACTGGGAATTAGGCTGCCGGGATAGACTGCCAGGAGCAAATTACTTTGTCACTTCTCAGCTGACTCGAAAATATGGGGCTTTTTTTTACCCTTTTCTTTTTTTTTTCCCCCAGGTTTCAGTTTAGTTTTGGAGGTTTTGTGTGARAGCGTTTGAAGCCCGCCCTAACCCRAGCCTGGTTTGTTTAAGGAGCATTTCCTTGCTGGTAACAAACCCCTCTCCTCCTGAACACCCCCCTGGAATGTTTATGGAGCGGGTTCTGGAAATGGTTTTTARAGGGGATCCAGGGGGATTGAAGGGAAGTGACTCAGAGAGCGGGAAAGGGATCAAACACGTCCCTCCTCCTCCCTGTGGTATCCATCCAATGCCATGGATCCATCACTCATCCATCCACCTCCACCAGGCAGCTTCCAATTGTTTGTTCATCTCCCTGACACGTTCCTTTTGCKGTGCAGTATTCCAGGATTGTGTCCCATCACCAGCTGCTTATCCATCATCTGGCTGTGGGGTGTCTCTGGTCCATCCTCATTTGTCCATTGGCTGAGCTGATCCCTTTTCCCTTTCCCAAATTCCTCCCACCATGCCATGATCCCACGTTGGGATGGCTGTCAAGGTCTCCATCCTCCCCCTTTTGAGGTCCTGTTGGAAAGCTGTTGGATGTCAAAAGCTTTGGATATTCTGCATCTGCTGGTGGCAATGCAATTCCAGCCTCTCTGAAAAAAAAACAAAACGGGATGAGTGGGATTTTATCCAGTCAAAAGCAGGTAATTCCTGAGGTGACAGAGCCAAGCCCTGTTTCAATGTCACACTGATGCCAACCTGGGCTCTCCCAAACTTTGTCACCTCCCACAATCATGTCCAATGTGTTCCCTGAAAACATTCCTCTGTTTCCACGCCAAACCTTGGAATGTCACCCAGACCAGCTCAAGGCCAGAGGAGAAAGTCATGGAGAAACTTCCCAGCTCCATGCGAGTGGAAGTGAAGAAGATCCCTGGGCCAGTTTCATCCAGCTGGAACACTTTCCTGGGGAAGATCCAGAGCTTTGATTCTATTAAATTAATCCCGCACTGGGAATGCTTTTCGTCCAGGTGGGAATGAGGGAAGGGTTGGTGCGCCTGAATTTTGGGGATTTTTTTGGTGCTGTTTTCATAAAAAACATTCCCACTCCCAGATGTTTCTGCATCCTTAGCCCAGCGCTGCTTGTGCAGGGACAATTTGCATTTTTCCAAGTGTGATTCCCACCCCCTGGAAATCGTGACTTCACATTTACGGTGACAAAAACCACACCTTTTAAATGATTGTCACCTGTGCAACATCTCCCCCTCAACCTTCCCTTCCTGTCATCCTGGGGCTGAGTGAGGGAGCTCTGAACGTTCCTCTCTTCGATCCTTCAGTGCTTGGGATTTGGGAGTCTCTGTCGCAAATTTTATAGGAATCTTTTATTAAATKATTTAGCTTGATCTGTGAATTAAACTGAAATGCTGGCAAACCTTTAGGCTTAAACTGCTGCTCAAGCCCAGGGCTCAGTTTAGCAACAGGGTCTGGTCTGGAGCTTTGTGCCTCCRTGGCCTGGTTTTCCTGATTCCTTTTTATCCTTACCCTTTTCCTTGCATTCCCCAACACCTCTCCCTSCTCTTCCAGGGGGTGATTTCCTATCCCTCAGTTTCTCCAAAGCCTAAAGCACCTGGACACTGACATTCCCTACCAGAGAGGAACCCAGTGGCCAGGACCTTGAAGTCAGGTCCTGCTCCCAAACCGGGATAATCCCAGCTGGAAGAGACTTTGCACAGCCAGGCTCATTCCACATGGCAGGAATGGAGCAGGAGGTAAATCCTCCATGGGAACACCAACTCTGGCTCTGCTTYCCAACAATAAATCCAAGTTTAATCCTCAAATGGCCTGGGCCTCCCTCCTGCCAGGCTCTGGCTCCTGCACAAATTGTCCATCAACCCTAAGTGGGATTTCTTGGCCACACAAGAGAAGAGGCACCACGGCTGCCATGGAGGGGGAAATAAATCCTGGAATGGGGCTGCTGGGCTCCCTCTGGATGCTTTTGGCCAGGTCTTTTCTCGTGGATGCTTTGGAAAGAGGTCATCATCCACTCAGCCTGTCGGGATGAATCCTCGTGATCCCWTTTAGCCGGAGCTGGGAGCTCCCACCTCTGTTTTGGGGGAAGAAATGACAATTTCTGCCCATTCCCAGTGGATTGYGAGCTGCTGGCTGGTTAGCTGGGTGTTCCAAGGTCTGGAACACCTCAGATCCTGGAATGGTTTGGGTTGGAAAGGGCCTTAGAGACCATCCAACCTCCTGCCATGGGCAGGGACACCTCCCACCATCCCAGGTTGCTCCAAGCTCCATCCAACCTGGCCTTGGAATGGTCTGGATTTGTGTCCCAAGTTTTGTCAGAGCATCTAAAGGAGCTGACTTTCCTCCTGGATGCTGCAAGCCTTTCCACAGGTCCTTCAGGTGCAAAGAATCTTGTCTGGATGGCTGGGAGAAAGGGAAAACCTGGAAGATCATCCCATCCAAAACAACAATTTTGTCTTTGCCCACTGCCTGCCCAGGCAGGAGGATCGTGGTGACCTGATCCCTGGGAATTTGAGAATGTGGATGGGGATTCTGCCCCTCTGTTCTCCTCTGGTGGGATCCCACCTGGAATGTTGCATCCAGCTCTGGTGTCCCATCATGGGAAGAATGTGGAGCTGTGGGATCRRGTCCAGAGGAGGCACCAAGATGATCAGAKGGATGGAGARCCTYGGGAAARGCTGKRAGAGTTGGGAATACTCAGCCTGGAAAAGAGAAATTTCGGGGTGACCTAGTTGTGACCTTTCAGGAYCTGAAGGAGRTGACAAAAAAAGATGGAGAGGGWCTGTTTCCAAGGATTTGGAGWGRCAGGACAAGGGGAAATGGCTTCTCACTGACAGGGAGTAGGGTTGGATGGGATATTGGGAAGAAAGGAAGTCTGACAAGCAGATGGAAGGACAAAGCTGACGGCTCCAAAAAGAAGAAGACATCCCAGAAAAGCAGCATCCCGAGGGATTTTTTGGGTGCTCACCTTGTTGATGCAACTGCCACAGGCAAATCCCTTCTAACCGTGAATTTTGGTCTCTAATTCCTCTTGGAAGGGCTGGAATGACATGAGGAGAATGAAGGAAATTTCACAAATCTGGCAAGGTTTGGGTGCTCCTCAACTGCTCCTACAGAACCAAAAACTTTCATCTTTCCAAAATTCCTCCTTATTTTGGCGGCCACTTTTTCCTTTCCAGCGCTCAGGGATGGAGGCACCTCTGGCTCCAGGGAATGCTGATGTGAGTGGAAGGTGCTCAGAGATTCCTGGGATCCATGGAAGGGATGGTTTGGAGATTGGGTGACCTTGGGAGGGGAAGAACAACTCCAGCCTGTCAAGAGGAGGGCTGCGCTTTTTTGGGAAAGACCCAACGGAAAACTGATCAACGGAGCACGGGAGAGAAAAACGAGACACCCAGAATAGCTCCGAGTCTGGTTCTGTGCCTCGTGGGAACATCCTGTGGATGTTCCCTCCTGCCTGGCTGCTTTGTCATCCCTGTGGGGGGGTCCCCTGGTGTGCCAAGGTCCTGGAATCCCGCCACGAGGCCATGGCACCCCCAGCCGTGGTCCCTGGCAGATGCAGAGCCTGGGAGAAGCAATCCCTCAGGAAGAGCTGAGTTTTTWAAATGGGATTTTTCTTATCAGGAGGAATAATCCTCATAAATTTGTGTGGAATCTGCACCTGGGGTTTAAACGTGCCCATCCTTGTGGCATTCTGCCCCACAGAGCGCCTGGTTTTCCCTCTGCAGGGCAGCGGCCTCTCCAAATGGAATTTTCTCTTCCCTTTTTAGCTCCACTTCCCCCATTTTCCCCAAATCCTTGTAGTGCCCCGCACCAGTGCACATTGCAGGGAGTGTTGGGGCTCCATGTAAACTCAGGTTTTTGCAACGAATCTTTTTTCCTTCCATCAGGGACTCGAAATAATTCCCTGTGCAGCAGTGAACCAAATGAATCAGGGAGGGATGAGGGGGAACAGGGACTTTGTGGAACAGAGCCAAAATCAACTCTGGACGAAAAAGCCCTGCCCAGAAAGAAACAGGAAGTTTCGAGGGAATGATTAGAGGAGAAAATGAAGAGCAAATTACCCCCCGGAGCAGGAATGGGAAGCACCCCCGGGGCTGGCCGGGCTCCTTGGCTTTGTTTATTCCCGGGACTCTCCCAGCTGGGGCCTCCGGGGTGATGAGTTGCTCACTTCACAGTTTTGGGAGCACATGTCATGGTTGAGGTTCATTAATCTCCCCCCGCCAGCCTCCTTGRTGAGTGATTTTAATTTTGCTGCCTCTCGGGTTACCCCGAGCCGTGAGGAGGTTTGAAAACATCCCCCGGGGTTGGGGGCATTTCGACTTTCCCGTTTGGGACTGAGGTGCAGCCTCCCTGAGAGCGGATCCTGCTCCTTCACTCTGCAGCTGTGATGGCAACAACGGGGAGATCCCAAATCCCTGATAATCATTTTTCACAGGAGCAGCCTTGGAGGTGACTTAAAGGTCACWTCTGATGGAATTCTGCCCCGTTTTCCACCCCTGACGGCTCCAAAAGTCCCATTCAGGGTCAGGAAAGGRCTCTGGCACACGAGAATAAGMAGMATCCTCYAAAAACACATCCAGAGCCWGCCCTATCCCAGAAAACTTCATCCTTGTCCTGCATCCCCTTGAATTCCACACACACAGAGGAATCCCTGCAGGGCCACAGCTGCATAGAAAAAAACAGGAGCTGTCTCTCTTCCCTCTGCTCAAGCACACTCGTTTTCCTAGGAAAATCCCTCTCTTTGGGTTTCTTCGGCCTCGCAGCCTTTAGGGGTCACTCCTAGCAAGATTTCCATCATTTCCCTGCAGCCTCACAAAGTGGGAATGTCCGGGAAGAGCCAGGGGTGGCATCAGGGCTCCTGGTGTCCCAGCATGTCTTGTGCTGAGTGTTCCCAGTTTCCTGTGGCTTTACCTGGGAATGATCCTTCCCYTTCCTCCTCCTGAGGAAGGAGGCAGAGGGAAATTCCATCCTCCCCGGCTCCAGAAGGCAAAGGATGAACAATCCGGGGCATTCAATGCCGGCGTTATTTTGGGATGAAAAACCTCCCGGTGCCCTCCCGAAGGACATCCCAAATTCCATCTCCGTGCCGTCCAGCCGGAGATGGATGGGCTCAGTAAGGAGGGATGAACTGGCTGGGAATGGGAATAACAGCAGGGATCACGCATCTTTCCCAACGTGACWCGGGGCAGGGATTTGCCTGCTTTATCCCCTTGGAGGCTGCCATTGGCGACATCCAGAGYGACGATTCCARCAGCGGGAGACAACGTTCCTGGGCRGTGGAATATGATCACCTGCTGTTTTCCAYTGGCCCCAGGCCTGAACATTCCGTCTCCAGGGATTTGGGGTGGGGGGTTCGGCTCTGAACAGTCTGATCTGGTTGAAGACATCCCKGATCTTGCTGGGGGACCAAATTGTTCCAAGCCCCATCCAACCYGRCCTCGGACACTTCCAGGGATGCAGCAGCYRCAGATTCTCTGGGAATTCTAGTCCGGAACATCACAAGAAAGAATTTCTTCCCAATATCCCATYTATCCCTGCTCCCTGGCATYCCYCCTTTTCTGAAGTCCTTCCCCAGCTCTTCTGGAGCCTCTTTAGGCACTGGAAGAGGYTCTKTGTCCTCCCTGGAGCCTTYTCTYCTCCAGGTGAGCTCCCAGCCTGYCTCCAGAACATTCCCTATCCCTGCACATCCTTCCCCCCGGAATCAGCAGCCCCCCATAACCCTCAGGGAGTGGTTATCACCCTTGGAGAAGCAGTTCCCATCCTGGGAAGGCAACATTCCCACTGGCAAAACGCTCAAAACAGCCAGAGATCCCCTCCAGCTTCCAAACTTTAGGCTCCAGTGATGCCAGCAGGGTTGTCAGGCACAGAGGGGTGGCAACAGAGGAATAGGATGCAAAGCCAGCCTTGGGATCCCCGTTGACTGGATTTGGGCATCCCAAAAGCCCAAAAAAAGGGAATTGTTCAATAACGAGAAACAGACAATGAGACTCTACAAAGTGTCAGAGCCAGACACTTCCAGCAGCAGCCAGAGACTGGCCCAGGATCCCAGAGGAGAAGTGGCTGTGGAACAGGGAAAGGCCAGGAAAACTGGTGCTGGTGCCAGTTTGGGCTGTCCCAGGCCCTGAAAATGAGACAGAGGCTCCTGGCAGAGCTCCAGGACTGGCACTGGAGAGCCAAGGCTCTGGCAGGAGGGATATCCAAGGGATATCCAATGTGTCCTTGATGTGGGATACAGGATGGTGTGGCCACGCATGTGTAGGAATGGTGAGATGGGAGATCCAACAGCCTGGGAAAGGGACAGGCAGCATTTAAAGTCTCTGGAAGTGTCCRAGGCCAGGTTGGACAGRGCTTGGAGCAACCTGGGATAGTGGAAGTTGTCCCTGCCCATGGAAAGRGGTKGRAACTGGGTGRTCTTTGACCCAAATCATTCCACAACGATGATAGGGAAAGCAGGGAGACGGAGGAATGTGGTGAGGCCTGATTTTCTCTCTCTCAGGGTTGCAGTGACCCTCGGTGTCACTCAGCTGTCCCCTCCACACCAGCGATCGCCCTGACCCTGCCTCTTGTGCCAAATGGTCCGGTCAGGTGGAATCCCACTGATCCCAGCCCCACCTGTCCCTCCAGGATGAAACCTTAGCTCGGTGCTGGGCCTCCTGGCTGTGCTCCTTTGGAGCCTGGTAGGTTTTGYGCCCCTGCCTGAGCAAGGGATCGGCCGCTGGAGCCTGGCGCTTGTCCCCTGCCAGGTCCTGGCGMTGTAAGCGGATCCCTGCAGGCTCCAGGCTTGTTATGTTTCCCAGCACAGTCTGTGCCGGTTAATTTGTACCTCCAGGAATTTGGAGATGCTCCTTCCAGCAGGGAGGCCCCTGGGTGAGACATGGCATCCTCTCCCCATGACGTAAGCCCTTCCCGAGCCAAATAGCTCCGYGCCCCAGCACGGATCTTGGAATCATTCGAGCTGGAAAGCTCCTTCAGGACCGTCACGTTTCCCCGCTGCAAAGCTGCACCTTGGAACCTTCACCCTTCTTCACCCCGGGGATGCAAAACTCCATTATGGAGGTGCAGGAATGATGGGAATAACGCGAGTGCCCCGTGGTTGGGGGTGCTTCCTTTGGGATAACTCCGTGCTCCGGCGGATCTCCCGCTTGCAGGAACCACTGGTAACCCCGGGGGAAGCCCGTGGGTGGGGGCTGAGGTGCCGGAGAGAGGTGTGGGGATGCATCAGGTGTCAGCCCTGGGTGCCAGCCAAGGTGTCTTCTAACAGCACCCCGGGGACCTGGCGCTGCCCTCGGGGCGAGGGAGCCAAGTGCGAGGTGCCCTGGGGAGGGGAGGAGCAGCTGGGGRACGGGCAGGGGACATTTGAGAAGCWGCTCCCYGCATCCCAGGGGGCCCCTGGCCGAGATGGAGCTGCCAAGCAGGTCAGGAAGGATGGACACCTCCCCTCTGGAGCGCCGGGAAAGGACCAAAAGGGTTTTTGTACGGCTTGGATGAAAATCCAGGCGCCTGGAGGATGGTTTGGAGCAGCTTTCCCCCCTGAGGTCAGGCACGTGTTTGATTTGGAGCCCGGGTTTCCCTGCAAAATCCCACAAATTTCCCCACATATCCTGTCTGGGTTCCTACCCTGTTCTTTACAATTCCCTGAAAATAAGACCCGAAGGTTCTTCCTTTTGCTGTTTTCTTCTCCCACCATCGCTGACTTGCCTGCGTTCAACAGGGTCCACAGGTGAAGTGTGGATGTTTCTCTGCCAAGGCCTTTCTTGTCCCTCCAAAGGTTTTTATCCTCATCCCATTCCCTGTTTTTCTCCCTGTCTGTATTCCTGAAGTGGTCCCTCCTCCATGAGATCAGTCCGACGTTTCTGTAGAATCATAATAATGGAATTGTTTGGGTTGGAAAGGACCTTTAAAGGTCCCGTAATTCCAAACCCCAAACCCTCTTGGCCCCAGCTGTTCAAGGAATCATGGGATGATTTGGGTTGGAAGGGACCTTAAAGATCATCTTGTTCCATCCCTTTGGCCTGTCCCCCTGCAGGGAGAGAAACCTTCCACTATCCCAGGCTGCTCCAAGCCCTGTCCAACCTGGCCTTGGACACTTCCAGGGATGGGACAGCCGCAGCTTCTCTGGGAATCTGTTCCCATGCCTCACCTCCCTCACAGGGAGGATTTTCTTCCTGGTACCCAATMTAAACTTACTTTTTGTCAGTTTGAAGCCATTCTCCCTTTTCCTGTCATTCCAGGCCCATGTAAATCATTCCTTTTTGTAGATCCCTTCAGGTAGTGGAAAGCTGCAATTAGGTCACCCCAAAACCTTCCCATTTCCTTGTTTTATGATCATCCAGACCCTCCCATTCAAGATTTCATCAGGGCTCAACCAAGCACCAAATGAATCACTCCTGGCTCTTCCTGCAGGATTGCCCCCATCATCCCATCCTCAGACTGGAATTCCGTGGAGACTGTTAATTAGAGCCGCAATTCCCTCTGGAATAACGACTTTTCCTTGTCCCCTCACTGGCCCTTTGTGTTCCCACATCACTCTCACCCCCCCACAGCAGCATCTCTCTCCAGCAGGGAAGTCTAAAATCCAGGCCTCCAGAAGGAAGTGGAATCGCAAGGGTCATTTTTGCCTCTGCAGATGCTAAATCGTGCTCTGCTGACTGCTGGAAA
The DNA here is from genome assembly GCA_902810485.1 of Alauda arvensis. Classification (NCBI taxonomy): domain Eukaryota; kingdom Metazoa; phylum Chordata; class Aves; order Passeriformes; family Alaudidae; genus Alauda; species Alauda arvensis. Next base: position 634,209 of record CADDXX010000346.1, on the reverse strand, counting down.
ACCTTTCCCTCCCCCTCCCAAATCCACGCACAAGTTTTGCAGCAGCAGCAAATCCCTTGATAACCCGCCTGTGCTGGGAGCAAAGCCCTCCCCAACTCCGAGCACCAAGAAGTGCAGAACATCAGCTTCCGCGATATCCCTCTGTTTCCCTCTTTTTCTCGGGAGCTCCAGGCAAGGGACAGACTTCTGAGCCAGGCTCTTTCTTCAGGTCCTAATTCAGGGCCCTTTGCAAAAGGATTAGTTGCTGTTTGAAGGGGTTTCTTTTTTTTTTTTCCTGCTCTGGGGTAGTATCCAGGCAGGAGAAGGGAGAGAGGAGCCTCACAGAGTCCATTCCTGCTCCCTTTTCCCAGTCAAGCTGGCAGCCTGGGATGGATCAGCGGGACCCAGGGTGCTGGACCCAAGATCTTCTCTTTTCTCTGAGGGTTGACTTGGGGCAGGTGAGAAGGAAAGTGGAAACTCAATGTATCCGTGCCTCACCCACTTCCAGCTGACTTCCAGGTCCCTCCACATYCTCCCRCCCTTCATTTTTCCCTGGATGGGATTTATCCATTCCCCACTGTTGCTTTTCTATTCCCAGCCCCTATCAACAGTTCCTGATGCTGAGGGCATGGTCCAGCCCATTTCAGTGCTGCCAAACTGCCTCGCATCCCAAATCCACGTGGACTCTTGGGACAGCTCCAAACTCCCTTTTGGGGACAACCCCAGTGGTGCTGGAGATTTCATCCATAGTCCCAGCTGCCTGAGCATCTTCCATGCTTTGCAAGCCAGGGTTCCCWCTTTTCCCAGCAGAGAGAGATCCATGTTCTTGGGCACTGCCCATGGTCTCATGTTGGATCTCCATGGATCTCCATCCACAAGATTAAATCCAGTAGTGAATCCATAAGCTGATCCATGGCTTGTGGTCGAAACTCCTGGCTCAAAGCCTTACATCCAGACCTTGCGCTACTTTAGGATAAAGGATTACAATTCCAAGGATAGGCCTGGGAGAAAGTCCACTTCCATGTTTTCCAGAGGCATCTTCATCAGGGCTCTGATGTTTAGTGCATGGACTGTTCTTATCCAGAGGAAAGTCCTGCAGAAGGGTTTGGTGGAGACTGGGATCATCATCCCGAGGCTGAGCTTGAAGGAATAGGAGAGAGAGACAGCCCCTCTCACAGCAATTCCATGGACTCCACAGTGGAGCGTTGCTTGTGCTTTCCTGCTCTTTTGTCCCAGCTCCTCTGTCCTTCCACATTGTCCCAACGATCCCAAGCATTCCCAATCTCAAGGAGTTCCTCCCGAGGAGGGACACTTGGGTTGGGCTGTCTGGCTGCAATTCCRGCCTTGCCACTTYGGTGATCTTGGAGGTCTTTTCCAGCCTAAAGGATTCTGTGATTTCCATGGTGATCCCTGTTCCTTCTCCCTCGTTCTTCCCAGGTTTTTAGTGTTGTTAGGAAGTAATTGTTACAATCCTGAAGCTTTTCCCGGGGCACCACCAGCCAAATCTCCATCTTCCCACATTCACATCCTGAATTAATGGCACAAAATCATGGAACGGGAAGCAGTCATTAGGATATCGAAGATTTTCCAAGGCCACCACCAGCCACATCTCGATCCTCCCACATTCACATCCCGAATTCACAGCACAAAATCATGGAATCTCCTGAACTGGGAGGGTCCCACAARGATCATTTTKAGTCCAACTCCTGGCCCTGCACAGGACAACCYCAACAATCCCACCACGTCCAGCTCCATTATTACCTAAATTTCTGGAAGTTTCTGAACTGCCTAGAAAGTGCTACCTTTGGCCAAATCCCTCAGCTCCAATCCCCATAGTCCCACAACGACTGAGTGGCTCCATCAGGTGAATGTTTTCCCATTTCCTCCTTGCCCAAAGGGAAGAAACCTCCGGGCTTTTTATCTTTGAACAAACCTCCCAACACCCTGTGGAATTTCCTTCCCTCCCTTCCACAGCTCGTGCCTGGCTCTTCCTGCTCTCCAGCTGAGGCGAGGGCAGCCTTGGGTCAAGTGTAATCATTTTTATAGAGCTGGGGGGATCAATAACTGCTGGAGAGAAATGCTGCTTGCCAGAGCCCCCTCGGATCCTGGAAAACCAAAGGAAAACGCTACATGGAAGAGCACTTACTGTATTACTGCTGCAGGGGAGTGGAGCTCCGTGCCAGAGGCTTGGCAGAGCTTTGGAAGTGCTGGAAGGATTCATGCCCAGCCTCTCTGGGAACAGGGAGAACATCCCTACCCKGCACAGCCCTTCCTTGTTCCCATCTTTCCCAAGGAACGTCACTGTTTTACAAATCCCAGCTGCAAGAACACCTGGGAATCAGTGGCTTCATCCCAARCTGCTGGATAAAGCAAGGAAAACATGGATGCACATAGATTTAACACCATTCTATCCCAGAACTTCTCTTTGGGAAGTTTTCTTTAAGGTTTATGGGTTTTTATGGCCTGTCTGGGTCTGCTCTGCTGCTGCGGGCTGCTGGAAAAGCTGGGATTTCCAGGGATAAACACCTTGATCCAATCCCTGCAAAACCCTGYGGGACAAGGCGTTGGATAAACGTCAACAGGAAAACCCTGGGAATAATCTAAGACGGCTAAAAGTTCTCCTGGGATGGTACTAAACCTAATTTGGGTTATTGGTGGCTAGAAGAGCAGGAAGTGGGGGCGAGGTGGAAGTGCTGTCAGGTGACAAGTGTCCCTTTCCTCTCACAGGACACTCCCTTGGYGCACCGTGGGTGATCCCTGGGTTGTTATGGATGCGTGGGATTTGYCCAAGCATTCCCAGAGCCTTTTGCCTCCTTCTCCTTTTCCCATCTCGGTCTCCTCTGTAGTTATTCCAGTGGAGTTGGGCTCAGGAGGTCTGTGAGGGAGATTTCCAAGAGATTCCTGTTTTGCATGGAGAGGAAGAGCTCGTATCCCTTTCCCCACCACATCCATGGATCTGCTGTTTCATATCCATACTTTAGCCCTCCATAGTCTGGTCCAGCTTAATTTGGGAAATGAAAATTGATGCTTGGCTGGGTGAGATGCAGCATCAGCAGCTTAGTGCAGGAATCCAAGGAATGAGCSATTAGTCATGGATGGGACTGTCCCATCCCTGGGCATCTTTCTCTCTCTTCCTGGTTTTCCATGGGGGTGGTTTTGTGTGCCTGCAATGGGAGTGTAGGAATTGGAGAAGCAGAGATCAYTGAGAGTCTCTTCGGGTTAGAATTAGGGTTTTCACAAGAGGAATTTTACAGGACCATCCTTTGGACAGGGAAATTCTTCTCCATTAATTCTTCTCCATTCCCAGAGAGATCAGCTCCTGAACTTTATCTGCTCCTATCCTGTTGCTCCACACATCAGAATGGGGACAGGGTCCTAAAATCCTGCAATAATTTGTGTTACAAAGGAACTTTAAAGTCCATCTGCTTCCACCACCCTGCAAGGAGCGAGGAGACCCTCAGCTGCTTGGAGCCCCATCCCACCTGAATGAATTTTTCCAGGGATGCGGGCATCCACCTCCCTGGGATCGTGCCAGTGTTTTCCCACCCTTTCCAAGCAGGAAAGCTTTAGGGAGCCTCAATGTTTTTAGGTCTGTCTGAGAACTGAAATGCATTGACAGGAGTCGGGGTGGGGTTGGCAACCCATCGATCCCGTCTCCATCCATTTCTGGGGAGTTTTTCCTTTCACCCATCCATCCATCCATCAAACCATCTCCAATCCATCCTCTCGGTGCTGCACAGGAAGTTTTGACAGGCGGAGACGGGAAAGTGCCAGGTCATCACTTCTGTTATCGTTGCAAATGAATTTTATGGATGGATATTTACATCCGACTTTATGACCCGCTGCTTCCTACTAAGGAAAGACATTTAAATCCATAGGAAAGATCTCCAGGGCCATGATTTTATCAGACAGGAGAAGTCTGAACAGAGCAGATCCTCAAGCCTGGAGTTCCACTGGTTCTGTTTCCTTCCAACACTGCCATGCAGTGATTTTGGAGGAATTTCCATRCAGATTCCTTGTGGCAGAGGTTTAGCTCCATTAACATGCTTGGATCACARCTGGGAATGTGCTTCCTCTCCCTCTTTGCCCCCATGGGACCCTTTWAGGACACCTGAACCTTGTACCTGCCCTGACCAAGGCTGGTGTCAGCCATGGATTCGTTCCCACGGGATATTTTSCCAGTGAAATCTCCCTCCCCACTCCTCCCTCTCCTGCAGGATTGGCAGGTCGAGGTGGGATGTGTTCCTCCACCTGCCTCCCTAAGCCCCCCTTTCCACCTGGATGACGGCTTTCTGAGTCTGGATCCATCTCCTAAGCAACATCGTGGGTTTCTCCTGCTTGTTCCTCATTCCCTCATCCCTAGTGCCCATGAACTCCACATTCCATCTCATCCCTACCTGAGAGAGTTTGGTCCTTCCACGATGAACAAAAAAGACTGAACTTCATCACCTTCCCTTCTCCTTCTCCTTCTCCTTCTCCTTCTCCTTCTCCT
>CADDXX010000346.1:606330-629152 GCA_902810485.1 Alauda arvensis | reverse complement strand
GCTGAGGGAGCTGGGGCTGCTCAGCCTCAAGAGGAGCCCCAGCTGAGAGGGGACCCCATCCCTGTGTGTCCCTGTCTGCAGGGAGGGCTCCGAGCAGGGCCAGGCTCTGCTCTGGGGGGCCCAGCAATGGCACAGCAGGGACAGGCAGGRACTGATCCCAGGAAGTTCCAGCTGGACATGAGGCAGAACTTCTTCCCTGGGCAGTGACCAAGCCCTGAACAGAGACCAGAGAGSGTGGGAGTCTCCCTCACTGGAACCCTCTGGAYRCAATCCTGTGCCCTGTGCTCTGGGATGGCCCYGCTGGAGAAGGGAGGTGAGACMAGATGATGCCACTGTGGTCCCTTCCAACCCGACCCATTCCACAATTCTGTGATCAGACATCACTCCAACATCTGTCACATCCAGCAGTGACCCTGGCCAAACCAGGGACAGCTTTGGAGCTGCTGGGGAAGATCCTGACCAGGGCTGGGAACAGGAATACCCAAAACCCCACAACCTGCTCTGCAGGCATTGGAAGCAGCAGGAAGCCTCTCCCCTCGGAGCCTGCAGTTAAATATTGACAAGGCAGGGCTGTGCTTTAAGGGATGACTGATTTTATGAGCAATCATCAAGGAACGCGGGGATGTCACCAGCCCATCCAATATCCTGTCTGTGAGAGCATCCCCTCCCAGCTGCCTGGGAGGAAGGAGTCAGCCCCTGTAATGGACACTTATCCAATAATTTGCCAAAGGGGGGCAGTTTCTTGCTAACCTCAAGCGGTTTGTGTTTGGCGTGTGGCCTGAAACACAACCCTGACAGCCYTCATAAATATTTATCCCAGCTGCCGGAGCGGTGGAGGAGATGTTTGACCGCATCCAGCCTTTTGGGGGAGTTTTCTTGTKCCAGAGAGGCCCCGTGTGCTCGGGGGCAAAGGGCAGCTYCTGAGTCAGCTCCCATCTGCTGCCRGGGAAACCTCCCSRGAGGAAAYGCACCTGGGAGCGTTTYTGGGGTGCAGYGGCTCCTCTGGATTTGAATACTRAGCAGGAYCATGGAAYATTCAGYCACTGTCCCRAATTGTCGGCACAGGGTTTGACACCTTTTCTACCTGGCTGCTCCAGAGCCTGGTTGGCTTGAGGGCAGAGTGATCTTTCCAGCAGTGGATGATGCCACCAAATGTCACCCTCCAGGGCCTGTGTGTCCCCAGGGATCAGGATGGGGTTTGCCCACCAGGACTGGGAGGCCAGGRATGAGGCTGGGGCTCCAAAGACCCCGTTTTTCCAGTGTTAGAGATTCTGGGAACACCCTGGGCTCCATGGCAATGCTCTGTCCTGTCCCAGGGGACCCCGCTGTGTTTTGTAATACCCAGGCTGAGGGACCCGGGACAATCCTGCCATTCCCGTCTGCTGGCACTCTGTGGGAATATCGCTTCSGTTTCTGCTCCCTGTTTTCCTCCCYGGRGTGCTCTGAGCCCTCCCATSRAGGGACACACAGGGGACCCTGCGCAGATGCCAGCTTTGCTCSTGTCCCAAAGCCGGAGCCTCTCCCCTCCTGTTTTTGGACACATCCAGGCTCATTWGAGGCGTGGGGGTGCAAGGGTTAAGCCCCCGTCCTTTAGGAGCCATGAATTTTCCAGGTCCTCCACCCCCAGAGCAGCATCCAAGGAAAACCTCCCTCCCCCAGCTCCTGGGGGCAGCCGAGCCTGAAGCCCCTCTCGCTTCCCACCAGCGGGAACGATGTCATTCCGCACCACAGAGGCAATTACCGCCGTCTAATTAAAACCAGGGCGCGTGCCGTCCCTCAATGACACGGCGGCGGAGGTGGCGGGGAGCAGGGAAAGGCKGGGAGCAGGGAAAGGCGGGGAGCAGGGAAAGGCGGGGAGCARGGAAAGGCGGGGAGCAGGGAAAGGCGGGGAGCAGGGAAAGCGGCTGCTCTGCCTCATCCTCCCTTTTTCCAGACCTCCCTCCCTACTTCCCTGCGGGACTTTGCTGTGGGGCCGCTCCCCAGGAAGCTCGGGAAGGTGGGGAGGAGAGAGGGGGAACGGGAGGAGGGACAGAAAAGAGAGGGATGCCGATGATTTCGCGGGAGGTGCCTCTGGAGTTTAAGCGTGTAAAGCTCCGGGGGGGGCTTTGTCCCATCCTCTCTTCCCTCTCCCTCCTCTCCAGCCTTTTAACAGCCACTCAGCTCCAGAGGCTCTTGATTGACTTTAAATGTAATTAAATCGCAGGCACGACCGAGGATAATTCAGGGAGGTTTCATTGCCCGTCGGAGGGAGCGAGGGGTGTTAATAATGCGCTTTTTATTGCCSAGCGCTTGGGAGAGGTTCAGGGGGAATTCGTGGAGAGGGAGGAGCCTCGGACCGGGCAGGGGGATTGGGATCGGGAGTCTGGGAATTTTAGATTCAATCCCAAAAGTCCTCAGAGGGATGGGGGAATGTTCCTTGGTCAGTCGGTTGGGGTGTCCCTGCCTCATTATCCATTGGGAGAGCTGCACCTTTGGATCAATCCCCAAGGGATACAAAAGTCTTCCAGGAAATCAGTGCCAGGGAAAAATGAAACAGGCTCACGTTCTGCCAGGGGAGCTTCAGGTTGGACATCAGGAAGAATTTCTTCATGGGAAGAGTTGTCAGGCATTGGATTGGGCTGCCCACAGAGGTGGTGGAATCACCATCCCTGGGTGTGTTCAAGGAATGACTGGACATGGCAGGGGACTGGAAGATCTTGGAGGTGTTTTCCAAGATTCTGTGGGAATCCTCTGAGAAAAGAGTGAATTCACCTTGCGCAGTCAGGAATGCCCAGCTCAGGATGAGAACTCCTGTTTCTGTCGTGGAACCTTGTGGATCCTTGCTGTGTCCCCTCACATGGGGGGGACAATTCTGCTTTGGGTCCTCTGGGTAAACCCAGTTTTTTCTGAACACCAAATTGTGTGATTTTTTTCCTGAACTGGTTTTTCAGCTGATGCTGATTTTCCCCACTTGTTTATTTTATCTCTCTATTCCACCAGAAATCACTTCTGCTGCTTCCTTTAGAAGATAATCTGGGCAAATACATCCCTTGGGAAGTTTTTTCATGAGTTTATCTGGGCTTCAGGATGCCCCAAATCCAGGCCTGACAGCTCCATGCTTAACTTGATCCAGGGAGGACCTGGACAACTCCTAAATGGCAAGGAAAGATCCGGGGGTTCGCYGGGTGTGAACCTGGTGGCACATCCAAACTTCCTGCTGGAGAAATAAGAAGAATAATCCAGGTTTAATCAATATGGACAAATTCCCAGCAGAAGTGGAGAGGGTTGAAGGTGGCTTTGAGGTCCATAAATGTTGGAGGCCTCACTGTGTTTGGGGATAATGTTGGTTTCAAAGAAGGGTCCAGCGGTGCCATGGCACCCTCCTGTCTCTGACTGGTTTTACACAAGCCTTAGGTGAGTCTTACTAAGTTAAGCTTAAGTCTGGGTCTGGTGAGACCTGAGGAACCTGCTGTTGGTCCACACTGCTGGACTCTGACATGAGACAGAACCTCCTCTTCCACCTCATTTTTGTCATTTGTCACACCAGGCCTCCATTTGAGATTCACAGGTGAAAACATGGGATGTGGATGAATATTTCCTTGGAAAGAGGGCACGGCTGAAAGGTTTGGGAGTAGAGGAGATCTGCCTTTAAGCAAGGAGGCATCTCCAGCAGCATTTCTTGTGGTGGGAGCTGGTTCAGGGGGTGCTTTCAGACGAAGGAACATTTCACAGTTTGCTGCATGAGAAGCAGAAGTTGCCTGGAAAGGGGCAGCTCTGACCCTCTGCAGAATTATCCTCTGTCCTTCAGAGGGAGCCCACAGGGTGCTGAGGCCCAGCCAGTCCATCTCCTAAAGTTGTTCCCTCTTCCTAAATTTCCAGGTTTGGAGGCCTGGCTGGGCCAATGTGGCGCCTTGCGTGGTGCTTTGCTGTTTTTTCTACAATAAAATCACCTCTCTACTGGTGTCTTAAATTGAGAGAAGATCTTTAAACCAACCCAGAGCAATCAGCTGAACTCCCTCAAGATTCATTTCCCCTTGATGCTCTTGGTATATTTTGTTCCTTTGGCCACCACGGGACCACCCACAGCTCACGGAGCAGAAAGTGGGAGCTGCGGCTCCCATCTTCTCCCAGCTCCCTGAGAGCTGGACAAAGTGTCCAGGGAAAGCAATTCCAGGTGTGGAGYGGGGTCCCCATGCCTGGCTAGGCCAGGCAGAGCCCGCCTGGAGCATCTGATGGGGCGGGGAGGGAGGGGGAGCGGATTAAAATTCTCGTTTCTTCACGCTGGGTGAGAACGCTGCAGTGGATTAGGCCGGGAGCTGCTCCTGGCTGCGGTGCTGTGCTGAATTAGCAACATGTTTGAATGAGATAAAAGGGGCAGCTTTACCCCAGCGCCCTCGTTCCGCTAATCCCACTACAGCTGTGAAATGAAGAGCAGCAGATCGGCTTTAGTCCCTTCCCCTGACTATTTCCTACCCTCTGAGACCGAGGCGGCTCCGTGTGCGGCTTCACCAAACCTGGATTCCTGTTCCCTTTGCTGWGCCGGGCCCTGTCCCAGGACTTCTTGGGATGGGGGACTCTCGAAAAGTCAGAGATTTGGGGTTGGTTGCCTAGGGAAGGGTTTGACAGCCTGGCCAAGCTTTACAAAGTTCCACGTCGCCATGGATTTGCTGGAGGGGGGAAAACTCATCCCAGTTCCAGCAGGCCACCTCAGCAGCATGGAACAGGTGGGGTTATCTCCTGCTTTTCCCTGGGAATCTGTCAGGCAGCCAAACGTAGGATGCTCTTTGGTCCTGCAGCTGGGGCTCCACGTCGCTGGTGTCGCTTTACCCTGTGGTGGCACCTCTTGCTTGTTCGTGGATGTCCCAGTCTGGGATTGGTCCCAGCTCCAGGGACATGGACAACGTTTCCTGGTGCTGGAGGGGATCCCACCAGTGCAACTTCATCTTTCAAGTGGGTCCCAGTGTGGTTCTGACCCCTTTTTCACACGAGGATGTTGCAGTGTTGGGATAACTTGGGACCACAATCCCCATCTCCTCTCAGGCAAAGAGAAGTTGGTAGAGGGGGATGAGAGAAGGAGGCTGTAAATAGCCAGGTAAAGATCTGAGAGGTCTTTTAAAATAAYCTTAACAATGTTTAAAAARGATCTTGGWGRTCTTTTCCAACCYCRRTGATTTGGAGGAGATGGAATTTGGAGGAAAGGGTTGCATCCAATCTTTGGGTCTGTTGACCTACCCCTGAAATGGGTTATCTCCTTCTTATCAGTGAGCCAGGACTCACAAAAGCTGGATGTCACCCCCCTGGAGCTGGGGAGCCCAGATGTGTCCTTGTCCCAGTCACYTGAGGGCTGGAATTCATCCCTCCTGCTCTGGGAGTTGTCACACAGGCGAACCCATTGGAATGGAGCTCTTGTGCTCCGCATATCCAGGAGTTTAAATCTCTTTAAATCCATGAAGCTGAGGGAATGAATTGTCCACTTGGATGGAGTTTTCTGCCTTAGGAAGAGTGGAAAAATTCCCTCAGCTCCACTGACTGGATCAGCTTTTTTTGTGCAGCCGTGGGAAAGAGGTATTTCCAGTTCAGACACCCCTTTTAACCCCATCAAAACACCTTTTATCCACATCTCCATGACGTGGGTGGGAAAACAAACCTGCTGTAGGATTGGATCCATCTGTTTGATCAGGAATCACAAAGATTTGGAATCTTTGGATGAAGTTTGGTGCATTTTTCCTCCAAAATCTGTTTGTATGGATCCAGAACTAGTTCAGTGAATTGTTCTTCCAGAGGAAGGTTCAAGACAGGAACACAAGGAATCTCATGGAACTTCATCCTTACTCCTGCCAAATGAGAGTCTTTACCTTTCTTGAGTTATTCCTCTGCTGGAATAACCTCAAAATCCAAAGATTTTTGTGTTCCGTGTTTTTAACTCTGGAAGAACCCAGCTGCCTTTCCCTTCATGGCTCTGTGTGTTTTGATCACTGTTTAGAAGGATCASCCACAACAATGGGGGTTCCATCCCYATCCCTGCTTAAATCCTGGCATTTCCCAAGAAGATAATTGGGCAGAGAGGATTAATTCAGGCGATCTGAACATCCAGGACATCTCTTGGTGACTCATTTTGTCTCCCTCTGTGGGGGACACTGGAGATCCTCAACCTCCAGAACCTCAATTCCCACCTGTGAAGTGGAAGTTGAACTTTCCAGCCTCCAAAACAGCAATTCCCACCTGTGAAGGTGGAGGTGGAGCATCCCAGCATCCAAGAATGCACAAGCCCATCACCTTTTCTGACCCAGAGCTGGAAGCAGTTGATGTTTTYCTGCAGTTGTGGCCCAATTTCAGCATGAGAAGCACCAAAATGTTTCYACAAACTCTGATCCCATCTTCTCCAGGTGAGGCTGATCCCAGATGGAGCAAAGTGAGGATGACGAGGGTGATCTGGCCCCAACCTGGGTTTGCATTTTGRRTTGGAWTCACAGAACCATGGAATCWCTGARCCCGGAAAAGCTCTCCAAGATCATCAAATCCRAYCTTTGACCRAACGCCACYGCATCAAAGRGATTTCAACTCCTTTAAAATTAWTTTTGGTGCTGAGTYTGAAGCTGAAGGTGAGGCKGGATCCCTTGGGAAGAAGGGAGGGTGCTGTGAGGGTGAGCAGAGATGACACCTTGCACAAGAATCCCAGCTCCTCGTCCGCTGCCTGGATAATCAGATGGAGGCACGGGATCCGAATTTCCAGTTCCATCCCAGAAGATGGAGCCTGTTTGTGTTTGTGATCACCCAGGCAGTTCCCCTCTGCATCCCGCATTCCTGGGAGAGGTGGAATCCTTCACATCCTCCATTTCAAAGACGTCTCTATTAACAGGACAATGGGAGAATAAGCACTTTCCTTTATTCATTTCCCCCGCTGTCTGATAAAATCATATTGATGATAATTTTCCTTTAATGGACCATTTGCAGTAATTAYGATGCAGAGGGTGAGTAATTGGAGCTGACTCCAGATGCCTCCTACAGAACTCTGGCAAACTTAATTCACTCCATTGTGTGGGAGAAAGGGAGGGAGAGGAGGGAGGCCGAGGGAAGAGGCCAATCCCACGGGCCCCTCTCCCCTCCCGAASGGTCAGCAGAGCAAATTATTGCTTCTTCTGCCTCTGCAGGATTTGCTCCAGTGCTTCAATTTGTGCCTTTCCCTTTCCTTCCCTTTCCTACCAGTTCCCAAATTCGCATTCCCTGTCCTATTGTCTCCATGTTCCCGGTTTCCAAACTCCAGAATGATTTCTGTGTTGTCTGTTAAGTGCTTTCCTCCATCCCTCACCAGCACATTCCTCTCTTGGATGTGCCATGGAATAACAGAGTTATTTAGGTTGGAAAAGCCCTCTGAGATCACTGAGTCCAACCATTCCTCAGCACAGCCSAGGCCACCACTGAACCATGTCCCCAAGTGCCACATCCACATGGATGTTAAATCCCTCCAGGAATGGTGACTCTACCCTGAGCTGGGTCACCCTTTCCATGATGAATTTTTTTGTAATATCCAACCTAAACCTTTCCTGGTGCAACTTCAGGCCATTTCCTCCCCTCCTGTCCTTTGTTCCCTGGGAGCAGATCCTGATCCCGCCTGGCTCCACCCTCTTTTCAGGCAATTGCAGGGAGTGAGAAGGTCCTTCCTTTTTTCCATGCTTTTTTCCCCAGGTCCCACTGCTGCCCCTCATCAGATTTGTGCTCCAGACCTTTGTCTTCCTTTAAAAAACCAAWTATCCTTTGGGATAGGCCCATACACAGGCTCCCTGCACCATTATCTCACCCTGGAGGTCCTTCCCTTTGGATTCTTCTCTGCAAGGAAGAGGAATGAGCTGCTGGATGACACTTTGGTGGAAAACCACATTTCCTTGCTGTGGTCCAGCCCTGAATTTTCCCTGAATTCCATGGGAAAGCTCTGGCTGTGGGCAGAACAAGGAGCTGTGCTCCAGGGAAAAATAAGGCATGGAATGATCGGATTGTTGGTGAGTAGAAAGCATCCTTGACTGGGAGAAGAGAATTGGGAAATGTTCCATCCTGGGTTAGAAGCTGCTGGTCTAAATCTCTTTGGAAGTGTCCTGGCTTAACCCATCAATGTCACGCAGGCACTTCCTCAATCCCCCTCAATTCAGTGGGATAGGGAGGGAATTAGGAAAAAAAACAAAGTAAAATTGGATAACTGAGATTAAAACTGTTTAATAGGACTGAAAAGGAAGGGAAAATAGTGATAATAATCCTRTAATTCYGGAATAGTTTGGGTTGGAAGGGACCCTAAAAGTCACCCAGTTCCAATCCTCCATGGACAGGGACACCTTGATGGCCTAAAGCTGGAGATGGGATAAAGTTGTGGAGGGATGAACCTGGATGCTGTTGGCAGTGATGCAACCAGCCCGCTCAAATCCATGGGATCATCCAGTGGGAGGTGGGGCTGCAGGGAGAACAGGGAAATTTGGACAAGGGAGAGAATCCGTGCATCTCCTTAAAGCAGAATGGACATAAAACCATCAGCTTCATCAGTATTCTTGGAATTGGATTGGGATGGGAATGAACACTTCTCTTTGCATCCCAGCAGATTGACTCCTTGGAAAAAAACAATGATGGAGGTCAACTGAGCAATTGGCTCCCAACAATTGGTCGCAATATTTTGTTGCAGTTGGGAGCGCTCCAGGTTGGCTCCAAGTTTGGTCTTTTTTTTTTTTTTTTTCAATTAAAGATGGATTTCAAGAGTTGTTCTCAGCTGCAAAATGAAAATGTCTCTTTTAATGCATTTCCTTCTATTTTTAATTTCTTGGAATCAGGAAGGCGGTCTAAGKGCCGAAAATTCAATGGAATTGAAAATGTGGCTGAGAAATGTGTCAATATTGTTAAAACTCCTTTTTTTTTCTTTTTTGGCTCTAAGAGATTTTTCAAGGGAAAACTTCTCCCCAAGCTCTGCTCTCTGGGAAATTCGGAGTGATAAATTTTTGTAGTTACGGAAGACCAATGGATGTCTTTGTGGAGAAACCTGGGAGAAGAGCAACCCTCCTCCCATCTCCTGATTTCTGCCTCCTTCTCACTGAGGAATTGCCTCTGAGTTCAGCRTGTTCCTCCCAGCTTTCATTTCTGGAAATTGGCTTTTAGGAGCAATGGAACTCCTGGATTTTCTCTTGTGTGTGGATCCAACTCTCTGCCCATCCATCTCTCTCCATTTCACAGCTGTTTTGTCCAGCTTATCCACGGGAAATAAATCATGGGAAAASGAGACGTGGCGCTCTTGGAGACAGCGGTTGAGTTTTGCCTCTGTTTTTTGGGGRGCAAATCCTGAAACAAGGATTTCTGGGACTTGGAGCGGGTTCAGAGAGTTCCTGGAAAGGCTGGGCGTGGATCAGACCTCACAAGTGTCCTCTCCACTTGGGACAAACATTCACCTGCCAAGTGTGAATGGCTTGAGGTGGCCAGACTCAGCTCATCATCTCTGGAAGTGTTCACAGAAAGGTTGGATGGGSTTTGGAGCAGCCTGGGATAATGGGAAGTGTGGCTCCAAACCCCATCCAACTTGGCCTTYCAGGGGTGGGTCATCTCCAATGTGTCTGCTCCTCATGGGAGAGRCAGCAGCTGATGTTTGCTTTGGAAACACATCTGGCTTTCCCATCCCCATGCTCGGAATATGAGCAGTCCCTTCCCAAATCCCAGTTCTGTGGGAACCAGCAATATTTCCAAGAATTAATAGGAAACCTCTTCATTAGCCCGGGAATTTAATAGGAATTTAGTCTGGTGTCGGATGCCAATTATTTTCATCTTTGCCGTGGGTGATGTTGATGGGAAAATGTGGATCTGGATCCCATGTGTGGCTGGAATTCCATTCAAAACTGGGCACGTGTTGTGTTGGAATGGGATTTCTTTAGGATTCATGGGTATTCCTCCTTTTCTCCATTACTATTTATAACTGGAGTTATAAACAGGGAAGGCTGAAGGATACAGCTTTTTCCAAGGCTCCTTTGCTGTTCCTGACTAAAGCCAGCCCTGCCTTTAGTCCAGACTAATTTTGGAAAAATAAATTATGGATGCCCTTTATTTTTCCAAATGGGACCAGGCCATTCCCAACAAAAGGGATCACCACCTTCTCCCACGGGACTGTGGCATCAGTCCTAAAGCCCTGTGGAAGTTGGCAGTGGATATCAATAATTATAAAATAAATTAATTATAAGGATGGTACAATTATCCCAGGGCTGAAGGCAATAAACCAAATCACACAGAGTTAATGTGGAAGAAATCCAATATTTTAAGATGGTATTTCCATCCAAAGATCCCTTGGCCAGCCCCTCTGGAGTTCCAATCACATTTCAAATCWTTGGAAATTGGGATAGAATCTGTATTTGTTTTTGCAGGATGAGTAARAATATTCTCCTTCTCCGCTTTTTCACTTGGAAAAGCCTTTTAAAAATAATTCATTTGCTTCTCTGATTTTTAGGTTCCTGATGAGGGAACCTAAATGGTTCTGTTTTTTATGACAAATAATGACAAAAGAATTCCCAAAAAACTTAAAAAGAAAAAAAAAACCATCAAATCAAATAGGATATATTACATTTCCCCATAATTTGGGAGAAAGGATGAATTGGGGGAAACTGCAGCAGGTTTTTTGGGAAACTCTCATCTGATTAAGTCTGATTCATTTTCCTATGGGAATCTTCCACCTTGCACATCTGGATGGTGAGCATTTCCTGGGAAGGGAGTGGGAATAAGGTGGGAAAGGATTAAGAGTGGCTGGGAACAGGCTGGAAGTGTGGTGAGATACTTGGATTTGGTCTGGGATGGGCTAAATCCCAAATGGTGRATAAACAGAGCTGGGGCCTGAGGGAAATCCGTGTCTGTGTGGCCAAATCCTGGAGCAGGATGATCCATCCAGTCTTGGATCCCATCCAATCTGCCGGGAAAGTGGCATTTTGGGATGTCTTCTTCAGCCTGGAAGGCCCATCTGGGTCCCATCTGATTAAAGTGAAAACTTTAATCCCTGGAGKTTTAATCCCACAAATGTAGGATCCTTCCACCTTCTTGGCCTCCACAGCCAGGACAAACTGGGAAAGCAAACCTGTGCTGGAAATGCCGGATTTCCCAGTGGATCCCTTCTTTTCCTTTCACCACACCGAAGAACTGCTTTTTTTCCATGTTTTTGATTGTTTGCTTGTGTATTTGGGTGTTTTCTTTGGAGGGTATTGTTTATTTGTTCTTTTGGATTTTTTGTTGCACTGTTTGGGTTGGTTTTGGGGTTTTTTTTTTCCATGGGTGCTGTCCCTGGGCATGCTGATTATGGAATATCACCCAGTTTAGGTTCCAGCTCTCCCAGCTTTGGCCACTTTGTTGATTCCTTTCCAAGATGAGTGGAAAATCAGGAAACTCTGGACCAATCCTGGGAAAACAAATCCATCCTGTGAATTCAAAGGATGGAGGAGCCTTATTCCATTCATTTCTTGATTCTGAGGAAAATTGTCATTGAATGATGAAATAATTTAGGATAGAAAATCCCTCCAAGGTCATTGAGTCCAACCATTCCAAGGCCACCACTAAACCATGTCCCCCAGTGTCACATCCACATGGATGCTAAATCCCTCCGGGAATGGTGACTCCACCTCTGCCCTGAGCTGAGTCACCCTTTCCACGAAGAATTGTTTTCCTGATATCCAACCCAAACCTCTCCTGGTGCAACTTGAGGCCGTTTCCTCTCATCCTGTCCCTTGTTCCCTGGGAGCAGATCCTGATCCCACCTGGCCCCACCCTCCTGTAGACAACTGGGAGTTGTGGAGAGCCRGGATGTCCCCCCTGATCCTCCTTTTCTCCGGACTGAGCCCTTTCCCAGCTCTCTCAGCCTCTCCTGGAGCTCCAGCCCCTTTCCCAGCTCCATTCCCTTCTTGGGACATGCTCCAGCACTTTTCTCTTGGGGGAAATGCATCAAAGTCTTTCCTAAAATCCAGGTAGATCCCCCAGCTTTCCCCTCATCCCTTAAATGTCGCTTTGTCAGAGAGGAAGCATCACATGGGACCTTTTTTGGGATGCTGCTATTTGGGACAGATTTTTAGATTTTTGGGGTATTTTTTTGGTTTGTTTTTTATTTTTTTGGGAAAAAGGAGTTGTCTTCCCAAGGGATGCTTGGATATGGTAAACCCTTTTTCCACTCTGGGCTTTTCTTTTGGAAAGGGCAGGATCCTGACTGAGGGAAAACCCAAACCCTCCAGGTCRCACCTTGCTCCTCTCAAACCTCGTCCGCCTCTCTCTTCCCCAAAATCCTCCCATTCCTGCYGTGGCTCCTAATGAGGATGGAGCGACTCATTTGGGATCCTGGATGTCTTTATMACCCGAGCCCACGGCTCGGAGCTGCTTCTCCCGATGGTTTTAATCTCCTCATCCATCTTTTCTGGTCAATAAACTCCCTCTGGAATCAAATTGTTACCGAACGTCTCCCGACGCTGATGTCCGCYGGACTCCCAGCTCCAGCGGATAATGGAGTTTGTCATAATTAAGTGTCCTGCCTAATTAATTGAGTGGTCAGGATGCTAATTAGCCAGGTTTATTGAGACTGGAGGAGTATGAAGGGCAATCCTGCGGCTCATCAAAAGCACCGGSACTGGGAATGAAGTGCAGCTCCCTTCCCTCTCCAGGCAAATCCAGTGCCTCTGGAGATTTATGGATTGGGAGATGGGGATCAGCAGGGTGGTGCTGGGCTTTGTTTCAGCCTGGCCAAGGTTTCCCAGCCTTTGCTCCCATTTTCCACACATTCCTGGAGCTCATCCATCACTCCAGTCCTGGCTCAGGTGTCTCCTCATTCCTGCATTCCCTGCTCAGACAGGGCAGGACTTCCAATAGAAATTTGGGACACCTGATGGCTCATATTTACACAGGAAATTCGCTGAGTGGAAGTTCCTTGACTTTTCCTGCCCTCTCTGTTTTCCATCCTCCAATTCCCAATGTTCAAATCCTCTTTTTTCTTTTCTTTTTATTTTTTTGGAAATAAAACCTGACCTGAATTCTTGAACTTCCTGGTCTATCCCAATGATCCATAAAAAAAAAAAAAATTAAAAAAAATTTGCCTCTTTATATCCAAAACCGGGACAGGGATTTTCATAAGGAATCAAGAAAAAAAGTGGGATCCTTGCAGCTGAAGGAGGATCTTCATCTGGAATCTGGAATGAAGTCCTGAGTCTCTGGATTACCTCAGGGAAGTTGGCCCTAGGGAATTTGAGCGTTGTATCCCAGTTCCTCAACCAACTGAAGCCCAAGAAATCCTTCAGGATCTCCCAGGTTTGTTTACGTGAGTGGCAGGATTGGGAAGAGAGGGAAATGAAGGAATAATTATTATGGATTCGCAATTCTCTTTTTTTCTGCAGCATGAGGCTTGGAACATTCCCAGAGGGAATTGGAGTGAGAATTCACCTGGGAGACACCCAAGGAGAACCAGGCCAAACTCAGTGCCTGTGTAGGGAGTGAGGAGTTTTTTTTTTCCTAACTTTGCTTTTCTTTGGGAATGTTTAAAAGTGGAGATCTAGGGAGGCCAAAAATGAGTGTTGGAAGTGCAGCTGGAAATCTRGGAGTAATCCCGKAGCTGAGGATGCAAGAATTCCTCGGGATTACAGTCTCTCACATGATAGAAGTGGATTTTGGCATTCCCCCAGGAGATCTTTTTACAGAATTTCCAACATTTCTGGGCTCAAGGAACGCAGAGTCAGAAGCCTCTCATTCCTTAYCTCATCTTCCCTCCTTTGTATGCTTAAAAACATGGAATTTGCCCCATGGAAAAATGGTTTTACGTCCCATTTATACTCCAAGTGATGAGATTTTGGCCCTGTTTTGATGGAAGGATTCATCCATCCTGCCCTGATTTTGGGGGCAGCATCCACAAAAATCCRTAACTCCTGCTCTCCAGTATTTATTTCGGTGGCTTTGGCATTGGGGTTTGGCTGCTCCGTGGGGAGAGCAGGCAGGGAYGAGACCTCTGGAAGGAAACTTCCCATGCCCGGCTTATTTTGAGAAATTCCTGGTGGAGCTGCCTCTGGAAGGCCAAGACTTTCAAGGAATAAGAACAGGAGGAGGATGTGGAGCTGCTGGAGCAGATCCAGAGGATGCCATGGAGATGCTCCAAGGGCTGGAGCCCCTCTGCTCTGGAGCCAGGCTGGGAGAGCTGGGAATGTCCAGCCTGGAGAAGAGAAAGATCCACAAAGACCTTGGAGCTCCTTCCAGTGCCTGAAGGGGCTTCAGGAGAGCTGGAGAGGGACTTGGGACAAGGGATGGAGGGACAGGACACAGGGAATGGCTTCCCACTGCCAGAGGGCAGGGATGGATGGGATATTGGGAAGGAATTCTTCCCTGTGAGGGTGATGAGGGGCTGGAATGGAATTCCCAGAGAAGCTGTGGCTGGAAGTGCAACTGGAAATCTGGGAGTAATCCCGGAGCTGAGGATGCAAGGATCCCCTGGATCCCTGGAAGTGTCCAAGGCCAGGTTGGATGGGGCTTGGAGCATCCTGGGATAGTGGGAGGTGTCCTTGCCCATGGAACCAGATTGTCTTGAAGGCCCATCCCAATCCAAACCATTCCATGATTCCGTGATTATCCATTACTGGTGGAATATTCCTTGAGAAAAGGAATAATCAAATTCCTCATGGCAAAAAGCCTCACTTTTCAGTAGAACGGCAGGGATTTGGCTCCTGGCAACTGAAGGGATCAAAGTGATCCCATGATCCATGATCTGCTCCATGAATGGAGTTGGGATGATCTGTCCAGACAAGGATTGCGCTGCACTTCCCCTGTTCCACGTATTCTCTCCCAAAATATCCAAACCCAAAACTTATGGGGATGAGACACGAGATTTGTGTCTTCTCCACGTCCTAAAATTAATGGTGTAAATTTGGAGTTAATAAGTTTTCCTTATAATTTTCCTTCTTCCTAATGGGATAGGCAAAATGAGGATGCAAATCCTGGTCTTAGACATATTCATGATATTTATATTTATTTATAAATATTTGTAGGGTTTTTTAAAAATATCTGTTTGTGTATAATAATGTCAAAATTTGGCCAGAGGATCCTGATTTAAGGATTTGCCTTAAAATCCACCCAGATGTGTCCTGTTCCACTTTTCCCTTGTGAAAAACCGATCTTAAACAGAGAGAAAAAAAAAGAGGAACATTAAAGAAATACATTAAATAAATTTAAAAATTACATACAATTTGCATTAATTGAACAGACCTTGCAGAGCATATTCCAGTGGGAGATTTCCATTGGATTAGGGCAGCTTGATAGAAATTAGGGAAAGCTCAGCTCTTGCCAGGACACATCCCTGTGTTTTTATGGCTTTTTGATGAGTCAGGAAGGCTCCTTTTGATTTTATGATTTCCAGGATGTTTCAATGCTTGAGGGGTATTTTTAGGAATGCGTCTTCCATGAAAATTCCATGTATTTCTATATATACACACACCTAAAAATATAATTATAAATACATTTATATTTCTCTAAGTCTTTTTAATAAAATAAATATAAATATCTTGACTTGGGATGAAGCAGGAGAGGGAATTTGAAAGTGTGACCCAGCCTAATTCCAAAGTATCCCTTTCTTGATGCATTTTCAGTCCCAGATTTAGTAAACCAGCTTATTCCCGCTCAAATTCCTGAGGTGGTACATTTTGGGATTTTCWTTTCTTTGCTCTGCAATTCAGCTCCTGACAAATAGGTTATACCTGGACGGGGGAGGCCGCTGGAAGTGAATTCTGGGAGTGTTTTAAAGTGGAATTATCCCTTTCCCGAAATCCTTTACTTTGTTTTAATTGCCCAAAATCAAATTCCAGTTTTATTGGAATATTATTGTGTATTTGAGARTGAAARAKTTCTTCCCCCTCTTCCCAAATTCAKGATTTTTGGGATRAGARATAAAACTGGATCTGGCAGCAGATTCCTGATCCTGGTACCAAATCCCTGACCCATTTTGAGGGATAATTTTCCCACCCGATGGATGCTTTTTTTTTCCCTGGAAAAACAGCTGAAGGCAACACCTCTCCCCACTCCAGGAATCTCCTTGGGATGGCTGGGTTTAAAAATAAATCCCAGGGTGGATCCCAGGAAGGAGAGAGGGTGGGATTAAGTCCTCAAGAAAAGAAGGAATTTCCACCACCTCACAATTCCCTGCTGAGGTGAGAGCTGCCCTCGTTGAGGAGGCATTTTTTGGGAATACAGTTGGTATTCCAGGGAGGAATGTCCCTAAGCCCCCTCCAGCATCCCAATGGGATCCCATCCCCAGGGAGGGGGGACATTTTTCCAGTGGCTTTTCCTCACCCCCAGCCCAAAGATGTCAAACAGCTCCGCAGGACCTCCCACCTCCCTCGGATCCGTCTTCCCTTGGATCCATCTTCCCTTGGATCCATCTTCCCTTGGATCCATCTTCCCTCGGATCCATCTTCCCTGGAATCCGCCTCATCACCAACCAAACAGGATTTGTTCCACTCCAATTTGCCAGGATTGGAGAGGCCCCGAAGTTGGTGGAGACGTTCATTAAAGGTTTCCCAGGGGCTGGAGAAGGAAATTTCTTTCCTGGGCTCGGAGCACAGCTCTCATCCCTGCTGGGGATGGGATGAGGGGGTTTGCTCTTCCTTCTTCTCCAATAAAAATTAGATAAAATCCCTCCTCAACATTCCCAAATCGCCACCCAGGAGGGATCAGTGTTTGTTATCCTCCTTTTCCAGCTGCAGGAAAAGGGGAATGATGATGGCATGGATGGGGATGCGTCACCCTGGGACATCTGATACATCCCGAAGCTTTTAATTCCAGGGAAGAGGGAGATGCCTGCATGGACACCCCCTCAGGAGGCAGATTTTGGAATCAGGGCGGTTCTGGGAAGGTGGTTGGGAATGAGATCACGGCTCTGGAGCCCCCTYGGGATTGGGAGGTGGCTTTTTGTGCTCCAGTGTGAAACTTTTTGGGAGAATTCTGTCCCTTAGAGCTCCCCTCCTTCCTCATTTTTACCCCTTTCCCAAAATTAATTCCCAGAGTTTTCCCAGCCTGGGAAGAGTGGGGAAAGTCACTCCAGAAGAGAGGTTGTGTCTGTGGGAAGGTGACTGACAATCCCTCCTCCTCATCCAGGTGTGTGTTCCCGGGGCTGATTCATTTTGGATAATCTGGAATAACTCCGGGGAAGCCACCAGGGACGGCAGAGGAGCGAACCCAGCAGGAAGAGGAGCAGAAATTCACCCTTGGCACGTGCCCGTGGATTTACCTGAAGGCAAGGGGATTTTATTACACTGGCTTAAGTGGGCTTTGGATGGAGCCTCTGGAAAAAGCTGGGAAAGGTTGCTAGAATCCTTCCTGAGCTAATTAATCAGATATATCATAATTAAATCACCTGTAGTCGCAGCCAGGAGTCTGGAACGGAGGCGGCGCGGCTTTGAGCGGAATTCCAGGCTTTGTATCCCGGGGATTATTGTTATTTAATGATATTGGAGCTGCCTTTGGAAGCTGGTGGGCAGCAGGTACCAGGTGAGAGCTCCCTGCTTTATTCTGAGGCGAGATTTGATCTCTCTGCTCCAGTGATGAATYTTTCCCTGATGAAATTAAACTTATTTCAGATCAAGGGAGGGGAGGGGGAAGAAAAAAGTGTTTTCGAGTTYGAGCCGCGAGAGAAGCGAAGAAATAACTCCCCACTGAGATTAATTCTTATCACTTTAAGATATGATGACAGATAAAAAAGAACTTCAGAGCTGATATAAAAATGAGATTCCGAGCTTTGCAGGGTAAAAAGGGCAAATATTTTGGGGGAATTTTCATGGAAATGSCTTTTCCTGTATTTCTGTTGACAAAACACGGGTTTGAAAGGCTTTGATTGCCCCGCTCACACCTGACAATTGTGCAGCTCCCAGGGTTAATTTTTAGGCATTGTCAAGGAGAACTGAAAGCCAGACCCATCACCAGGACAAGRGGGAGAAGGATGAGTTTAACTTCCCCTTTTATTTTGTTTATTAACACGGAACGTTTCCCTCCTTTGGATTCTGGCTGGAGACTGCAATTCCTTTCTTCCTGAGCGCTGAACTCCTGCTGACTTCCAGGCTGCAGCTCTTTTCCAGCCTCATTTCAGCACCGTTGGATGCAGGAGAGCGAGGATTAGAGTGCCAGAACCGGGAGGATTTTTGCTTTTTTTTGGGTCGTTGGAGGCTCTGCTTTTCCTGCTGGTGGTGTGGCCTCCCTCCCTCAGCATCCTCCTCCTCATAGGAGCGATTTATGGAATGTTACAGGTCCAGATCCTCTTCCCAGGCAAAATTCTGCGACACTCGGTAACACTGAAATTACATCCAGGACMGGATTCCCTCCCTGGCAGGGCAAAGTCAATCCCATTTCCTGATTTTTCATATTTTAATGTCACTTTCCAGGTGCTGCTGGAGGAGCAGCTAAAGGAGGAGATCTTRTCCCATGATTATGGAATCCGTGGGGGGTTAGGAGATTGGATGTGACACCTGGAGCACCTGGAAAAGTCACCTAATCCCCTTGGATTAGGGGTTTTCCCAATGGAAAATGCTTTTCCCAAAGGAAAAGGGAGTTGGGGCTGATATTCCAGGAGCTCTGCCCGTTCAGAGTTTCCCAGGTGCCTGAATTTGTCTCTTACCTGTGCAAGGAAGTGAGGGCAAGAATCCTTCTCTCTCTACAGCAATGGCAATTAACAGTTTGGATTAATTACCTGCGCCAAAGGTGTGACCTTGTCCATGACACATGAACATAAAATTCCAGGTGGTGTCTGAATTTCTCCACCAGAGTGAAGACCTGGATGGTCCCACTMAGTCTCCTCTCCCTTGCTCCAGGTCGGCCTCCAGAGGGGAATGAGGGTGGGATGTTTGAAGGTGGAATCACAACTAATGGGGAGGTTTGACAGCCCCAGGTGAAAATTTGGCTGGAAAAAATCTGGGAGAGTGGGGGTGTCCAGTGTGGAGAGGTCTCCAGGGAGAACTTGGAGCCCCTTCCACTGCCCAGAGGAGCTCCAAGAGAGCCAGAGAGGGAATTTGGACRWGGGATGGAGTGCCAGGACACAGGGAATGGCTTTAAACTTCCAGAGGACAGGGTTAGACGAGATACTGGGAAGGAATTCTTGGCTGTGAAGGGGGTGAGGCACTGGAATGGATTCCCAGAGAAGCTGTGGCTGCCCCTGGATCCCTGGAAKTGTTMCAGGCCRKGTTGGAAGGGRCTTGGAYCAGCCTGGGATAGTGGAAKKTGTCCCTGCCCACAGCAGGAAGTTGGAACTGGAGGATCTTTGAGATCTGTTCTAACCCAAACCATTCCAGGATTCACTGATTCTGTTGTGTTTTGGCCCAGGAGGAGATGGGAGCAGAATGTACAAGGAACAGCCCTTCCATTCCCATTCCCATTCCCATTCCCATTCCCATTCCCATTCCCATTCCCATTCCCATTCCCATTCCCGTCCCCGTTCCCGTTCCCGTTCCCATTCCCGTTCCCATTCCCAGAAGGCAATACCCAGGGCAATAACCAGGAAGGGGAATGTTGGAAAAGCCTCCTGTGAGGCTGGGTCTCTTTTCCCACTTCTGCTCTTCTCCTTGGTGCACAGAGAGTTTTGGGATGAAGCTGGCGGTGATGGAACCARAACAYGGGAATGACYGAGGCACGATCCCACAAACTCTGCCTGTCTTTCCTGCCTCCTCCAGTTCTTTATCACTGCTGTTTCCCCCTCTCTGCTTTCCTGGAGCTCCTGGCAGCATTCCTGGCTGCCTTTTCCCTKCCCTGGCTGGATGAGGTCAGGGACAACACGACGGAAAAACAGGAGGAAACCAGGTCGATTTGTCCCGCTCGTCCCCGTCTCCCTATCTGCCATCCCCAGTCCAGATCCGCTTGCCCTCCTCTAAACAAGATCTCAACTGACCGTAAGGCTTCTGTCACTCCACCAAAATCAAACCCCTTCCCTCATCAAATCCCTAATCAGCCGGAACGGCTCCGTTATCCGTGCCAAATTGACTCCTCTCCGCTCCTTCTGCTGACCGCTGCCCTTCAATGAGCYGGCCCCGGCTCTGACTCCGAGGGCAACATCTCCTCTAATTATATTTCCCCTGCCTTTTCCAAATCCTCTCAGCCTGCCCGGACGAGCCCAGGTATCGAGGAGAGCCTGAGGATTAACGGAGAAGCCAGGCGTGGATTGCAGCGGGAAAATTCGTGGCCGTGCGTTCCCGGCTGGTTTGGGAAGGGGGATTTTTTGAGGCAGGAATGGGAGAGCTCCTGCTCCAGGGTGGGACCTGGAGGGTGAACGTGGCAGCCTTGTTCACCCCTTCCCAGGAAAAATTCATTCCATTCTGGCCACCCAAAAGAGAGGAGAAAGGGATGGAGGGAGGACAGGGAAAGTTTTGAGCTCTGCTGGCAGCACACACATCCTCCATGATCCAGTTTTCCAAGAGAAAAGAAATATCCCTGTGTCCACAACCAGCCTTTGTGTTGATTGCCTTCAGATTCCCCAAAAATACTCAGAGGGAGAGGCACAGGTAAAAACTGGGATATAAAAAGGGAAYAGCCTGAGCAGTGTTTTAGGAATGCCACAGGGATTTGCTTTCCCTGGAGAACAAGCTTGGAGAAGGATCCTTTGCTGCTGGGCCAGGCTTGCCAAGAGACACCAGGAATTCTGAGATCATGGAAACACCTGTGAGGCTGGACAGGCGTACAAATCTGGGATGATATTCCCATCTGTATGAATGCCCTGGAATCAGGGCAAGAAGCTCCACGGAGGTGGTGGGAATGTGAGGGGGCGACACTCAGCTAATCCGGCAGGAAAAACCCATCCCTGAGTGGGTCAGAATGTTGGGAATGATGGAATTTATTCCATTCTCCCCATTCCACAGGATCCTTTCAGTGAAGTCACGTTCCTGCCAGGAACATCTCAGATCTCCAGGGCTGCATTTTCCAGCCGGGAGATGGGAATGGATTAGCGAGGGAGGGGGGATTGGATTCCGTGGAAATAAACTCAGTCTTTGGAAATGGAATTAGTGCGGGATGTTTAATCAAAGGAAAAGATGGATTGGCAGTGGGATAACGCCAAGCCCTGGACACAATAACCACAATTTATGGCTCGTGTTGCCACAAAGTCAATTTGGGTTTAATTTCTCTGCTTTGCTCCAGCTCCGTTTTCTGGCAGCTCTGTCTGATGGAAGGTGGGTGATGGGAAATGCCTGTATTTTGGAATTTAGAAGCTGGAGGTTGTTTTTTTGCCTGGGATATTTGGGATTTCAGTCCTTTTCCTGCTGCCTTTGGGGTGGCATTTCATGGTGCCAGAGGTGAACGTCTTCCCTGGCTCTGGGAGAATTTCCTGGGATCAGGGAGTTGCTCCTTCAGGTGATTTAAGATCAAAGCAGAGCCCACAGCTGAAGGCTTTATTCCCTCTGTTCAGCCCTCCTGGAGAAGAGGAATGGAGAAGGAACGGAGGGGAAGGAATGTGTCACCAGGRATATGAACGCCATGGGAATTGTGCTTTGAGTTCTGGTGGGAATTCTGATCCCTGCCTGGGGATTTTGTGTGTTTGTCCTGATCCTCCCATTACCAAGAGTGGTGTTTGTTGGGGTTAGGCAGCCACTGTAATCCGGGGAAAGCACTTCCGGATCCAATCCTTGAGCTCARCCCAGCTTTCCTCTCCAAAATCCTGGGAAAAGTGAGGTTGGGAAAGAGCAAGATGCCTCTGGGCAACCAGTCTCAACTCGTGGCCACCTTCCTCATCCGATCCCTTTTCCTCGTGTCAAGCCGGATCCTCTTCCATTTCCACTTGGATTTTCTCCCTTGAGGATGGAGACAATGGAAGCCAGCCTTGGAATGAGTCAGTGGAGCCAGGACCCATCCCAGTTTCTGCTGTGGGGACCAGCTGGTTGTGGATATCAATCCCACCTCTGGCATCTTTCCCGGCATAACTCCGGGAGTTGTGGCCTCTTCTTGAGCCACAAAATTAAATTTGTTCCCACATCTTTGGGATTTCGCCATAGCTCACTTGCAGAATTCCAAGTGACAAGGATTCCTCCATTCCTTTCCCTCCCAGCTTTTCCTGCCCTGGTGCCCAGCTCCCTGCRGAGGAGGGGAGCCAGCTCCACGCCTTTAGGAGCTTTTCCATCAGTGCAGATTTGWAAAGTAACAGGAGAATAAAGAAACCACTTCCTTTAATTCCAYAGAACAAACCCGGCGAGTTCCAATCCATAAAATTTTATGGACAACAATAAACCAAAAATGTTGGCCCTTCTTCTGAGTTGTTTAAGAGGCCGTTGTGGCRTTTTCCTGCCTTGTCATTCCCGTGCTCTGCAGTGGGAATATAAATCAGCAGGAAGAAGTGCAAGACTTGAGTTCAAACATCCCAGGAAGGAGGGAAAGGGAGAAGGAGCATGATAATCCATGAACAGCTCATGGCTCTGGATGCATTTYTTTGGAAGTGAATCAAGGATATTTGCCGAATGTTGAGCCATTTTGGTTGTTCCCCGTCATTCCCAGATGGGAATTCACTCCTGATGCTGATCCTGCAGGCATTGCTAACCTTGATCTGATCAAGGATTTATGGGAGCAGGGTGGAATGTTCTGCACAGTGACAGATCAAGTGTGAGGTTTGCCTTTAATAATTGAAATTTTCTGGCAAAAAAAATGATTTAATTAAAAAGAAAACCCAACAAAACCCCATCCACAAAAAGCCAAAATAAACAAAAACCCCCTAAAACCTATTCTTGACCAGCCCTGCTTGTAATTCCCTGATATTTTTCACCTTTTAAGCTGAAATTTCTGACTCTGCTCTTATCCTAACATAAATACTCCAGAACCACTTAAAAAATAAAGATATTTTCAACACAGTAGCAAAATTCTGTATTTTTTT
>CADDXX010000346.1:545034-586217 GCA_902810485.1 Alauda arvensis | reverse complement strand
CAGAGCAGGGATTGAACACCTGGAACCTGCTGCAGGTGCTGACCCTACAAGCGGGAGCTGCCGGTGTGGAGAGCGGGATAGAGGGCAGGATATTCCCCTGGGACAGGCGACATTCCCTGGGGAACATCTCAGACAGGGGTCACAAAGAATCCCACTCCCAAATTTTCCCGAATTCTCCTTGCCCAGGACTATGAGAATCACCCTCCATCCCAACCCTCACCTTTATTTTCTCTCCCTGCTTTCAGCCTCCCTCCCTCTCTCTTTGTCTCTCCTTTCTCTCCACCCCTCCTCGCTTTGCCACTCCTATTTCTCCCTCTTCCTTTTTTCCCCCTTTTTTTTTTATTCCTGCCCCGCTCGGGCAGCCKTGGAATTCTCATGGATCACACCCAGCTCACACATTCCCGGCGCTTTGTCCCGGCTTTGGCCTCCGCATTTCCATAGGCAGCGGCTTAATGGGTGCTTAGCGAAGAACTTTTTTCTCTTTTTTTTTCGGTGTTATTTTCCCCTGTGTGAATTACCTGGCCCGCAGCGTCACCGCGGAAGATTGGAAATGCTGGAAATGCTGGAAATGCTCCTGCCATGGACCTTTACACGGCACATTTTAGGATCCCCGCTGTGTTTTCTTTCCGAGAAGAAGAAAGACCTGTCAGCATTAAGCAAATCAGCCGCACGTCTCGCCGCCCTGAGCTGTGTCACACATGAATATCTGAGGGCTTTTTTTTTTCTCTTTCCCCCCCCTCCACCTTCTCTTTTCCCTTCTCCCCTCTCCTTTCCCGTCCCCATCCTCTTGGTTTTTAACGAAAGAAAAGTTTTAATGCCCTCACAAAGGAGGGAGAGGGAGAAATATCCATAAAACTCCAATTTAAACCCCTTTAACCCGTTCCTTTGCTTTTCCTTTCAACCTGAGAGCAAACCCCTTTTTTCTTCCTAATAGGAAGAAGGTTTGAATTTCTCGAGCAGCTGGAGGGGGAGAGAGAGGAGGAGGAGGAGGAGGAGGAATGTGGAGGGGAAGGAAGAGTTTCTGCACCAAGGTTTCGGGGAATGGAAAAACGGGGATGAAACAGGACCGGATTTTCCTTTCACTGCCTTGTCTTGCTTGCCCAGGCTGCAAATTCAGTGTCCAGGCGCCCCCAAACAAGGGAGTTGTGGATGAATAAAACACCAAATTATTAAAAATCACAGGTACTTTAAATCCCCTTTATCTTGGGAATAAATTCAGGGCCAGAATTGTGACCTTTTATTGAAAAAGAGGGTSAGAAACTGCTAAAACTCAGGAGTGGGTGGCACCAGGCACCCAAAAAGGCCCCTGACCAGGACAACTCATTGAAATTGGTGTAGTTGAGTTTTGGGGATGCTAGAGCTGCAAAATTCGTCCCCAAAAAGATTTAGGAGTTGGTGTTCCCATCCTATCCCAAGCCTGGGGATCCGTGTCTGCACAGCCTTGGAGCAGCGACGATCCCACGAGGTGGGAAAAGGCAGGAAAGTACAGGGATTTATGCCGTGAGTGGGATTCCTGGTGGAGATTTCTTTTATGCAGCCCACCAGACCTTTCCCACTCAAATCTCCCAATTAGTAAGGAATCCAAAAGTTCAAGCTCATTTCCAGCCAGGAAAAGACTGGTAATATCCAAATGTCCACATGGAAATGCTCACACTCCTTGTCCAAGCTTTCACTGGAAAGAGCCAGTGTGGATGAGCATCTCCAAATCCTTGTCTTTTTGGGGCTGGAAAAGCAGGAATGGGTTCAGCTTCTTTTCACCTCATAAAGCTTTTCCTGATCCAAGAAAACACCAAATTGCTGGGAATGAGTTGGGGAGGATGTGGAAGAGGAGAGAGGAAGCAAATATGTCTCCTCCTGGAATCTGAATGAAAATCAGGGAGATCAGGGAAAATCGGCCCCGCTGCAAACTCCACAGCACCTTGGACCCAGGTGAGGCTGGGAGCTGAAGGAGCATCCAAAAAGRGGAGAATCCATGTGAATCAACACCAGGGAATTTTCACTTCTGAAATCTGGGATTACCCATCCCAGCCAATTATTTTCCTTGCCCATTAACGCTTAATTGATCCGTGGCTCTAATTGCATGGGAGACACTCTGTGCAGAAAGAGTCGGAAACAAAAGCAGGATCCAAGGAAATTTGGGAGTTTCCTGGACGTGCTGAGGGGATCTCCCATGTTGGAAGGCCAGGATGGTTTCTGGGACATGGGAATTTCCATCCACTGTGAGATGGAAGAGCTCTGTGCTTTCCTTTCCCTTGTGGTGATCCTCAAGCCAGACTGGCTTTTTTATCCTGAATCACCATAAATTCCTCATTCCCTCTTTGTCYCCTGAGTTTCCTTCAACCCCACAAAAGCTTGGATTGCTTGGTCTCAGTTTCCTGGGACAGATCATTCCTGGGATCACTGGGGTCCTCCCAAGGCCAGTGGTGAGGATGGAAGCAGGGCAGGGATTGTCCCCCTGTGCTGGCGCTGCCACACCTCAAATCCTGGGATCAGTTTTGGTCTTCTCATGACAATGAAGCCATCGAGGAGCTGGAGGTGCCTCCAGGGAATGCAACAGAGCTGGAGAAGGGTCTGGAGAACCAGGAGTGGCTGAGGGAGCTTGGGGGAGCTCAGCCTGGAGAAAAGGAGGCTCCAGGGGGGGACTTTCTGGCTCTCAACTCCCTGGAGGCAGGCAGGGATTAAGCTCTGCTCCCAGGGAACAAGGGACAGGACAATGGCCTCAAGTTGTGCCAGGGGAAGTTTAGTTTGGATATCAGGAAAAAAAAAAATTTGTGGAAAGGTTGTCCAGCCCTGCTGGCACATCTTCCCAGGGCAGTGGTGGAATTCCTGTCCCCAGCTGGATTTAACACCTGTGCTGATGTGGCCCTTGGGGACATGGCTTAGTGGTGGCCTTGGCAATGCTGGGAAAACAGTTGGATCTTCGGGATCTTTTCCAATGGGAATGATTCTGTGATTCCACAGCTATCGAGAATGGCCTCTTGTCCCATGATTTATGCAGAGCTGTTCTTAGGARCATTCGGGAAGCAGCTCATTGGGCTGCTCCGTGACTTCCCAGGGGCTGCACTGATGATTGAACAGCGATTGGATCCCAAATCCTGAACCCATTCCCCGCCGCTGCCTGAATCCTGACACAGCCCAGTGCCTCGGGRAATTTGGTGGAATTATTTTCCAGTGGGAGAGCCCGAAACCTTCCCAGAGCCTTGCACGGAGCCAAGTGAACGAGTTGCACATTCCCATCGCAATTCCCCGCCCGGCTGGGGCTGCCTCATGCAATCCCAGCTTCCSACTGTGCCCTTCCCGACTCCTGGGGACTTCCTGCCTCTTGGTTCTGGCTCATCCACGCTCCAGTTCCTTCCGGCTGCCTCCAGCTCTCAGCACATCCATCTGCCCCCGCTGGCTTCACCCCTCCGGTGCCTGGGACGTGCGCCAGGGCGCGGGAATTGCGCATCCCACCTTCCCCAGGGTGCACTCCTTGGAATTGCTGAGCTGAGCAGAACCACGCTGAGCTCCCGACCTTTTCCCCTCGCCCCCAAAATTGGGGGAAATGAGGGGAAACGCTGGGAGAAGCTGCGCTGCCAGGGAGTTATCCCAGAGATTGTGCTGCCTCCCTGCATCCCGGGATGATGAGAGCTGGGATTTGGAGGTGGTGGGATGGTTTAGGGATGYGATGCTGCCTTTGGATGCAACAGGTCCCGATGGATGCCGGGATGAGCTCTGCAGCAAACAGAATCCTCTAAACCCACAGACAGAGCTCGTTAATTATTAATTGCATCGCACACTTCATTCAYCAGCTCGTTCCCAGGGCGGCAGCGCAGCTCCAGAGTGGGAATGGCATCCTGGCTCCCTTGAGGAAGCAGCAGAGGGCTCAGCATGGAATTAGGATGGGACAGCTCATTGGAAGCMCTGGATTGTCACCCCAGGMASAGGAACATCRTCCTGTGTGGTTCACATCCARTCCAAGAGGATTCTCTGTGGATTCYWCWWSYCTGGAAGTATTCAAGGCCRAGMTGGACAAGGCTTGGAGCAAYCTGGAGTATGGGAAGGTGTCCCTGCCCACGGCAGGGGTTGGAATGGGGTGATCTGTAGGGTATCTTCCAACACAAGCCATTCCATGATTCCATGATTTTCTGCTGTCTCTCACTCGGATTTGTCTTCTGATGGGGCCAAATCCCGGTGGAGACAGAGGTTTGGAAAAACCGTTGCCATCTGACTCCATTTCCCTTGGGAATATGGGTGGTGAGAAGATTGGCTGTGGGGCTCATGGCCACTCCATGTATTTCTCCAACTAACATTCCCAGTTCCTGCTCCCGAGGCCAAMGGGCAAGAAATGGATGTTTTGCACAAATCCCTTTACCCCCATAAAACAGGGACAACCTGGAACTTCCTGATTCGGATGGAGCCGGAGTCTCTTTTATGGATTTCCATGGCAAAACCACCACAGATCCCCAACATCCAAACGGAGGGGGAAGCACATCCCAAAACCCACAAAAAAAATGTGTGGGGAATGAACCAAACACCCCCTGGATGCTCTGGAGAGGGAGGGCAAGGGAGAGGAAAGCTGGGAGCAGGGAGGGAAGGGAGGGAGGGAGGGAGGATGACGGGGGTGAGCTCCGCGCTTCCGAGCGCTTTCCCGGGAAGGGCTTTAATGCATCGGAAAGTGGAAGGTTTCCCATCTGATTCTTGTCACGGGCAGCGGGGCTAATCGGAGAGATGCCATTTCCAGGGGGAAGGAAAAAAAACCCCAGGAATGGACGAACCACTTTGCTCCGAGGGGCTGCTGCCCTTAAGAGGCTTTTTATTGCCRAGGCCCCTCGGCTCGGCGGAGGTGCTGTCATTAGAGTGACACTAAAAGTATCCAGGGATTAGCGGTGACGGACGGACTGACCTGTCCCTGTCAAGATTGGAGCAGCTGAGCAAGCGGGAGAGGAAGGGGGAGAAAAAAGGAGGGAGAAGCAGCTTTTCCTCCAAAACGGGCGATTTCCATGAAAACCAGGCAGTGCTGGCATCCAGCTCTGGTCTTTTCCAATTATCCAACCAGTCCACGAATCCCGAAAGGTTTGGAATCTGCCCTTGCTGGGAAATGCAGAAATTGGGTGTTTTTTCCCTGCCTTCGGCAGGGCTGGGTGAAGCTTCCAGCTTTGAAGGTGCTGCCAATCCACCCTTTCTGCCAGGGTTTTTCGAGGAGAATTGAGGGAAGCCATGGCTTGGCAGTGACATTGACATCCCTCAGTCCCACCAGCAAAGAATTCCCTTCCTGATCTATTATCCCTGTCCATGGCAGAGGGCTTGGAATTAGATGATCCTTAAGGCCCCTCCCAATCCAAACCATTCCATGATTCATTGTCAATCCAGCTCTGATTTTTAGGGRAGGCTGCTCTTGTTTATCTCTGGACAGAGCCGAAATTCTCTCCTTCAGTGACAGAGTTATCCTCCAGGACAGCAATCACTTCCAACAAAATCCTGTTTCTTCCCTCCACCACTTAATGGAAACCTCATCCCYTGAGCTTGAAATTGGAGTATCCCTCATCCCAGGAGAGGTTATGACCCTCTCCATGGGAAGAGCCCATTCCCAGATGCCCACACAGTGGGAAAACGTGGGGGGAAAAAAAGGTTTTTTAATATTTCTTGTGGCTGTGGTTAAATTTCTCCCGCATTTCTGCACTCCCTGCCAGGAAACCTCACCAGAGCCTCCCCCCCCCTGGATTTTGGATTTTGACCTTGGCCAGGGCTGACCTGAGAAGATGCCAACTTTCCCGCTGGAGTCCTTTCCCTAATCCCAGCATATCTCACATCCCTGCTCCCTGYTTTACCTCTCCTCCCTGCTCCTTCACAGCGGAGCCTTTGCCAGCCACAGCTCCATTATTCCCCTCCCGAGGCTGAAATCTTCCTTTTAATTCTTCTCTTCGTGGAAAATGGATCTAATTTCTTTTCCCTTCCACTTCCCCTCCTCCTCCTSCTAAGCCCCTTCCTGGCTGCTTGCAAAGGGAGGTTTCAGACACCAATTTCAAGGTGGATTCAGCCCTGGGAAATTGGGGAATTGAACATCAAGAAGTTGTTTGAGGCTGTGGAGTGGTCTGGGCTCCCTCCTGAGCYGGAGGAGTCCAACGAAACCCTTGGAAGTGCGAGTCCAGCTAATCAAGCTTTTGGAGAGGCAGGAGRACTCCTGGGGACGGGGGAGCTTTTTCAAACAGGGCTCTTTGGGAAAGGCAGGGAGACTCAGGGAAAGACAGGAAAAATGGGGGATGAGGGAACAGGATCTGGGATGTGCTGGTTCTGCTGTTTGAGTTCCTTGGTCCAGCCACCCTTGAATCCCAGTTTTCCCATTTTTTCAGTGATGGTGAGCTCCTCTCCATGGATCGGTGGGAATCTGCTCTGGAGGAACAACACGTTCTCCTTAAGGATTGGCYGGCAAAGCCGGGAAATGGGAAGGCCAAGGGAGGTCAATGAGACCTGAAAAACTCCCTCTCCAGAGAAATTGTGGATGCCTCAWCCCCTGGACCTGCAGATGTCCCACTGGACCTGCCAGTGTTGCCTCTAAAAACTGGATTATATCAGGCACAGCTGAGTGGGAACACATCCAGAGACTTAAARATTGGATCATGACATGGATTTGTTTGGAAGGGATCTTAAATCCCATCCAATCCAATGACAGAGACACTTTCTACCTGCTCAACCTGGCCTGGAATATTTCCAGGGATGGAGCATCCACAGCTTTTCTGGGAAACCTGGCCCAGTATTTCTCCACCAATCATTTTCCTTCTATCTAGTTTAGGGATCATATCCATGTATTTAAGTGGCTGTGGGAGCTCTACTTGGCTCCATGGAGTCCATCGTAATCCAGGGAATGATGTGTTTTGGGAACAGCCACTTTTCCTCCTGCTGAGCCCATGGAAGCTGCCCCATGGCATCGATTAAAGCTCACAAAAAGAGCAGTTTTCCCCCCAAGTCTGGGAATTTAACTCGGTGCAGTGACCAAAATCCTGGATTTACGTAATAAAAAGGGGTTGAGGAAAGGGGAAGATCCCTTTGGCCAGAGGAACAAAAAGGGATGAAGGAATTCCAGGTTGGGAATGCTGAGTTTGTCCCACTGTTGCTGAAGGATTTGCACCAAACAGCAAATCCGATGGAAAAAACAAAAAACCTGGGCGTATCCAAAAATGCTTTGCTATTCCAACACCTTTATATTCCAACTTTTCCTAAACTACCCCATGCACCTGCATAGTGGGATAAACAGCTCAGGACAACAGGGTAAATTCATGTTTTTCCATGCTCTGCCTTCTCAGTGCATAAGAAGAAGAACCTGGATCCCCAGGAAAAAAAAAACAAAAAACAAACTGATATTTAAATGGTTGTTGAGGAAGGTCAGAACATTCCCCAAATCTGGGAAAGCTGCATAATCCAGGGCTATGGGAGGACCATAATTCCTCCAGGATCAAGCAGGTTTCCTGGCTCCGAGCTAAACAGGAATCATGTTTGTGCCAGGGATTCCTGCTCTGACCACAAATAACCCAAATCCCAACTTCCCAGTTTACCTGAAAAGCTCCAAAGGCTTTTCCTTCGCTCCAGGTTCCCTGGAAGCATTCGGAGCTTGCCCAAACTGCGTTTTTTTTTCCCGACACCCCATGAAAAATATTTGCTCAGCTCTTCTGGCAATCACAAGCTCCGAGGAAGTTGAAGGCCAGGGATTCACCTTGCCCTGGGCTGGCTGGAAATTGCTTTGCTCCACAGACTTGTGCTGGAAAAGAGGGAGATCAGCRGGGTGGGAGCCCAGTAAAGGTCGTGGAGGACGTGGAATGACAGTGGAATTTGGGACAATCATGGGTTGTCTCCCTGCCATGGTCTGAGCACGGCATCTTTCCCAGTAATTCGGTGGAAGGGAGGTTTAAGGGATGGAGGGGAGGGAAGGGAGGAGGGAGAAAAGGAGATGGAGAGCTCTGGGAATGGTCCCACATTGTGCCAGCAGCGGTGGGAAGAGGTCAGGGGGTACCACTGCACCCTCTTCTTGTGGAATCATGGAATGGTTTGGGTGGGAAGGGA
This sequence comes from Alauda arvensis, assembly GCA_902810485.1. NCBI lineage: Eukaryota > Metazoa > Chordata > Aves > Passeriformes > Alaudidae > Alauda > Alauda arvensis. The sequence goes on along the minus strand of CADDXX010000346.1, from coordinate 578,180 downwards.
CCTAAAGGATCATCTCATTCCAGCCCCATGGGCAGGGACAGTTTCCTCTATCCCAGGTTGCTCCAAGCCCTGTCCAGCCTGGCCTTGGACACTTCCAGGGATGCAGGGGCAGCCACAGCTTCTCTGGGAATTCCATTCCAGCCCCTCAGCAGCCTCCCAAGGGAAAATTTCTTCCCAATGTCCCATCTAACTCTGCCCTCTGGCAGTTTGAAGCCGCTCCCTGTGCCCTGTCCCTCCATCCCTTATCCAAAATCCTTCTCCAGCTCTCCTGGAGCCCCTTCAGGCACTGGAAAGGGGCTCTGAGTTCTCTTGGGAGCCTCTTCTCCAGGCTGGACCATTCCCAGCTCTCCCAGCCTGGCTCCAGCCCTTGGAGCATYTCCATGGCCTCCTCTGGATTTGCTCCARCAGCTCCACRTCCTYCTGCTGTTGGACCCCAGAACTGCTTCCATTAAATCTTCCCTGCAAAAGTGACCCTGGGACAATCTAGGAAGTCCTTTATTGCAGCAAGGGATGGGACAAGGGGGCGTTGCTTCAAATKTAAGGAGAGGAGAAATTCTTCCCTGTGAGGAGGGGGAGGCACTGGAATGGAATTCCCRGRGAAGCTGTGGSTGCCCCATCCCTGGAAGTGTCCAAGGCCGGGTTGGATGGGGCTTGGAGCAGCCTGGGATAGYGGCAGGTCTCCTTTCCCACAGGAAGCAGAGGARTGAGAGGATCTTGAAAGTCCTTCCCACCCCAAAATTTCCACAATTCCATGAATGAGCAACCATTGCAGAGCCTCCCCAAAACAGCTGTGTGACTCCACTTTAGGAATCCTCTGGATTTGTGGGGATAGAGAGGAGGAATTCAGGCAAATCCAGCTAACAAACACAAGGAAGGGACAAGGAGATTTTTTCCTTTGGCCCTTCCCCGGGACCACCATGATTTGCTGATTTTCAGGATTGCTCCCCATCCTCATGACTCCTTCTGGACCACGATGGATGAGTTTGGACCTCTGTCTGCCTTCCTGGAATTGGTGTGTCCGGGGGGCTCCCAGTGAGGATGGGGAGGAGGGGGTGGTGACTGGGAAGGGGGGGGGATTTTCCTGGTGTGGAAATTAATGGAGCCGGSAGATTCAGCTGCTGCCGGGGGAGCATCCAGGGATCCTTTTTGCTCCGGCACTGCCGGCAGGAACATCCTGGAGGCCTCRGCACAGCAGATAAGTAACTACAGCGGGCGATTCCTTAATAATTAAAGATATGCAGCGCTTGGATTGCCTCCCGGAGCCGGAGCGGATCGGGGAGAGCAGGGAGGAAAAACTTCCCGTCTTACAGGAAACCTTCCCGTGCCGAAGCTCCCCGCGCCTGCCGGGGGGATTTGGTTGGAATCAATTCCCCCCCTCTGCCCGTAGCCGCGGGAAGCTGCCCTTGGGATCCTGCCATGGATTAACTCAGCGACCTTGGAGCGCTGCTTCCCTCCTTGCCATGCACTGTTTTTCCTGCCAGGTTTGGGATGCTGCTCCCGAGGTATCCGAGTGTTTCATGGGAGAGGCTGGAACCTCCAGAGGTTGGAGCTGAGAACTCTCAGGAGGAGGTGGAGGGTGTTTAATGGGTGATCACAGAGGTCTCTGAAACAGCAAACCTGGCTTTTTCATGGAATCCTGGAATGGCTTGGGTTGGAAAGGACCTTAAAGATCATCTCCTGCCTTGGGCAGGGATAATTCCCACCATCCCAGCTTTCTCCAAGCCCCATCCAACCTGCCCTTGGAGGTGCTCTGCTGTTCCCACCCCCGCTGTTTGTCCTTAAACCACTTGGAACTTGAGCCAGSATAGGGAAAAACCCCCTATATTCCCACCCTGGAAGGAGCATCCAGGCTGGGCAGCTGGAGCCGGGTGTCGCACCCCGCTCCCTGTGTCCAGGACACCTCGGACACGCCCCGGGGGAGCCGTCGGGATTGCTGAGGATCCCTCTGGCGCAGCTCGCCKCTCCCTGACAGCTCCGCTGCGTTCCCAGAGCTGATCCCAGGCGACACGCCAAGCGAGGATTGATGAACTCCACTCTTCCCGCTTTTCCCGAGCCTCGGAGAGGAATGGCAGAGCCCGGAGGGTGGGGGGGAGCCGAGGCTAAAAACCTCAGTTAACATTAAAGTGAAGGATCTGCCGGTGCTGCTGCCGGGGGGCAGAGGATGCGCTTTTCTCCGCAGCCAGACGCGGTGTCGGCTCCGCGGGAAGGGGGGGTTTTTTCCTTTTTTTTTTCCCCCGGGATGGATGGGAGGACGGGACGGGGATGCTGACTCAGCAGCCGCCGCTCCATCGCCTGGAAAAGACGCGGAACGGGCGCTTGGAGCCTCGCGTTTCGCGTTGTGGGGCTGGCCCGAGCTTCCTTTGCCCTCCCCTCCCCTTCCCAAGGCGCCGATCCCGATCCGGGCCGAGCGATGCGACGGGAATTCGTGCTTGGGCCTGGTTTTTGTCGCATAAATCATTCTCACTGACCCCGGAGTCAGGGATGGCTTCAAGGTCAGCTGGGATTGGGCTTGGAGTATCCTGGTCTATGTGGGAGATGTCCCTGCACAGGGCAGGGGGGGTTGGGATGACATAAAATCCCCTGCATCCCAAACAGTTCTAGGATTTAATGGTATCCAACTCGTATGAGAGGAGAACTCCGCCTTAAATCCCAATTTAAATCCCTCACCCCTATATTTAAKTCGCCATTCCCTCTGTGTGACAACTCTGAGTTGGATTTTTAACTTCCCAGGGTGAAAAAAAAAATCCTCGTTTATTCCCGCAATGAGGATGGAGGAGGGAGAGATCAGGGAGCTGAGGGAACAGCTTACAGCAGGATGAGCCAGCTGTGACCCGGCATTCCCACTCCTCTGAATCCCCTTTGTCTCCCTCTGGAGCCCTCRAATTATTTTATCCCTGCCTGGGTTTGTGCCTGGAGCTAGCGCGGTTTTTCCCAGATTTCCCGGCTCGCGTGAGGTTTTCCCGCTGGGATTAACCCCGGGGAGAGGCAGGCACCGCCTGGAACCATAGCCCAGAGCTGATCACCTGAATCCCTGCAAAGTTCAGACCGTGGGGACTCAAAGGATGCAGCAATGGGGCTCTGGATCCGCCAGCAGCATTCCCAGGGCTGAGCCAAAGCCTCCTCCTTTCCATTAATTTTATGCTTAACCGAGGAGTCAAAGGAATTCTCATTTACACAACACTCGATTCGAAAAGAAACGAGTCATTTTCTTTCTGCTTGGGGTGAAAAATTGCTTGGGCTTGGACACTGAAAGATCAGGGAATCTGTCCTTAAACATTCCCGTTCCTTTCCTGGACTCAGGGATGAGGATTTCTGGGAGGTTCTGGTGAATCAGGAGGCAGGGAAAGGCTCTGGATGCCCCTGCTGCACGCAGGGGAATTGTGAATAACGCAGCCAGGGATACTGGGATATTTCCAGGGATTTCTGATGTTCCTTYCCAGGAAGGAATTCTTCCCTGTGAGGAACTGGACGGGGYTGTCCAGAGAATTCTGCYCCATCCCTGGAAGTGTTCAAGGCCAGGTTGGAACAACCTGGGATAGTGGAAGTTTCCCATGGCAGGGGATGAAATGAGATGGGCTTTGAGATCCCTTCAACTCAAAGCTCTCTGCGACTTTCCGAAATCCGGGAGAMGCCGCTTGGAATTCTCTCCTTTCCGTGCCTCAGTTTCCCCAGCAGCAGGAGCAGTTCCTCCTTTCTGGAGACTGGAATTGCTCGGGCTTCGCTTCCTTTTGCCGGGGCTGGGTTTTCCCAGCTCAGCACTTCCTCGGAGCCAATCCTTGGAGCTGGCGGAGCGCGGTGGGAGCGAGGATGTGCTGGATACCCGAGCCGGGTGGGAGCAGACGGCTTTTTTCTTTTTTTTTCCCATGGATGGGCTGATCCTGCAGCCGAGCCCGGGGCAGGATCAATACCGCGGGTCCGGAGAGAGCTGGAATAAGCCGAGCTTTGCAAGTGAAGCCCGAGCTCCCAGGGCTCCCGTTATCTCCCAGACATTCCCGGCTGTCTGGATCCTCTCACAATACAGAGACATTCCAACCAGGATATGAGTCAGCTCCCAGGGATCTCTTCCTGATCCGGCCCGGCACCGCTTGGCGCTGGTGGCTGACGCTGCCCGGCGTGGGGGACACCTCCTTTGGGGACAAGGGAGTCCCTTCCTCCCCATCCTTCCCGATTTCGCCTGCATCTCACCCGGAACTCCSCGGGCATCCCTGTGCTCATCCCAAAGTTATGAGGAAAACAGCCAGGGAAAAGGTTTATTCCTTAATTTCCGGGCTCTGAGGGTGGCTCAAACAATTTTCCTGGTCCACAGAGCTTTGGGTTTTATCCGTGAAATCCACAGAAGAGGAGAAGGAGCTGGAAAGACCCCCCCGCTCCCAGACCGACTGGTTTTTGCCCAGTAAAATCCAGTCATAAAGCACAACAAGGAAAGCTGGGACGGTTTGTGTTCCTCAGTTGTGCCCATCCAGCTCTCCTGGCCACATTCCCGTGTTTCCCAGTGGCTCCAGTTTGGATATCAGCCCCTAGGCCTGTCCAACCAGTCCAAGCTGGGATTGGGAGAAGAAAACAGCTGGATTTTGGGCCTTGATCCATGTCCTGTCCCTGACCAGGAGAAAGGCAAGGATGGACCAGCAAAGAATTCCCAGAGTTTTCTCCCTGTTGCCAACAATTTGTACTCTTGAACCAGCGTTTTTCCATCTCTGTTATGGCAGTGGATGGATTTTTTTTTCCCCTTAGAATGTGCCTGTTATCTATGAAAAATTTCAACATCCTGGAGCAAGGAATTCCCTGCGCGTGGAAGGCAACAGCCAAAAGGGAGGGGAAAACTTTGCTGAGACCTGGAAAAATCAGTCCAGTTGTGAAAAGGGAAGAGCTGTGAAATCCCAACAATCACTGGGAGGGATCCACGCAGGCTCAAATTAGGAGCTCTTAACCCTTCCCCTAAAAGTTGATGTTTTCGATCTTCCACAAAATATTTGGGAATAAATAAAAATCCGGGCCAGGGGATTTTTTTTTTTGGCACGATGTTCCAGCCTTTTCCCTGCTCCTCCTTTCTCCYCCCGCCCCCTCTTCCCATCTCATTTCCTCGGGAGCCAAAGGAATCTGTCTGCCTGATGGATGGCTCCTGACAAGCCGAGAAGCCAAAGATCACATGTCAATAGGGCCATAATTAGGAGAATTGAGCCCTGTCAGGGGCCTCCCGGAAATTTATCTGGAATCAATGGCCAATAGGGTGGAAGGAATGAAGATGTGGGAGTGTTTGCTTTGGAGCTGCCAYGGATTTTTTACACCCTGTCTGCGCAGGGGATCCTGCCGGGCCGGGCCTTTCCTGCTGCCTGAAAGAGGGGAGGATTATGGAATTAGCCATGGAGATCTGCCCCGGCACCCGCTGACCCTTCTGGGGGATGCGGCTGCAACCCCCCGGAGCAGGCACAGCGAGAGGGAAAAGTGGGATGGAGGAGGGAATTCAACATTTTGAATGTTCTTCCAGTTGGAAAGAGCGTGGCAGCAATCCCAGGCATAGAGTGGGAATTTGGGGACATGGAGGGAATTTTAGGAAATGTGCCCAAATCCCTGCAATGTTCCCAAATCCCCCCAAACACCCTCTATGTGCCCAAATCCTTCCAATGTCTCCAAATTCCCTCCCCATCCTCAAATTCCCCCCAATCTCCCCGAATTCTGCCCCGTGTCCACATTTCCCTACGTCCCCAATGCCCCCATTTTCCCACATCCCAAATTCCCACTCCATGTCCCACACTTGGGAGGGTCTTGGATCCAGCCAGGGATGCAGGATGGGAGAGGAGCAGCTGAGGGGACAAGGACATTGTCACCTCCCATCCACAGCTCTCCTGGTTTTCCAGCAATAGTACTGCCAAAAAAATTTTGGGATTTAGGAATTGGCTTCCTCTGGAGGCTGCTGGGGCACTGCAGGGATTTTTTTCCCCACTGCTCTCCCCACACCTGTGGCACTTTCTGGATGTCCCTGAATCCCAAATCTCCTGTGGTGTCCAGTGAAGGATCAGGGGGGTTTGCACTTCCTTGGGCTGGGGCTGAATCCTTCCTGCAATTCCAGGGTTTGAAGGCAAAGGAAAGCTTGGAATGCCCTGGGAAACCCCTCAGCATCCGCTTCAATGCTTTGTTAGTGCAGGGGTCAATGGCCTGGCCCCAAAACTGTTGAACCATGAAAACAGCTGAGGTTAAAGSCAGGAATCCTTTGGAAATGCTTTTGGATAAGAGGCAGGATGGAGATGGAATCACACAAACCAGAGGGATGATCCCTCCTTGCCTGGGGAATGATGCTGGGATTGGGATATTGGGGTGCCACACTGTGTTTCTATCCCAGGACTGAGAAAAACCGAAGGAAACCTTTGGAATTCCAGCCTTGCGCTCCCCATTGCTCCAGGGGTCGACCCCGCTTCCTATCCATGGATTTCACCCCCAGGGAGCAGCAGGAATTCCACGCTCCCTGGTGTGAGCTCATCCAGCTTGCCCATCCCACARACTCTGCTCCTGCTCACCCAGCCTGCAAAATCAAAGCTTGGAAAAACTCCCGGGGATTAGGGCTTCAAATCAGTGAAATCATCGTTGGGAATTAGGGATCAGGAAGGCTCTCCCRGCCTGATTTTGTCATGGCAGCATCCTCATGCCCCCTCCACTGCCAAAATCCCAATTTTCCTCACATCCCAGTGTATCCACCAGTCCCCACAGCCCTTGCTGAGATTGATTTCATTTCTGAAAACCCCACAGGATTATAGGAAAAAAAAACAAAATCAAGGAAAGGGGAAGGATCCAGAGCCTTCCAAAGGCCGTGGATACCACAGAGCTCCTAATTTATTGCTTCTGTAATTGGGGTTAATTACTGGTGACCAAATTTATCTTCTCGCCTCTCATTAATCCCAAACACAAAAGAACCCTGTTTGCAATCAATTGCTGTTTAATTACAGCACAATAGCTGCCTCCCGAGATCGAAATCCCGGCTGGATCCGGGTCTTGAGAAGGATGGGAGTGGAAAAATGGAGGGTGAGGGTGCSAGCTGGGATTGGCTTTGTGTATTCCAGGGATTTGCGGAATGCAGGGAGAGGAGTGGGGAAGTCTCCTCGTCCTGGTTGAAGAATCGGGGTGTGGCTTTCAGCTGGGGAGAAATGAGAGGGAACGACCTCGGGTTCCASCTGGGGAGSTTTAGGCTGGATATTTGGAAWAAAAATATGGAAAAGGTTGTCARGCCCTGGAAAACGCTGCCCAAACAAGCGGTGGAGTTCCCATCCCATGAGGAATTTCAAAGCCATGGAGAAAGGCGGGATTCAGGGATAAGGGTTAATGGGAGAGTTGGCAGTGCTGGAATGGTCTTCAAGGCCTTTCCCAACCTAAAAGATTCCATGATTTTGAGATTTGGATGGAAAATGTATTCCATGTGAAACCTTTCAGGGAATACTTGGCCCACTCTCAGCCTGAGAACAGCGGGAATGGAAATTCCTTCTTCAAGGAGAAGAAGGAAGCAAGGTCCCAGCACATCCCAGGGCTTTGCTGTTTGAAGGAGTTTGAGGTGACAAGGAGATTCCCCAATGGACATGGAAAGTGAGGAAGAAGGGGGAAAAATGGGAATTGTGGAAAAACTCTTTATTTCTGCAGGCAAACTCCAGTTTCCCATCCTGGATCCCCCCATTCCTGGGGACAGAACTCAGCAGCCCCAGGACCACACCTGAAAACTCCAAATTGGTTTTTTTTTTCCAGGAGAAACATTTCCTTGGCACTGGTATCCTGTCCTACTCCCCCCATTTATCCCGATAAATGTTCTGGATTAAACAAACTCCCCTCCCCGCCCATCCCTCCCTCCCTCGCCATTCCTGAGGAGCCATCAATCTCCAGGATTATTGAGCCCGGTTTGGGAGTTAGTGGGGTGTTGAAAACGCTCCGCTCTTCCCTTTATCACTCTCAGATCAGTCCATCGGATGGGAATCCATCAGGGAAAATTATGGGAGAGGCCGCGCTGATCTATGGCTCCCTGTTCCCGGATCAATCCAGCTCTTTCCCTCTCCCAGCGTGGGGGCTGTGAGGATCCAGGGCTGGCCACGCTTGACTCCCTTCTCTTCAAACACCACGTTTATCAACACTTCCCGTTCCTGCAAGGATTTTGTCCTGGAAATGGGATAAAATATCYGCTGAGTCAAACAAGGTGGAGGCGGAATTCCTCTTGGGAGCTCCGCTCCCAACTGGAGCCGCTTGCTGACATTTATTGCCTTTAGGATTTGAGTGGATTCAGGGATTGTGAGCAGCCAAAATCTGGGCTGTGCTGGAAATTMCTCATATCCCAAAATCCGGCTGCTCTCAGGATGGTGCTGAGGCGGTTCTTCCACCCTGGGGCCCGGAGTCAGGACCAGGAGCTGCGTTTGGAGCTGTTTTTCCACCTGGGCATTCCCAATCACCCTCTTCCCACGCCCTGTGCTGATCCAGAGGGAAGAGCACCACCTACTGAGTCTCCCTCACCTCTTCCTTCCTCCCTTCCTTTTTTTCCCCCCCATTTTTTCCTTATCTCGATCTATTTTATTCCTATTTGTGTTCTTTGCCTCTCCCTGAGAAAGTCAGGAGCGCCTTTAACTCCAAGGAATCCTGATCTCTCCAGACATTTCTGCTTGCTCTGATTTTCTTGTGACAATGAGACATCCTTGGGGTATTTCCGCTTCCTGCCTTTGGGAATTACCAGCACCTTCAGCCTGATTCCTCCCCAGATCCAGGTTTTTCTCTTGGAACAAGAGTGGGGAACAAGAGAAATTAGGTAAATTTTGCCTCAAAATATGAATTTAAGCGAAATATTGGAGAAATTAATAAATCAGAAATAGATGCAGGAGTACATTCCTCTGGGTGGATTTTTCCATAGGTGGTGTCCGTATGTAGGAATCTGTCCCTGGATGTGTTTTGGCCAAGGATTTAGGGAATTAGCTGGAGACTTTCACATCTGGGTTCAGTTCCCACCCTGGCACAATCCTTTTAATATTGATTAAACACAGTAAAACTCCTCAAAAACGGATTGGGAGAAACACAGAGAAATCCACTCTGGTGTTCCCTGAACGTTTTTAACTGGGAGATGATCCAACTTTTTAGGGATAAGACCTCAGCCGTGTTATCCCAAAGCCCTTCATTTGCATCCAATGCCAAATTAGACTCATTAAACACCCTCTTGTTATTTCTCCCTGTTTGGTTTGTCTGTTTGAGCCATGGAAGTGTTTGTGTTTCTCCCAAAGGGAATTTGGTCGGGAATTGGCGCAGGATGTTTTGTAAGGATTTACAAACCCCCTGAGTCCCCTCAGCTGCTTCCAAAAGTCTCCGCACTGCGGATATCCCAGGAAGAACTTGGTGGGAAGTGGGAATGAGGAGATCCTTGTCAGCCCTCAACGTTACCTATTTCCTGCTCCATATCCCACATAAACCTGAGGGGCACCAGATCTTTCCACTGGGGAAAAAAAAAAACCCAAATGTGGCATCCCTATGGATCAAATGTGATCTGTGAGGAATGACTGGGGAAAACTGGGGGATCGTTTATCCCAGGGAATGAAGGGAGGTGGGATAACAGCCGGCAATTATGTAAGAGGCTGCTGCAGGAAGGGGAGGGACACGTTTCCCTGTGTGTAGGACAAGGAATAAGGAGCTTAAAAGCCAGCAAAGGAGATTTAGAGCTGTGGGATAGGGGAGGGCTGGGATTAATTGCTGGGAGGAGGGGAAGGGTGGGATCTCCAGGGATGGAGTTTGGAGGACAAATGTGTCAAGGAGGGCTTAAAGAGAGTGGATTCAGCCATGGGACAGGAGGCAGGGAAGATAAACATCCACCTGGATTTTTTTTTTTTTCCAGTGTTTCAGGTGGCTCACAAGGCAACATGAGTGGATTCTGGGATTTCCGGGGTGGGATGGGGGTGTTTGGCAGCTTGGGAATTTCTCCTTCGGGAGGCTCCTGCTCATTCCTTGGAATGAGCCACGTGGTGCCACACGGAGCTGCCTCTCCAAAGATTTCCCTGCCATCACTTTCCCCAGCTCCACAGATCCCAAGGTGACCTGGGATGTGTGTTCAGAGAATCCTGGAATGGTTTGGGTTGGAAGGGGCTTTAAAAGTCCTCCAATTCCAACCTCCTGCCATGGCCAGGGACAACTTCCACTATCCCAGGYTGGTCATCCAGACAAGGCCTTGGACACTTCCAGGGATGGGGAATYCACACTTTCCTGGGCATCACATCTCARCCTCTTTCCCATCTTTCCYCSTTGGGGGCTGGAAATGGTTTTTGGSTGGGAATCATCCAGCCAAGCCRGGGTGATCGGAAAAAAACCCAGCGAAAACTGGAGACAGCTCTTGCTTCCAGTAATTCCCAGGGAGGGGTGTCAGCCATGATTTCTAGGAGCCACGCGCTGCAGAAAGCAGGGAATTGCTGGCAGCACTAATGAAGTTACGGCCATCCGGTGATTGGGTTAGGAGATCCTCCGGGAGCGGCCGGGCGAGGGGATGGACGGAAAGCAGAACGGGAATTAAATTGCATTTCATTTCAATTTGGCCATAAATTTGATGATTTCGTCAGATAAGGAGTGAAGGGGGAAGGGAGGAGAGGGAGAGGGAGGGATCYGCAGGCAGGGCAGCGAGCAGGACACGAGGAATGGCATCGTCCCAGTTTGTAGGTCATCCATCAGAAGTGCCCAAGGTTTTATGGATGGGACGTAAATCACCCGCTCCCTGTGGATTATCCACTCCGGTGATAAAGGTTGGGAATACAGGTTATCGAACTGTCCTGGGATTTATGGGAGAGGATGCAGGGGGCGAAGAGAGGAGATGGGATCATCGTGGGATGCTCCAGTTGGCAGCAGCGGTTGGTGCCACCCGAGTCATCTGCTGAGCTGTGGATGTGTCACCGGGGTGGAGACGCTGCCAGGTCAGATGTGATGCACGAGCCAATGAGAATTCCCAGTTTTGGATGCATCCAGAGGGACCTGGACAATCTTGAGAGGCGGGGCCATGGGAATCTCATGAGGTTTAACAGAGCCAAGCGCTGGTGCTGGAATTGAGTGAGAGAGAGTCAATCCCGGGATCAATCCAGGCTGGGGATGAGCAGCCCTGGGGAGAAGGACTTGGAAGTGCTGGACATGACCCAGCAATGCCATCAATCCTGGGCTGATCCCACAGTGTTGGCAGCAKGAGAGTGGGGGATTCTGCCCTGCTTAGGTGAGATCCCACCTGGAATGTTGCATCCAGGTCTGAGGTCCCAGCGCAGGAAGGAAGTGGAGCTGCCAGAGCAAGTCCAGAGGAGGCACCAAGATGATCAGAAGGATGGAGCAGCTCTGCTGTGAGGGGAAGGCTGAGAGAATTGGGATTGTTCAGCCTGGAAAAGAGAAGGTTTGGAGGGATTTCATTGTGGCCTTCCAGAACCAGAAGGAGCCAATAAAAAGATGGAGAGGGACTTTTTACAAGGAATGGAGTGACAGGAAAAGGGAGAATAGCTTCAAACTGACAGACAGTGGGGCTATTGGGATGGGATATTGGGACGAAATTCTTCCCTGTTTTGGGTGGTGAGAATCATGGAATCATGGAATGGTTTGGGTGGAAAGGGACGTTAAAGATGATCTCATTCCAACCCTTCCACTATCCCAGGTTGCTCCAAGCCTCATCCAACCTGGCCTTGAACACTTCCAAGGATGGGGCAACCTCAGCTTCCCTGGGCAACCAGAGCCTCCCCACCCTGCCAGGGAAGAATTCCTTCCCAGAGAGAATCAGAGATCTCCAGGGTGGGAATGTAACACTGGAGACYTTCCAGAAACGGTCACGATTCATTCCTGTTTGGTGATGCTGCAATTCCAGGCCCTGAGGAAGACACCAAATCAACCCCCRGGAATGAGAAACATCCTCAGGACAATATTGCCCTGGAATGTCGCATGGGATCACTGGGAAGCACTCAAGGGACAAGGGACATTTCCTTAGGATGCTGATATGCCCATATCTCCAATCATTCTGACCTCACAACATTCCCACGGGGTGTGTCGAGGCTTTCATCCCAAACTGGGGACATCCTTGGATGTCTCCGCAGGTTTCAGCCCTAATTTGCTGTGCAGAGGTTTTCAATCCTAACTGGATGAAGGATTTGGCCAGGGATAGGACTGGAAACAGTTTTGGTGGGATACCTGGCTATCCCATAATTTGTGGGATATCTGGATATCCCATAATTTGTGGGATGTCTGGCTATCCCATAATTTGTGGTAAAGTGATGGCGGGGAGCACAAACCTAATTCCCATGACTAAGAGCTTTCCATTCCTTGAAATGTGATGGATGGACTCCAAAAATGGGGCTGGATGTGGAGTGACTCCATGTCCAGCTCCGGTTCAGCATTTCCCCAGTTCAGACATGGGAAGCTGATCCAACTTCTGATGGAGACTTTCTCCATGGATCCTCATGAAAGTGAGTCTGAGACCCTTCCGATCCCAGGCTTATCCCAGAACTTCAAACATGGAATGCGGCTTCCCAGCCCTCTGGGGCTTCACTGGAGGACCCCACGCATGGAATCTGCAGGAATATCTTSTCCTGTGAAGGCTGGATGGTGGAAACATCAGCAACACAACTCAGGGATGTGGCAAAGAAATTCCAGTGGGATGTTGCAAGTCCTTCCAGGAGCAACTGAGGGAGCCAGGGGGGCTCAGCCTGGAGAAAAGGAGACTCAGGGGGAAACTCCTCACTCTCCACAATTCTCGGAAAAGAGGGGGCAGCCAGGATTGGTCTCTGCTCCCAGGGATCAAGGGACAGGACAAGGGGAAACGGCCTCAAGCTGTGCCAGGGGAGGGTCAGGTTGGGCATCAGGAGGAATTTCTTCAYGGRAAGGGTTGTTAAGCATTGGAAKGGGATTCCCAGGGAGGTGGTGAGGTCCCCATTCCCAAGGGACACCTGGATGTGTCACTCAGTGCTCTGGACTGGYTGAMAAATTTGGAATCMGTCACAGCTTGGACYCAGTGATCTTGGAKKTGTTTTCCAACCTCATGGATTCTGGGATTCTTTGTTGATGCTGAAATTGTCTGGGACACTCCCAACCCCCAGATCTGCACAATTAAAGCTACAAAGCCGTGCTCTGGACAAGACCTTTCGGATCTCAGCTGGGATCGATGATCCCACGGGACACACCGCCACATTCCCACATTCCCGCTGCACCTGGCTGCCGCAGGGACGGGATATGGATGAGCTGTGCTGAGCCCGGGAGCTGTTTTGTGCTGGTCCAGCAATGCCAAATGTGACAGGAGCTTGGCCTGCCCTTGAGGCCAAAGCTTTTAAACTCGGCGTGAGAGAGAGGCCAAAGATATTCCCCATCAATCTTTAACCCCGGAGCTCCAGCTGCAGCGGGAATGGGAAGGAGCTGGATTCCAGCAGTTTGGCGGTTTCGTGGGCATAATTAATTCCCATCATTGCCAGGAATTCCTGTGTAGTCATACAGGACTTCGACCCACATTTGGGATATTCCTCTGGAGAGKGCAGATGGGAATCTGGTTCAAAAGGAACCTTCAGTGGGACTTCCACATGTTCAAAGCGAGGGGTTAGAAGTGTTCCCAAAATAATGACTGGGAGATACAAGGAGGGGAAAAAAAAAAAAGCCGGGATCTATTTCACATGCACAATAATTTACTTTTAGATGTGCAGTAAAGATTTTATATGCACAATAATTTACTTTTACACGTGCAATGATGTTTTTACACGTGGAATCATTCATTTTTATGGATAAAAGCTGACCAATTAAAAACCTGGGTGTTAAACACCAATCCTGAAGGATTTGTTTTGGAGTAAAACTTCACCCAGGCCCAACATCAACACTTTTGTCCGGGATTATTGTTGCTTTTCCAGCTTTTCCAGCTGGTTCCATGTGCTGCACCTGATTCTATTTCAGCTCATCCTCACGGGAAGTAGAGGCAGATCCATGGGCCACTGGAAAGGGACGTGAGGGCCACATCACCTGGATTGTCACCTGGTTTTCCCCGTGATCTGTTCTGATCAGCTCCCTGAATCTGTGGGAGGAAATCAGCCCCAGCAGGAAGAGATGAAAAAACATTTTATGGGATCATGGAATCACGGGATGGTTTGAATCGGAAGGGATTTCCAAGGTCATCTAATCCATGGGCAGGGACMCCTTCCACTATCCCAGGTYRCTCCAAGCCCTGCCCAACCTGGCCTTGGACACTTCCAGGGATGGGGCAGCCACAGCTTCTCTGGGAATTCCATTCCAGGGCCCTCACCACCYYCMCAKGGAARAATTTCTTCCCAATATCCCATCTTTCAGTCTGAAGCCGTAGTGGTGGGATTTTCCATCAGTGGAGGAGTTGGAGCAATTGCAAGAACAACTTAAAGGCTCCAAAGGGTTCACACAGCTCAGAGGAAAAGAGATAGGGCCATGAGAAATTCCAGCTGTTGAAGGATCAATGGGAAAACTTTGTCCAGAGACCTCAGATCTGCTTCCATCTTTTTTTTTCCATGAATCGCTTCACTTGGCCAAGTCAGATGAGATTGGAGCTTCCATTTCTCAGGCGAATATTTTGATCAGTTTAGGGGGGGGTTCTGTGTCCCTTCAGTTTTTCCTGCATATTTAATTCCATGTTTAAATAGGATACACTTCAGATCCCACTATCCAGGATAGATGAACGATTTCCAGGAAGTTGAATAGAAAGRGAATTATATCCGTGTTGTCCCTGAGGCTTCATCTCCATGGAAAACCCTCTGCTGCAGTGAACTGGCAAATTCACGGTCCATAGTTAATTCCAGGATGATCTGAAGGAATAAAGGGACTGAAGAAATTGAGGAAAGCTTCCCAACATTCCGGAATCCGGTGGATTAAACACCCCGGCTCAGGCCAGAGGGTCACCTCCAAGCAGGGCTGTCCTGGTCACRCTGAGCCTTTGCCAGTGGCGGCTCAGTTCCTTGGAGTGGGAATCTCAAATTACTGCAAACCTGGCGGATTCCATGGAAGAAGAGGTGGAAGGCACTGAAAAAAAAAAAAAAAAAAGAGGTTCACAGGATCTTTTCTTTGGATAATTTGGGAGAGGAGGGAAGGAAAAGAGGAAGGTGGGTGGTCAAGTGTAACAAAACAGCACAAAGTGAAACGCTTTCCCTTGGAGAAACCCCAATCCTGAAAAAATGAACTGGTTTCGAGTTCGTAAATGTTCAGTGGGAGCCTGATGCTGCAGGAAGTGGAAAAATTCATTTTTGTGCAAAATTTCTGTTTTTTCAAGGAAAAAAACATGCTTCTGTGGAAGCTTGTTTTTGGAGGATCCTGTTCCACCCTCTTAGACCCCCTCGAGTGCTCAAGGCTCTGGTTGTGGGGTATTTTGAACAAGGAAATGGGGAAAAATTGGTGAAAGTGTCAAGGCTTTGGGAAATCTGATGGAAAAATGATCTGGAAATGGTTATGGATCAACGCCCCAATAGAAGGGGTGGGAATTCTGCTGGTTGGTGGTGTCTGCACTTGACAACACTTCCCAAACAAAAGGGATTTACCTGCAAACCATCCTAAAAATCATCTCATCCCAACTCCCTGCCCATTCCACTGTCCCAGGTTGCTCCAAGCCCCATTCTGGAACGATTCCAAGGATGGGGCAGCCACAGCTTCTCTGGGAATTCCATTCCAGGGCCTCACCAGCCTCAGAATTAGCTCACAACAGCTCCTTGATTATATTTCAAGGTTCGTGGAAAACCAAAATCTCCTGAAGGACCATTCAGCTGGTTAAAAAAAAAAAAAAAAAAAAAAGAAAAAAAAAAGGGAACGGTAAAATGAGAATGATGAAAAGGGATGGTTAAAAAACAACCAAAGTGCCCCCAAAAGGGTCATTTCTACACCAAGAGTGACACTGGTTTGAAAAACTGGCTTAGAGGCAAAGGGACAGTGACAAGGGACACATCAAATGGGGGGGAAGAAAAGGGAATAAAGGACATTGGATTTGCGCAAAAAATGGAGAAAATCAGTGAGATGAGCAAAAAAGCCAGGAGAGGCTCTGGCCAGTAGAGCTGAGGCCAGCAAAGAGTTGAAATACTTTGGGAACAGAAGGAGCTATAATAACCCCGGTATTGATTCCTCCTTGGAAGGGAAATGTGCAAAGCAGGCATTTTCCAGGGATATTTGTTTTGTATTTGGAGGGAAAAGCAGATTTGTTCCTGATTAAAGGGAAGGGATGGTTTACAGGGCTGGCATTTCGTGGGGAACATTCCAAGTAGACCCTCTTAAAAATACACTCAGCGTGCTAAAAACAGGGATTAACTTTGTCCAGGTGTTTTCTAGGATGCGTCCAAGAAGAGTCAGGCACCGGAAGAATCTCGTTTTCAAGATCCCAAGGCAGGGAAATCCAAGGGACAAGAGGAAAWCCGATGTCGTGTCAGTCCGCTAAGGAGTGGGAATGACTTGGTTAATTATTGCCTGCCATTGATTCCAGGCAAAATGAGGGAACACCTCAGCAGGACTCGATTAATAAGGAATTACAGGAACATGATGCTAATCAGCAGGGGGTTATGGGAAATCGGTCTTGTCAAATTAAGCAGCTTTTATAAACGCAATTAGAAGAGGGAGGATAATTAACGAACTTGCAGAGGGTTGGGATTGAGTCGCTGGGGAGGAGATGTCGAAATCCAGAAGTTTTGTTTCCAAAAAAAATGGCGTTTGGGAAGCGCGAGGAACAACGGGAGTTGTATCCATCCCTGGAATCCCAACCCTTTAACCACAACATTCACACAGCACAACGATATCCAAGTAATATCCATGCGGGCTGTGAGATCCAAAGCCTTGGGAAATGTGATGGTTTTTGACACTCGAGTCCATGCATTGATAAAGAAATAAACTCCAAGGTGGCTCCTCAGAATGAAGGCAGCAGGTGGCTGTGTCTTGTCACCAAAAGGGACAGCTGGGACACGTTTTGGTGTTGGAGGTTTGAACCTAAATAAATTTAGGATAAATTGGCCTTGTGTTGCCCTCCCTTCCCTGGTTTCCCACCTTCCTGAGTCCAGAGGAGGTCACTCCATTGATCAAAGCCCCTCTGCTCTTCTGGGACAGTTGGGAATGTCCAGCCTGGAGATGGGAAGGCTCCAAGGARATCTCCTGGTGCCTAAAGGGGCTCCAAGAGAGCTGGAGAGGAATTTTGGACAAGGGATGGAGAGCAGGAGAAGGGGGTGTGGCTTCCCGCTGTCAGACAAAAGAGTTAGATGGGATTTTGGGAAGGAATTCTTCCCTGGGAGAGCAGTGAGGCCCTGGCAGAGGTTTCCCAGAGAAGCTGCCCCRTTCCTGGAAATGTTCAAGTCCAGATTGGATGTGGCTTGGAGCAATCTGGGATAGTGGAAGGTGTCTTTGCCCATGGCAGAGGAGGTGGAACTGGATGATTTTTAAGGTGCTTCCATCCCAAACCATTCCGTGATTCCATGATCCTGTGACTGAGCTGTTGGAGCCTGCTTTGGGTGGTGACTGATGGGGTCACCTCTGTGGTGTTGGACAATGTCCTCCCAAAAGGAGAAGTCTCCTTTCTCCAGCCTGCAGGATGAACACATTCCACGAATTTTAACCTCAGACCTCTGCAGACTGTGCTTCCTTCTYGGAATCATGGAACAGTTTGGGTTGGRAGGGACTTTAGGGATCAYSAACCTCCAACCCCYTGCCAYGAGCAGGGACACCAGAATTCCTGTAGGATTGGATGTGACTGGCAGGCCACATCCTAAGGGCTGATCCTGATGGGGAAATCAGGAGTGCCAGGCCGTGTCCCTGATTTCTGAYTGACCTGCTCCATCCCCTCTCCCATTCCCATGCATCTTCCCCTCCCGCACTCCATAAAACGCCTCCTCTCAATTGAAGACGCTCTGGTTTATTTGGGCTGCGAAATCCACTTAAACCATTTTAATTTGTCTTGTTTGGATATGGGCATCATTTGGATCGTGTTTTATGGGCACCCGGATCATTTTCCTTCCTGTAAATCGTCCCTTTAGTTACTGAGGCTTCTGGGAAGTTGTAAATCCTCCCTCCCATCTTTTCCATGGAGTTTACGTTGTTTTACAGCTTCATTAATAGGTTCTCTCCCAGCGAGGTTGATGAAAGTTATTGACCTAATCATAACCTATTAATTATGACAGTAAATCCCACTCTTAGAAATGTTTTACTGAGCAAATGTTACTCGGAAAATCTGCGGGTTAAACTGCAGATCCAAGAACTTTAAATCTCCCATTCACTGCCCCARTCATGGAGCCTCGGGAGAAGCTTGTGGAGTGCTGCTGGCTTGGGAAAGTTCTCATTTAGGGAGAATTCAGTTTTTCCTAAATATTTACATGTTTGAATCCAACATGGAAGCTGAGGTGCATCTAATTCTCCCTGGAATGGAATTCCTACCTAAATGGAATCATTTAGGTAGGAAAAGCCCTCAAGTCCAAGAGTTTCCCAGCAGAAGCCACCACTAAACCATGTCCCGAAATGCCACATCCACATGGCTTTTAAATTCCTCCAGGAATAGTGACTCAGCCATTGCCCTGCTCCAGTGCTTGGTAATCCCTTCATTGAAGGAATTCTCCCTGATATCCCACCTAAACCTCCCCTAGTGCAAGTTGAGGCCATTTCTTCTTTTCCTTTTTTGTTTTTTTTTTTTTTTTTTTCCACTTTGGGAAAGCACAATTAATAAGGAATTTACTCATTCTATCCATCATAGCTAGGGGAATATTCCAATTATCTGCCCAGAGAATCTGTGGAATCCTCATCTCTGGAAGTGTTCAAGGCCAGGTTGGATGAGGCTTTGTGCAATCTGGGATAGTGGAAGGTGAAGCTCGGAGTGAAATGATCTTGGAGGTCCTTTCCACCCAAACCATTCTAAGATCCCATGATTTTCCACAATCGCATCCAGGACAGGTTTTGTGTTGGAAGAACCCAGAAACCAACATCCCTAAAGCTACACTGGGATCCCCTAAAACCAGGCAAGGAATGTTTCTCTTCCCTAAATCTCTCCCTTCCAGATCCATCACTCCTGTGGGAAGTGCTTCTTTAGGAYGAACTCCCTGCAGCTCAGCTGCTGAGCGAGCAGCTCCCTTCTGCATCCCCAAATCCCTCGGGAAAACCACTTTGCTTATGAGGCAGAGAGAGAGRGGTCTCCCGGGAATCCAAGTGCTTCCATCAGCCTCTCGGAGAAGCCATCCGTGGTAGGAACTGCGAGAGGTCCCAGCTGGGCTCCAGGGCCTGGATTAAATAAGCATTAAAAAGTTCGGATATGCACAGGGAATTCATTGGAGAGCACACATGGGTATCCATTTATCCAGAAACTTCCACAGGATCCCACCTCTGCGTCCTGATGTGTGTCCGCATATTCCGAGTTCATGCCCCGGACACGCAGTTGATGGCAATAAAAGTGCTCAGAGAGCTTTTTTCCTKCTGGGTACCCCAAATTCATGGATGAGCATCCCGCTGTGCAGGTGAGGAGGCTTCAAGGAAGCGGCTCAAAGGGAGGAGGAGATGGGAATAAAGGATGGATATTGCTCCAAATCTCATGGCAAAGTCACAGCAGCACTGTGGGTTTGGAAGGAAAATTGGGAAGAATTTTTTTTCCTGGGAGGGGGGTGAGGCACGGGAATAGATTTCCCAGAGAAGTTGTGGCTGCCCCATCCCTGGAAGTGTCCAAGGCCAGGTTGGACAGAGCTTGGAGCAACCTGGGATAGCGGAAGGTGTCCCTGCCCATGGCAGGGGATGGGACTGGATGGGCTTTAAGTTCCCTTCCAACCCAAACCATTCCACGATTTTATGATTCCATGAAGATCAAGAAACAGGAGATAAGAGAAAGAAGATGAGGAAGGAATGCAGAGGAATGTGATGAGGTGGAAGCTCCTTCCCAAGGTTGTTTAAAATGAAGCTGAGCATGGAAAGATGGAAAAGATGACAAGGATTTTTTTTGGGATTTTTGGTCATTTTTAAACAGTTTTCAGTTTCCTGGAGGATTCCCATAATTTTAATATCCTTTTGGAATGACAAACATGCATGGACATAGTTCAGTTCCTCTGGTTTCTTGTTGCATCCCCATTTCTTTTCCTGCCATCCCTGATGTAAAAATCAGCTCCWTTCCCACCACTTCCACAATTTTCCCCTCTTAATTCCCACTGAAACTTCCAGGAAAATTTCCTTCTGGCCATTGCCCGGTGCGGACTGTGAACTATTTGATTTTTGCTGGAATTGCCCATTGTTCCACGTGCTCTGTGAAACAGTCTGCAAACACATTCCTGGGAATTTCAGGTCTGCTTCCATGATTGCAGTTTGAATAACTCCATGGAATTTGGGAGCCATGCTGGGATTTACATACAAAGCAYGGAGCACTTGGATCAGCCCAGAGAACCCTCCTCACTTCCAGACATGTTTTCCATGTGTCAAACACAGGGAATATGACCTTGTCAGGTCCTTCATTGCCAAGAGTTGTTTTGGATAACAATTTTGTGGGATATGAAAGCCTCATATATTTTGGAGTGCTCCATCTCCTTCAGAGCTTTCGTGGAGATGTGTAACAGAGGGAGGAATATTGGGTGCTCCATGGGTGGAATCCCAAGGGATAAAAATGGAAAAAAAAAAATATCAGGCAATAGTAACCTGAAGAGTAGAAAAAAAATGTGGATTTCTCTCTCCTGACTCCCAGTGATCCACATTTGTCCCTGAAAATGGTGTTTGTGGAGAAAATGGCCTTTTGGCTTGCCACAGTCCCTGCTCTCTGGAGGAAAATCTTGGATATGGGTGTTGAAATGAAAAATTACTTTCCTGATGTGCTTGGATAATTCCCAAGACTCTGTTTCGCTGCTGTCATGGCAGAGATGAGGAGTTTTATTCCTCATCYGGGATCCTAATTTTGGAATAGAGGATCAACCACTGGCCTGCAGGAACAGCTCAGCAGGAAAGTCAGAATTCCTCATTGTCCTTCTTCCCTGGTTCATTTCCAAAGCAAGGATGGGATCCCTACTGGTCTGCAGGAGTGGGGCAAAGAAAAGCATCCAAGGTTTGGACACTCTCCAAGCTGGAAAAATCAGAGTTTTTGGGGAAACTACACTTCCTTTGGTAACTGGAAATAATTTCCAACCCCAACTTCCAACTCCCTCCCAATATTCGTTAGCCTTTCATTGGTTAAAAATGAAATAAATTTAAATTAATAATTTATATGAATAGTAAGAGTAGTTCATATCCTCAAATAGACAAATTTCTGGCAAGGTGTCTTAGGAGATGCTGCAATTCCATTCTGGGCTTCCTCATCTTTTTTTCCCTCTGGATGCCAGGGGATGTAAATGCAGTTCCTGCCTTTGGAATTCTCCCAGCAATGGTAAAGGCAGGATTTTGCCCCGGGGCACCACAAGCTCCACTAAATATTCCAGAATTGTCATTTTAAGGGATAGAGAGAGGGAAAAGGAAACCCAATGGGAAAGGACAAGGCCTTCAGGAGAAGGATTCAGGCCTGAAGAATCCATGAATGGAAAGAGGAAAGGGAAGAGACGGAAGGGGGAGAACAGGTCCGGGGTGAGGAAATTGGGCAAAAAAGAATTYTGCTGTGTTTTCTGCCCTTGGGCTCGGACCCACACAGCTCACTGCGTGCAATTCCCCCCCAAAAAATAGCTGGATGGCCTTGGGATGAAGAGAATTCCTGGCGTATCCCTAATTAACCGTGTCTTCAGCACCTCTGACAGCTCCTCCTGATCCTGCTGGATGTATCCAACAAACTCCCTCCACGCCGAGAGACCCTGGTGGAACGRCAAGGAGGGAGCAAGTCACCCACGKYTTTTTCCATCCAGCATCCCTGAGGATGTGGCTGGAGGTCATGGATGGTGCTGGTGCCGTGAATTCCCGCCCTGGTGCCGCCGTTCCTCCCTGCCAGGCTCATTCCCTTCCGGAAGCGGGACSGGCCGGCGCAGCCGAGCGCCAGAGCTGTCGAGAGATGAAATCAGAGCTGGCCCRGCTTGGGTTGCAGGCACGGATTTCTGTTCCCATTAATAATTCAGGGATCCCCCGGGGGCGGGAGGATGACATCATGTCCCACCCTTTTCCCACCAGCCACCCTGCTTTTCCCTTCCCTCTTTCCCAGCAGTCCTCTGCATCCAAAGAGTTGGGGACACCTTGGCAACCACGTTGTGTTACCCCCAAAGATGGTGTCTCCGAGGAATAGAATTCCCAAATCCTTGTTTGCCAGAGGTTTGGTCTGCTTCAGCCACCCAGGGAAGGAGGAGAAACCCTGGGAATCACTTTCTGCCTCCAGCAGAAAAAAACTCCCAGGAAGTTTGGTCATTCCAGGGTGGTTTTACGGAGCCAGTGAGAGCAGTTTGGTGTCACCTCTTTTTGGGAAGGAATAGAGAAAGATCCCAGAAAAATTCCGAGTAGAAAAAAAAAAAGGTCCGAGTTTCACAGACAGTTGGCAAGGAAGGATCCTGCGGTGTGGAATAGTGCTGGGATTTTTTCCTGCTGGTTCATGGTGGGAGTCCCGGTTGTGTCTGTGGTTGTGGAGATTGTCACTGTCACTAAGGGAATCCTTTCCTTCAGATCCCTCTTTCCTTCAGTCCTGGAGCTCAGCCATCCACGCGACCAAACCTGAGGGAGTTTTTTGGGAGCGTCCCCACATGRCCCCTCTTCCACACGGAAATTCATGACCCTTGTGGTGGGAATGGTGGTATTAGAGGGAGACAGGGGTGGGAAAACATCTTGGAAGGATCCAGAGAAACCAWTAGRTCAYGGAATCACAGAATGGGTTGAGTTGGAAGCGACTTCAGGAGTTACCTAATTCCAACTCTCTCCAGGAAGAGGGGACTTTCCACTAGACCAGGAGCCCTCTYCAGCMTGGYCTTGGACACATCCTTAGATCTCTAAATATTTTCTGGATACTTTGCCAGGATTGTGTGAGAAACACAACAAGGAGGGAGCAACAGCTTTCCTGGGAGGAGGCCAGAAGTCCTCCTTTTGTGTGACTTGTGGAACCCTTCCTGCACTTTTTGGGACTCTCAGATACCCCAAAGCTTATTCCTTATTTTCCTTTTTCCTTTTTTTTTTTTTTTTTKCCCTCTTGGCAAAGTGCATTTTTCATATGGAATTATTCAGTCCGGTCTCACCATAACCACCCAGCAGAAATTTCAACTGCGGCCAGGCCTGAGGCGTTGTGTCATTTAGAAATTCCCAACAACTGGATTTGYCCCCGGAGATGGGCCTGGAGGATGGATTTGAGCCAGCTCCACCATGGGCACGGGGTGTGCTCATCCCCAAATCACCCATGGCTGAAGGGTGATGGGGACTTCACCTGCTCCATTTGTGTCCTAAAAAAACACGGATGAGGAATTTCTCTGGATTTGTAAAGGGGTTTGGAACTTCCAATAAATCTTCATCCCTTCCTTTCCCAAATTCCTTTTTTTTTAAAGGTTTATTAAGGGAAGAAGGGCTTTTCTGGACCTCTGCCATGAAGCGTCTCTACCCTTCTTTCAGCACAGCCCAGAGGAATTCCCTGCAGACTCCAAACCGGCTGAACATCCCTAATCTCCTCTTATCCCRTGTTATTCCTCTCCTGAGTGTCTCCTGGTTTGGAATCAGGCCCTGCATGGTTCATTTTTCCCCCCGTTTAATTTCTCGACCTCCTCTTCTTCCTCAAGGATTCCGAGCCTTAACGCAAAGAAACCCCRGCTGAGCCGTCTGATTTATCCATCTCCTCACCTTGACTTTATTTCCCGGTCGCAATTCCAAGYGCTAATGTTACATTCCTGGTTTAAGTGTCTGATTTATCCACCCTCACCTCCCCCATTACTTCATGTTACGGGTTTGAAATGTTAATTCTAACAATAAAAGTTTTACGCCCCCGGTGCTTTCTGCGCTAACATGGGGACATTATTTCCTAGGACGAGGGTTTTAAAAGCTAATGTCCTAATGCTGCTTTAATTGTGGGATTTATTCCTGCTAAGGCAGCTCCTGGGAGCACGTGGGGGTAGGAGGAAATCTGTGCCCAGTGGCCAACGTCTCTCCTGGTGTTTGGAGGGAAGAGCAGACTCCTGAATCCAAGCTGGAGGAGGAAAAGTGCTGATTTTCCTGAGGAGGCATCCAAGGCTTCAAAAAAGGTGATGATGCATTTCGTGCAAGAGCGGTCTTATGGGGGAAAGCAGAAATATGGGATTACAGGAWCATTTAGGCTGGAAAAGCCCTCTGAAATCACTGAGTCCAACTCTTAAGCCAGCACTGCCAAGGCCACCACTGAACTGTGTCCACAAGAGCCACGTTTGTGTCTTTTAAATCCCTCCAGGGATGGTGACTCCAGTGCTGCTCTGGGCAGCTGTGTCAAGGCTGGACAACTCTTTCCATGAAGGAGTTTTCCCGATATCCAATGCAAACCTCACCTTGGTGAAACCTGAGGCTGTCTCTGCTTATCCCATCCTTTGTTCCCTCGGAGCAGAGCCCAAACCTTTCCAGTCAGGGACTTGTGGAGGTCCAAAAGGTTCCCCCCAAGCCTCCTTTTCTCCAGCTGAGCCCCCCCCAGCTCCCTCAGCGTCTCCTGGCTCTCCAGACCCTTCCCTGACTCTGTTCCCTTCCCTGAATGCATTCCAGCCCCTCAATGTCATTCTTGTTGTGAGGAGCCAAAACTGATCCCAGAATTTGATTGGATCCAACTTCTCCTGGGTCTCTCTTGATGTCTCCCAACCTCTTCCAGGGGAACGCAGCTCCAAGAACCTGGCAAAGCTCCAAGGCCAAACTGAGCTGAGGATGTAGTTTAGGATGTGGGAAGGCAGCCCATGCCAGCTGGAGAGATGGAAAACACTTGGGAAATGGAGAATCTTTCCCAAATCTGTCACATGGGATGGAGGGAGGGTCTGGTGTCCATGGGCAGCCCCAGGGCAAAGGTGGGATCAGCAGAGTCAGGCAGTGCTGGAAAGGTCTGGCCTCCCTGTGGCACAGGTGGGATGAGTGGAACCAAAGTTCCTGGATGTTCTCCATCACCTGAACGCCAGGAAAGGAAATCTGAGGCCAAGGAGAAACTCCACATCCAGGAGCTTTAGAGTTGTGCATCGAAGTCCATCTTTCCGGACTGACAGCCCTGCTGCAGAATGGGATAAAGGTCAGGATTTTTGGGGAATTTTAGGGAAAGGTTTTTCATCCAGAGGGTGGGCTGGGCACTGGAACAGGCTCCCCGAGGAAGCGGTCACAGCTCCAAGCCTGGCAGAACTCAGGAAGCCTTTGGCTCTCAGGCACACGTTGGGAATTTTTGTGTGTCCTGTGCAGGGCCAGGAGTTGGACTCAGATCCTTCCAGCTCAGGACATTCCATGAAATACGTGGTTCAAGGCAAATCATGGAGCTGCTGRGCTGGGGATTGGGGTCAGCCCTGGAGGTGTTGGTTGGTGACAACCAGACTCGTTCACCTTTAGTGGCTTGACCCAACGATCTCCTCCGGAATTGCTGCCGAGGATGATTGGATTGCTCTGACAGGAACTGGGAAGCTGCTGATGCAGGGAACAAGAGGTCCTAAAGCTGCAGCGGCAGCAAAACGCCATCCTGATGTGTCACAGGGACAGCCCCGGCGGCAAGGAGAGCTCCTGCCTCGCCATTGTCGCCCAGGCTGGAGATCAGGCCGAGGACGACCTTCCTGTGCCTCCAAATCAAGCCTGGATTTTGATTCCCTCAAGGAAAGCTCAGATTTAGTCTGGCCTGGGAGGAGGGATGGACTTWGTACACCTGTGGTGCTTTTGGGAATCCAACTTGCCCTGACACCCTCATCCATGGGAGAAGGCGTAGTGACCACAGTTCCACTCTTTTCCTGCTCACAGGATCCTGGGGACAACATGGAGCCACCTGGATGTGACCTGAGTGTGTCACCTGCTCCAAAAACCTCACCTGGCCTCGTTTATTTGCTGCTGCGGGGACAGAGAGTGCACGAGGCCACAGAGGTGGGGGTGACAGGAGTGCAGGTGTCCGAGCACCTGCAGATGTGACACCACARAAAAAGGGGTCGTGCCCATTTCTCAGGCGCCACAGCCCCCACCTGGGCACCCATAAATTAATTAATGAAAATTAAGCTGGAGCTCTTYGCCTTCCAGTGACCTCTGCGTGTTTGCTGTCAGCTTTCCCATGGATCCGGTTTCCCCTTTTCTTTGTTTTCCCCTGGATTAAGAAATTCTCCCATTACAGAAGTCACTTAATGTGGAGGGAAAGAAAGTGAAAATTCAATTGAATAAACAGCAAGGGCACTTTTTTTTTTTTTTTGCTATCTGTAAAAGGAAGAGCCCAAGCAGCAGAAATTAATGTTCAATTGAATAAATACCAATAACACTCCTTCTTTTTGGCTCCTCCAGCTTATGGTGCAAAGATAGTGAAAATTCAATTGGATTTTAATAACAATGTGCCCCATTCCCAAAAATACAACCAAAAGGTGAGAAAGGGGCCCTGACTTAAAATCAATGAGAGAAAAGATAGGCGACATCATCAAAATTATATTAGCCTTAATAGTCAATCAATTAATGAAATCTCCCAGTTATTTAAAAAAATAAAAGCCTGTGGAAGGGTTTTTTTTTTTTGCTTTCCTGATGAAGTTTTCTGGCGGGATCTGAAAGCTTTTTGTCCCACCTTCCCTGCCCACCATTAGGGGCCGTTTATCGAAGTGACAGTTCCTTTATCTGGGAAAGGAGGGGGAGGAAAAGGGAGAGTGCTGAGGCCACTGGGAATGAAATGCTGCCGAGATATGAATTTTGATAGGTCGTCAATACCCTCTGTCCCTTCCAATTAAAAGAGAGCAGCGGCCACCGAGGGCAGATGGGCAACATTTCAGAGCCCATAAAATCAAACTGGGGGGGTAGAGGAGAGGTCCAGCCGGGCTTCAATCTCCTCTCCCCCTTTTCCTTCTGGAATGGGGTGGTTCCTCTTAACGCTTTGCCGGCTGGATGATTCTTCCTCTGGCTCCGTGTTCTTCACCGCTGAAGATGGGGGTTTTGGCTGTAGCTGGACCTGTCCCTGCGGTCTGTGAGACACCAACGTGTCCGTGGGGAGACAATCAACGTGGTTGGCACCTGCCCTTGTCTGAATCCAAAGCTCTTTGCCAGGAGATGCTTTGGAATCGTGGGATTGTTCAGGCTGGAAAAGCCCTCCGAGGTCAAAGAGTACAGCCCTGCCAAGGCCACCACCAAACATTATCCCCAAGTGTCACATCCACATGGCTTTTAAACATCCGCAGGGATGGTGACTCCAGTACAGCTCTGGGCAGGCTGTTCCCGTGCTTCACCACCTTTCTTGTGAAGGAATTTTTCCGATATCCAACCCAAACTTCCTGTAGTGAAACTCGAGGCCATTCCCTCTCATCCTGCCCCTTGTTCCCTCGGAGCAGAGCCTGAGTCCCACCTGGCCCCACCCTCCAGCCAGGGAGTTGTGGAGAGTGAGAAGCTTCCCCCCTGAGCCTCATTTTCTCCAGGCTGAGCCCTCCCAGCTCCTCCAGCTGCTCCTGGTGCTCCAAACCCTTCCTCAGCTCCATTCCCCCCTTCCCTGGACACGCTCCAGCTCCTCAATGTCTTCTGGTGAGGGACCTACAAGTGACCTCGTGGTTGGAGGTGGCCCATGAGTGCCAGCACAGAGGGACAATCACTGCCCTGGTCTTGTGGCCCTCCTGGCCACTTCTCAAGCCAGGGTCACCCAGCCATGGGTCAAACAAATGTCCAGAGGTTGCGCGGCCGCGCTGATGTCACCTTGTCCCTCCCAGCCCTCCGGATCCACCCTCTCCTTGGGCTGCTCCTCACCTCCTCCTCTGCCAGGAGAAACCCAACCCGGCCTCCTCAGTGTCACCTGAAAGCGGGGATCTGCTTTCAGCCCCGTCCCTGCTCCCGACGGCGGCGCGGACCTCAGCAGGATTCCTGGCTCCAAGGGAGCTGCGCCCAGAGAAGCACCTGGATAACCACGGAGGAGGGTTAACTCTTTAGGATCCTCCCTCACCAGGGCCCGTTCCCAGAGGAAAGTCTGTCAAGGGGGATGTGGTGAAATCAGCTGGAAGAATGATGAGAAGTGGTGAGGGAAATCCCCATGGATCAGAACATTCCAGCTTTAGAGGGACAAAGGAGAGGGAAGAACCTCAGAAGCAAAGATGGAGGCCTGAGAGGGTTTCATGGAGTGAGAACAACAAGAGAATTCAATTCAATTTCAGCAGAAGGCACTCAAGGTGAGGAGGTGAAGGGTTTGTCTGTCCTTTGGTTCCAGAGCACAGCAATGGTCTCCAGTTCCAAGAATGATCCTGTGAMGTTGTGAAGTTCCTCTTTCATGGATTCCTGAGAATTTCTTCTTTTCTTGGACCAGAACGAGAACTGCCTTCATTCAAGGACTCCAGTGTTACAAGTGTGGGTTGACCAGGGAATCCAAAGAAGGATTTTAATCCATCTTGCAGAAGAGACCAGGATCCACTTCAAAATGGGAGGCAAATGGAACGGATGAATCTCTGCAAAGTYACAAACCAGCTCACCTRGATGTCTGCRGGGACTGAAGTGTCTCTGCCACCCYCTCCATGCCATGCCCAGGTCCACCAGCCCTTGGAATCCCAATTCCTGATCCCAAGGAGCCAAAAAAGAGATCTCTGTACTGGTCTGGATTCCAGGAGATCATTAAATACAATAATGGAGTGGAATCATTCAGGTTGGGAAAGACGTCCAAGATCCCTGAGTCCAACCTGTGACCGATCCCCACCTTGTCACCAGCCCAGATCCCTCAGTGCCACGTCCAGTCCTTCCTTGGACACCTCCGGGGATGGAGCCTCCAACACCTCCCGGGGCCCGTTCCAATCCTTGACCACCCTTTCCATGAAGAAATTCATCCCGATATCCAACCTGGAGCTCTCCTGGCACAACCTGAGGCTGTTTCCTCTCATCCTGTCCCTTGTTCCCTGGGAGCAGAGCCTGACCTCCCCCTGGCTGCCTCCTCCTCTCAGGGAGTTGTTCAGAGCCAGAAAATCCATCCTGAGCCTTTTTTTCTCCAGGCTGAGCTCCCCCAGATCCCTCAGCCACTCCTGGTGCTCCAGACCCTTTTCCAGCTCCATTCCCTTCTCTGGACACGCTCCAGCCCCTCAACATCATTCTTGTCACAAGGAATCCAAAACTGATCCCAGGATTTGGGGTCCCTCAGCAATGCCAGTACTGGGGGATGATCCCTTCCCTGGTCCTCCTTGGCCGTGCTATTTCTGGTACAAAAATGACAGGAAAACGATGTGATTATCCCAAGGAATTTAATTCAGACATACGGAATTCAATCTCCATACTCACCCAATCCTGGGAAAGAGTGGAAAGCTGTCACTCACATCCTGTCAGTGACAATCTGGACAAGCTGTCAAGATCCATCGAAGACCCTTCACTGTCACTTAAGCTGCTCCGAGGATTTGAGGTGRCTTCTAATCCTGGTGGTCCAAACTCCTCCAAGACCCCCTTCAGCATCCAAATTTGTGCTTTTGGTGCTCCCAAAATATGGTGGATGTGGCTGGAAATTCCAGGGAGGGCACATTTGGGGTGGGTGGATCGGGAGCAGCTGGGTTTGATGGGAATTCTGGTTCCAGTTGGAGGCAGAACAGGAGGTGGTGGTTTCTGGGATGGTGAGAGGGGGAATGGACATCTGGGAGTGCTCATCTCGTGTGCCCAGGTGATGTGAAGTATCCCAAAAAATTCCCACCCCGTTTGTCYGCTGAACTGGCCTTTCTGAGGGATGTGCTGGCTTCCAGCAAATGGATTTCCAGCTGGATAACAGCGAATCCAGGTGGAACCTGTGCTAGGATTCACCCTAAAGCAGGGAATGGAGTGTGATGAGGTTCGGGACCGTCAAGAATTCCCATATCCCTCAGATCAGGAATAACTGAGGGTCCCAGGTGGAATCTGGAAGGGGAAAAACAAACCCAAAGCAGCAAGAAAATGTTGACTCAGCACAGCAGGTGGATTTTTTTTTTTTTTTCCACGAAGGATCAGTTTTGGTCATGGAATTCTATTGTTGTGGATGCTCCTGGATATTTTTAGCGGGAATGCGAGGCAGGTGTGGGGTTAAGGAAGCTCAGGACGCTGCAGTGCTCATCCTGCAGCCTTTCCCAGCCCAAATACTCCAAGGATAGGAGGGAAAACAAAGATGTGCCTTGGCTCTGGGCCTGGAAATGAGGAAGGGAATTAACTTGGATGCGTTGGAGGCGGGGCGGGGGCTGGCGCAGGGAATTTTGTTAAGTAGTTAATGGAGGCAGGATTTGGTCAGCTCCGTGGCACCGGCTCCTGCTAACTCAGGGATTTGAGGAACCCTGCGGGATGCAGACTTGGAGAGGAGCGCTCTGAAAGGAGACACCCTCTGGATGAGCACCGGGATGGGTGTGGGGAAAAACCTGGCGGGAGCAGAGTCCGCTCGCTGGGAATTCTGTCCGTGCCCATGGCAGCGTCCTTGCTCCACAAACTTCTCGCTCCTGCAGCATCCTTGGCTGGCATCCCTTTTCCTTCAGTCTGGGACTGCTAATGAGGTCACAGCCCTTGGTGGGGAGCTGATAACGAGCGCGAAATTCCTTGGATCCCGGCTCAGCTGAGCTTGGTGTCACTGGGAGTGACACAGTTCAAGGAAAAACCCCGTTTGAGGCCGAGATTTTTAAGGATTCCCCCGTCCTGCTTTGCCCTCCCTCCTTATCTCTCTCCCTCTCTGCCCTGAAATTCCCAACATGGAGCAGCCGGGGAATAACGAGTGAACCTTTCTGGTTCGGTCTCCCAGGCTCGGCTGGAGGCTAAGTGAGGTTAACAACCGAACACGCCGGGAATTACTGAGGGAAGAGACCTGGGAAAAAGCTCGGTCCCTGATCTGATGGTGATAAACGATTGGAGCCGGGATATCCGATCCCATCTCTCCCGCGGCCCCCGCAGGAGCAGCTTCCAGGCGAGCGTGTCGGGCCGGCTCATTAAAGGAAAAACGGCGAAGATTATCCCTAATATCTCGCAGATTAGTTTGGATAAATACGCGCTGGGATGCGCCAGGTCCTGGGGCTGCCGGGAAACCCGTCCGGCTCCATTGACCGGGTTCATCCAATTCGCATCCAGCGGCGGCATTCCCGAGGCTGCTCGGGTGTGTTTGTAAACACGGCAGGGATGCGCTTCAGGCACATTCCCGGGACTCCTCCCGCCACTAGGAAATGCTCTTTGGGAGCAGAAAGGTGAAGTCGTTTTCTAAACGATTCCCAGAAAATCCGGGAGGGAGATTGGGAATGACACAGATGAGGATGCGAATCCTGGAGTCATAAAACATCCTTAAAACATTCTGGATGGATCCACAAGGATCAGAGAGTCCCACCCCAAGCCCTGCACAGGACATCCCGAAATATCCCACCCTGTGCCTGGGAGTGTTTTCCAAACAATCCTTGAGCTCTGGGGCTGGGATGATTCCCTGGGGATCCCGTTCCTCTTCCCGGCCTCTGGAGGAGGAGCCTTTTCCTGATATCCAACCGAAACCTCCCCTGACACAGCTCCAGTTGCTTCCTCAAGTTATCCAGGGATGGTTGGTCATGGAAATCCTCACCTGGATAACTTGAAAATACTGGGATGCTTAAAAAAATCCCAAAAACCCAAACAAAAAACCAACAAAAAACCCCGAACCCAACCAAAAAAAACCCCAAAACCAACCAACCAACCAAAAAAAAAATCAACCCCCAAAAAAACCACCAAAAAACCCACCAACAACCCCAAAAAACCCAACCAAACAAAAAACAAAAAAACCCCACCCCAGACTCCCCAAAAGCCAAAAAAACCCCAAACAAACAACAACAACAAACCAACCAACCAAGAAACAAAAACAACCCGAAACCACCACAAAACCAAAAACTACCCTCCCCAAAAACCCAAAAAAACCCCCCAAAAACCCAAACCACACAAACCACCCCCAAATAAATAAATAAATAAATAAAAAACAACAACAAAAAAACCCCAAAAAGCCCAAAAAACCCAAACCCACAAAACCCCCAAAAAACAAACAAACAAAAAAAACCACCCCAAAACAAATAAACAAAAAAACCCAAAAAAACCCCACAAACCCCAATCAGGACTGGAAGAGTTTTCCCTGTGAAAATCACAACTGAAAATCCTCTGGATTTCTTTCTTAAACTGAAAATTCCCTTTTTTATTTCCCAAGTACAAAAAAATCCCWCAAAGCTGCCCCTTTTTGAGCAGAGGAAGCAGTTGGAGCAGAGATTTCCAGAGGTGCCACCAACCTAAATCCCTCCAGGGAATGTGAGTGGGAAGTTTTGCTGCAGAGCAGCTTTGGGAAAGACAGGAATTCCCAGCCCTGAGCACCAAAAGTTGTTTTATTCCCATTTAAAAAGCAGCAGCAGAAACAAATCCCGATGTTTTATTGGATATTGACCCAAATGTCACCTCTGGATTCTCCTCCCTTAAACTCGAAAGCCAAACTCACATTTTAAGTCCAAAAAAGAGGAAAAAAATCTGGAGGATGCTGGAAAGGAATGAGAAAAACCTGGAAAAGCTCCAACCCTCGCTCCATCCTTTAGCTTGGATTGCTTTGGGAAAGGAGGAGGAGCACATCCACCTTGGTCTGGGCTCACCTGGATTTGGGATGTGACTCCCAGCACGCACCAAACCAAGGGATTTTGTCCCCTTCTGCATCCCCTTCATCCCAAAGGAAYGTCCTTGGGAGAAGGGGACGTTGCTGTGGTCGTTGTGAGCTGGTGAATGGTGGAGAATCCGTGGAATTTTGAAAAATTCCTCGAATAACGGGATTGGCTGTTTAAATTATCATTTTGAAGTCCTTTCTCCCTRTTTTTTGGGGTTTTTTTGGAGTTTTTGGCCCTTCCTGCCTGATCTCCTTGGTGGTGGAGCACTGAAGTGCTGGAATGGTGGGAAAACTCCATTCCAGGAGAACAGCAGGAATCTGGGATGGCCCCACATCCATGGGGACCTCAAGGCAGTGACTCTGTTGTCATTGGACCCTTAAGGGTGRTGCTGATCTATCCTAAAGATCCAGGAGAAACCGTGGAAAGAGGAATTTTATCCCTTCCCACCTTGGCTTTAAACCCATTTTCCTCGGGATATTTAAATATCCCCAAATTGCTGCAACACATCCATGGATTTCTACCAAATCCGGGAAAAGGAGTGGGAATTGCAGGGAAGGGGAATGAGTTTTTTGCCAAGTTTTTTTACAAAAAGAAGGATTTGGGACAGAAGAAGGAAAATCCAAG
>CADDXX010000346.1:518888-544599 GCA_902810485.1 Alauda arvensis | reverse complement strand
CTCTGGAGGTGGGAATGCTCCCACGCCTGTGTGGGATGGAATGGGAATTCAGCCGCCCCTGGGCAGGGAAGAGGAGCGGGATTGGAAGGAGACGGAGGGGTGGGAAAAGAAAGGAGGCTCCAAGCGCCAGCTCCGATTCCCACTGGGAATTCCGGGGCCTGGGCCCTGCCACAGCCCCTGGGAGCTCCGCAAAAATTCCCTGGATCCGTCCTTGCCTTGGAATGAGATTAAAAAAAAACCCCAAAAACTGAATAAAAATACAAACTAAAGTCAGGTTGTTTGATATTTTAATATTTTAGTGGTTTTATTTTGGTTTGTTTTGTTTTCTCCTAGAGAAATCATAAAATCATTGAATGATTTGGGGTTGGAAGGGGCTTAAAGATCATCTCGTTCCTGTTGGGAGCAGGGACAACTCCCAGAATCCCACATGGATCCAACCTGGCCTTGAACACTTCCAGGGATGGRGCAGCCAMAGCTTCCCTGGGAATTCCATTCCAGGGCCTCMCCACCCTCGCAGGGMAGAACTTTTCCCAATATCCCATCAAAATCCACCTTCCATCAGCTTCCGGGATCTTGGGATTTTCCTTGTCTTTTCCCCGACCTCCTGCCTCTGTTTGTTGTTACCTTCCCAGCCAGCAGGAAAATCAGAGAGATGGGATGGGGAATTTTGGGATTGCAGGGCTTTCCTGCAATTTTTACCCTAAAATCCCATTTTTTCCCCCTGGTGGATTGAGTCAGAACTGCCAGATCCATGCACAATTCCCTTTATCCTCTTCGTTTCTGTCTTCTGACCTCCCTTCACGAAACCAAAAATTCCCTTTTCCCAGTTTCCTTCCCTGCCTTTGCTTTCCCAACCCCGAATTGGGATGCATCCCTGGTATTTGAATCCAGGGAAACTGAGGCTGGGGTTGAGAACATCCCAGGAATCTCTGCAGCTGGGAACCCGCAGCACGGTCAGGGATCCTTGTTTTTGGCTCATCCATGGTTTGGGAATATCTCTGGAGATCTGTGCCAGCTCAATCTCCYACCCTCCCCTTCCCCATGGATTCATTTTCCTTAATTTCACATTTGGGAGCTGTTTCCTTGATTTTTAAGGAGCTTTTTCTGCTGCTGCTCCTCAGTTGGATCCCAAGATTTTTTTTGCCTGCCTCTGATCTCTCCGTGCCCTAAATCCCTCTCAGGAGCAAAACCTGGGAATGTTTTGCAGCCAGGAGGATGCTCCTGTTATTTGAGGCTCTGCCTTTGGGATAATCCCACAAAACGCTGGCCAACGCTTTTTGGAGAGTGGAATTTTTCTATAGGAACACATCTCCTTGTCCAAAAATAAATAAAAAAAAATTTAAAAAAAATTGGGATCAGGCTGATTGTGGGATTTTTTTAGGGGGTTTTGTTGTTTGGGTTAAAAAATATTGAAATGAGTTGTTTCCAGTGTGTCACAGTGAAATGTTTCGTAATTCCAGGGGAAAACTTCCTGCTGCTGCTCGGCCTGGTTTTCCGCAATGTTTAGAGTTAAAAACTTGGATTTGGCAATTTATTGGATTAGGAAGCTGGGATTCCTGCTGTGTTTCATTGCTTGGGAGATGGAATATTTTGATTTGACTGAATTCAAACAGTCAGATATTTTTATCAGATAAAAATTTCCCAGGTGGATTTTTTTTTTTTCCGGAGGACAAATCCCAAATTCTTCCCTGTTTTTTTGGTATTGGAATTCCAGCCCCATTTCCAGGCATCCAGGATTTTCAGGCAGAGGAAAATGTCATTTTCCAGCAAAATCATGGGCTGCACTCCGAGAGAACAGCTCCAAAAAATAACTCCAGGTTTTTGTGAGGGTTTTCCCACTTTTCTCTTAACAGGATATTTTTTTTTTTAGGATTTTTTTCCCCCCATGTGCACTTAAGGACAGGAAAATAATCCCATGGGAATGTGATTAATGAGATTAATTGGGAAGAAATGCATCCCTGCTCCTTGGGAATCTCAGCTGGATCCTATAGTTGCTGTCCTGAGGATCTTGGACCCCAAAATTCCTGGGTAAAGTAAAAGGGCCTCACAAAAAGGGCTTTTTGCAAGGCAGGATAATTCCAAACCCTCATTCCAGAGGGTTTGGAATTATCCTGCCTTGCAAAAAGAAATTATTCCTTTCATATTCCTTCAAAGGGGATGTCAGGGGTTTGTTTTTTTCCCCAATATTATCTAAATTCCAGGAGTTTTCCAGAGGTTTGCTGGTTATCCCTGAGAATATGGGRGGCACAGTCAGGAACCAGCCCAGAACTCCATAAGGAAATAAAAATCTCCCGGGATTCTGCACGGAAAAGAGCCGGAGCTGGAGGAAGGGAGCACCTTCAGGACGTGTCCCTGACTCCATGCCCTGATCCCAACGTCCTCTGGAGCCAAAACCCGCTGAGGGAATGGAAAACAAGAGCCAGACCCTGCCTCAATTCCCAAAGGATCGATTTGCGCTGGCATCGTTTCCCTCCTTGGCAGGACGGATCCGATGGCTCTTCCCGGGATTGTCACTCCAAGTCCCCAAACGCGGGTGGGATTTGGGATCCCGTGGATTCCGTAAAACGAGCCCCGAAATCAAGATATCCTTTGAATGCTGATCACAAAATCCTTTGGGAAAATCTGCTTCCAGTGGAATGTCAGACCCCGGAACTTTGCTTTTTTTTTGGGGGGGGAGGGAAAACCTGGATTTATTCCTAAGCCAGGGATAATTTAATTATTTCAGTGCAGGGTGTGGAGCAGGATTTTTCCCGTCTCCCTTCCTTAAAAATGAGGGGGAGACAAAGATTTGGGACAGATTTTCCTTTACCTGTGGTGCTGGAGATTYATCCCAGGTTTTCACGTGCATGTCTGTTATCCAGAGTGTGGGGATGCGTGGAAAAGGAAAATCAGGATTTCTCTGCAGGAATCGTGTATTTTTTTATTAAAGGCTCATTTTAGCTCCCAAATTCCTGCCACAGCAGAATTTAAAGGGAAGCGTTTTCCTGGCAGTGAATCTACGAGTGTGGCTCTGATGGAATCGGGGAGCAATTCCCAATTTCCAGCCACTTCTCCTTCCTTTTTTTTCCCCAGCCACGAAATATTCCATGATTTCAAAGGCAGAGGGGAAAGGCTGGATGTCAGCATCCCATTCCCAAATATCCCTCCCGGGCCGGTGAGAGGCACCCAGCTACGCTGGGAGCGGGGGGAGAAAATCGGGAACGAATCCATCAGCGTCAGCACTTTCCCATCCCTATAAAGGGATCCGGCTCCGCTCCAGCCCTGCCCCCTCTCTGCCGCTCCCGTCCCTCTGGATGCGCCCCTGGAATGCCGAGGGAGCCGGAATTTTAAACCCCCGTTTCTATTAAATCAAGTTTATCGCACTCCGCGGCTCCCGTCTCCTTCCAAACCCCCCGTTATCCCTCCGAGATTCCAACTCCATCCCAAGTTTTATTTAAGGATGGAGCCCGCGGAGCTGTTTTTTATTTATTTTTTTTCCCAGGTGTTTCCAGCCGCTTTTCCAGCCCCTGCTTCCCTGTTTGATGCGCTGATCAATTACTCATCAAATCTTAATGAGCGCTTTAACTCAGCTGTGGCATCTTAATCAGAGCCTTTGACTGCCAAGTGTCAGCTCCATCGACTCGGGAGAGCCGGGACAAATGATCCCGATCGACTTGGAGCGGGCTCTTCCCGGCTTTCCGCGAGCCTCATCTGCCGTCTAGCGGCTGCCGGGAAGAGGAATAAAGGAGAGGGAATTTTGGGAGGGGGGATTGGGAAAGCTCTTGGAGAGGGATGAGGGTGGGATGTGGGATGTGGGGTGGGATCCTCTCCCGCTCGGTTCCCCTTAGGAGGGGGTTTAGGGTGAGTTTTCCTCATGGGAAAACCAGGATTTCTCTGATTTGTGTGTGTGTGTGGGGAGTGGGATGCAGGATCCATAGGATGGCGAATCTGCCTGCGGTATCCCAGGAAAGGAGGGATCTCGGGATCAGGAGCTGCCTGGGAGTGGGAGCGCAAGGCAGGGCTGGATTTTTGGGAACAGGGAATTCTTTGTGGATGCTCTGGGATTTCATCCCACGGCAGAGTCCAGCCTGCTTTGGGACAGTCCCCGCAGGCCTCGCAAACCTTTCCTGGGATTTTTTTTAGCCTGTTCTCTTTTTTTTTTCCCTTTTTTTTCTTTTTTCCTTTTTTTTTTAATATTTTTTTTCCCTCAGTAGCATCCCTTGGAAAAGCCGCTTAAAGGAACAACAAAGAAAAAGCTGACACAGACCTGAGCCGGAGAGAGGGAGCATGTCAGGATGGCTGGAATCCTCAGGGATGTCTGCATCCAAGCTTTTCCCGAGTTCTAACCAGCCCTGTGCTCTCCAGACATCTCCCTACAAACCTGGGAGCCCCTTTTTCTTTTTGGGAACAGGGACAACCAGGCAGCAGATCCAGGTCACCCAAAGCTGCTGGGAGCATCCCCCAGAACCGGGAAGTGGCAGGAATGTGCTGGCTCCCTGCCTGGTCCTCTCCTTTGGATGTGGAATCAGCTGAAGGCAAAAAGAGTTTGGAGTCAGGGATTCCAGCTCAGCRCCAGGAGGGATGTCTGGGATTCTGGGGGATGTAATGCCTGGAAGAAGGATTTATTATTATTATTATTTTTTTTTTTAAGGCTGAGATGATCCCTGTGGGATGTTCTGGGGAGATCCCAGGGCGAGGCAGCTGCTGCCTSAATCCAGAGGGGTTTATGGGATTGGGACAGCACCGTATGGACACCCCTGTGTCCTGTCTGGAGCCGGGAGAGCCCTGCAGGAGGTTGATTTTTGTTTGTAGGGGTGTTCCTGACCCACTTCCCAAACATTCCCTGCTCCCTTTTCCTCCCAGGAGAGGCTCGAGGATTGGTGTTGTCTGTAGGAATTCTCCTTTTCCGCCCACCAAGCATCCCCAGGAAGGTGGGACAACTTTTTTTCAGCCATCCCATGGGATTTTTCCTTGACTGAGCCGGCAAGGATGCGGGAAGTTGATATGGAAGGAGGAAAAAGAGGGAAAACCAGGATCCGTTGTAGATACAGGCAGGGGATTGAAGGTGATGGGAATGATGCGAACCACCAGCACCAGGGTCTGAGCGTTCCAGAGCCTGGGAATTTTCCCTGTGGAGCATCTCTAGAGCTCAAAGATCCACCTGAGCGAAGAAGGGGAAATAGAAAGAGTCAAAACAATTCAGATGAGCAAAACCCAAACACTTTCTTTGGCCTCGCTGATCCAGTGTCCTGCCAAAAATCTTTGGGAATGGCGAATCAGGCAGAGGAGATCCTGCCTGGAGCTGACACAGAAGGGAAACAAATCCCTTTGGATGCCTTGGGCTGGGGYTTCCTTGATTTAACGAGATTAAAGCAGTTCTGCTTTGCTGCCTCAGGTTCCCAACTCCYGAATCCAAAGGGCTTGAACTCCAGTTTTATGTGGATCAGGAAGTTGTGTCAAAGGGCCAAAGGCAACGTGGTCAATCCTGACTCCGATCCATGGCCTCACAACATCCCTGATTTATGAAATCCCAAACTCATGGAATGATTCTGTTTGGAAGGGACTTCCCAGCCTGTCTCATTCCAACCCCCTGCCATGGGCAGGGAAACCTCCCACTGTCCCAAGGGTGCTCCAAGCCTCATCCAACCTGGCCTGGAACATTTCCAGGGATGGAGCAGCCACAGCTGCTCTGGACAACCCATGCCAGGGCCTCCCTGACCTCTTAGGGAAGGATTTATTCCCATTATCCCATCAAACCCTTCCCTCTGGGAGTTTGAAGCCATTCCCCCTTCTCCTTTCACTCCATTCCTTATCCAAAGTCTCTCTCCATCTTTTTTGCAGGATCCCTTCAGGTCCTGGAAGGCCACAATTGGGGTCACTCCAAACCTTCTCTTTTCCAGGCTGAACATTCCCAGTTCTCCCAGCCTTTCTTCACAGCAGAGCTGCTCCATCCCTCTGATCCCCTTGGTGCCTTCTCTGGACTCATTCCAGCAGCTCCACGCCCTTCCTGTGCTGGGATCCAGGGCCTGGATGCAAAACTCCAGGTGGAATCTCACCAGAGAGGAGAGAGTTCCAATGGCTCCTGAAGATCCTTCAATGGAAAAATTAAGGAGGGGCCAAACCTCTCCTAATAATCTCCCGAGCTCCATCTGCCCTCATCCCAGGGAATTTCCCAAGCCTGCTCTCCCTCGTCTTTGTAATTACACCCAGCAAATCCCTTTTCCAATGATGTGCTCAGCCCCCTCTTGAATGGAATCCAGAACGTCCCCTGGGAATCAATCCTGCAGCTTGGGATGTCAGGAGAACCTTATTTGTGCTTATCAGTAAATCTTAAAAATTCTGATGGTTTTTATAAGTTTTGTGTTCCAGACCCATTGGAATTCCTAATTTGGAATAAACACATTAAAATATGCATAGTTCATACTCAAAGTCAGGGAATAAAATAAAAAATCAGCTCAATATTTTATTTTCTTTGGAAAATGTCATGTTTTTTACGTAAATTAATGATTTGGAAAACTCCCTCCTTGACTTGGGGGCCATGRGTTGGATTGTCAGGACTCTTTGTTGGGTTGATTGGCAGCTTGGGATGGAGTTATCCCCAAAAATATCCCAGATCCTTGCAATCAGGGCAGGGGAGAGACTGGGAAAACCTCTGGAGGCAAAGGCAGGTTATGTCTGGAATCCTAAGTGTAAAGGCATCCCTCTTTCCCTGATTTTGTGGTGGAAAACCCAGGGAATGGCCATGATGGAATTTGGGACCTCCACAGCTGGAAGCTGCAGGAAGGGATATTCCAATCATACAAAGGGAAAAGGAAAAAACAAACAAAAGCCCCAGGAGTGGTCAGGGAAAGGAAAAAGGACGCAGAATGGGAACTGACCCCACTTACATGGATTTCTTTGTTGGAATACACTTTGTATGGAATTAGAGCATCATTAAGGTCCCTCCCAACTCGAACCATTCTAGGATAGGCTTGGATTCATCTCAGAATCCTTGGATTCAGGAGGGAATTATCCAAATTTTTTCCAGGGAAGCTCTGGATAAAGAATCTCTGGAGTGGAGCCAGGTGGGGGTTGGGATCTGCTCACAGGGAACAGGGGACGGGATGAGGGGACCTCGGCTTAAGCCACTCCAGGGGAGATTCAAGTTGGACATCAGGAAGAATTCCCTCCTGGAAGTGGCGATCAGACATTGGAAGGGGTTGTTTGGAATGGTGGTGGGGTCCCCACTGATGCCTTGGGAACTTAGGGAATCCCTGGAAGTGTCCAAGGAATGCCTGGAGGTGGCACTCAGTGCTCTGGGATCAGTCACAAGTTGGGNGGAATCCCTGGAAGTGTCCAAGGAATGCCTGGAGGTGGCACTCAGTGCTCTGGGATCAGTCACAAGTTGGGTTTGATGAACCTTGGAGGTCTTTTCCAACTGGAATGRTGCTGGGATTTCGGGAAGCTCCTCCTGGCTCGGCTCACCTGGAGATTGAGGTGACGGGAAGAAAGTTGGAGGAGAACCTTGAGGCAAGAAAAATTCCACSTCGTGGGAGGACTTCAGTCC
Source organism: Alauda arvensis (assembly GCA_902810485.1). Lineage (NCBI taxonomy): Eukaryota > Metazoa > Chordata > Aves > Passeriformes > Alaudidae > Alauda > Alauda arvensis. Next base: position 537,074 of record CADDXX010000346.1, on the reverse strand, counting down.
TTCTCAGTGGCTTGGATATGGATACCCTTCTCCTGGGATGAGGTGAGAAAAGTGGGATAAACCCAGGGAAGCGGCAGAAGGATCCGTTCCTTGGAAGAACATTCCGGGCAGAGCAGAGGTGCAGTAATTCCASTGCTCAAAACGGGATGGGAAGACACAAAAGGAAGACAATTCCCACACTGGYGACCTGCTCCCTGACAGAATTCCACGTCTCCAGCTCCCCTGATCAATGGGGCTATTCCCATGACAAATGGGCCCCTCGGACCCGCCTTGTCCGGAGCCATTCCGGCAGATGGATGTCTCCCGGTCCCGGCCAAAGAGCTCATTTCCTTCGGCTATAGATCCCGGAGGCTGCTGGCAGCAGGGAAGGATAAGTGCACTCAGCAGGGTCCTGGGCTGSAGGGGAGGCACTCAGGGATGCTCCCGTGGGAAAGCAGCGATGGATGTGGAAGGAATCCAAGCGGTCAGCGTGAAAAGCCTTTYCCCCCGGGAACGGACCTGCGCTCCTCATCCGGCCTCATCCARGGAGACCTGTGGAAGGAGGGAAGGCAGGGAAGGCAAAATGGTGGGAGAGGRTTGATTCCGTGAGGATCYGTGTGTCYGAGCTATCCATACCTCCAKAAATCATGGAGGAACSACTGAGGTTGGAAAAGACCTCCAAGAACTTTGATTCCAACCCGTGGCTGATCCCCACCAARGCACTGAGTGCCACATCCAGKCATTCCWTGAACTCCWCCAGGGATGGGGACTCCRCCMCTTCTCTGGGMAGATCCTTCCAGTGCCTGACCACCTTTTCCATGGGGAAATTCCTCYTGGWGTCCAAYCTGAACCTCCCCTGGCACAGCTTGAGGCTRTTYCWYCTCATCTTATCCCTTGTTCCTTGGGAGCAGAGCCTGATCCCTGCCTGGCTCCACCCTTTTGTCAGGGAATTATGGAGAGAGAGAAGAACCCTGAACCTCCCCCTGAACCTCCTTTTTTCCAGGATAAACATTCCCAGCTCCCTCAGCTGCTCCTCATWGGATTCACTCTCCAGACCCTTCACCACAGAATATTTTGGATTTGAAGAAAGGATTTGGTTTTACCCAGGGAACGGCAGGAGAGGGGAAATTCCCCGTGGAACTGGACAGCCAAACACCTTCTTGGCACAGGGGGAAATACAAAGAGCAACAGGAAATTTGGATTCCAAGGGAAGYGTGGAGATTACCTGGAATTCTGCAGAGTTCAAAATGCTTTTGTTCCTGAAACAAAAAGAAAACAAAACAAAACAAAGGGAGGTTTCCTTTGCAAGGAAAAAAACTCCATCTTTTTTTCCCTCTGTTCATGTGTTTTCTTTTCCCTGAAGCTGAAATTCCCTTGGATTGACAGGACAAGTCTGGACAAATAAATTATCAAACCTTGCTGTTTGCATTAGYAAATCTGCAGGGCTTTTCCCAGGTATCCATCAAGATCCCGCTCTGGATTGATGGAATATTGGATGGCTTCTCCTATTTGTTCCCCTTTCCATCCTCCTCTCCTGTTTCCAGTTGGTTCCTTGCCTTGTGCAATCCAGAGGGGGAATTCTGCGTGGGATTTCAACAGCAGCAAATATCACAAGACGCCTGGAATTCCCAAATTCGCCTCCTTGGAAGGAGCTCATCCATTCCATCAGGAGAGAGATCAGGAGCTCTCACCTACCCCCACTCAAACCTTCAAGCTGCTGCAATTAACAGATTTTAATTGGCAATTACAATTCCATTAACTGGGGCTGGTGGATCATTGGATCTGTCAGGAAAGCCCTGGAGCGGGGAAGATTGGTGGATGGATCCRGGATCCTGCTCCAGAGGAAGAGACAACAGGAAACAGCCGGGCTTTCTCAGCCACAGAATTGGAAGAGGACTTGCTGGAAATCCACTCGTATTCCTTATCCAGGGATGGCTGCATCCCAAAAAAGTCCTTGGGATGAAAGCTCTGCAGCACCAGGGATGAGGGAGACAGGGATCAGATCAGGGAYAAGCTCCAGCCCAGAGGAAACAGGGCCTGGATCTCCTGGTTGGAAGGGAAAAAACACGTGGCTCCAAGGGAATTCCATTGTTTGAAGGTCTGTGAGGTCTGGATATAACACCTGGGCACCTCCAGGACTTGGGGAATTTATCAAAGGATGCTGTTCAGGAATTTTCCGAAGTTTGTTCCCGGGTTTTCAGCGGACCATGGATGTGGTGTTTCTCCTCTCTGCCTACACTGACGGGAATTCCATCCTCAGCTTTGCACAGCTGATCCCAGTACGGCACAATTCCCAAACTGGGATCTGCAGCACCCTGACACTGACCCTGCCATGCTCCATGGATCCCTCTGCCAATGGATCCACACTCTCCTGGCTCTCCCTAATCCTCATTCCAGGAATATTTTCCCGTGTCAGCCAACAMATCAAGTGTAAAGTCTCTGGACAATCTGAAGGGTTGATTTGCAATAAGGTTCAAAATCCTTCAGGATTTTTCTTAAATGTCAAGTATTCCTATTTTATCCATGTACTGCCAATATTTCCTTGGATAAGAGCTTTTCCCACAAATTTCTTGGAAAAACCCAATTTTGATCACTTTTTAGCAGGCCAGGTGAATATTGCCCATCCAAACATCACCAGGGCTTGGGGAATGTTGGAAGGAAATCCCATTCCAGATACACTTTTCCGGACAAAACATTGATTTAAAGGAAAGGTTAGGAAGAAGAATAATCCCTAAAATTGTGCTTTAGGGACAAAATCCATCTCCATGTGGAGACTCTGGAGGGTTCTTGGCATATCCAGAAGGAGGCAGGAGTTTCATTCCCAGCAGAACTTGTAGGAGACGAGCAGGAATTGGTTGTTTGCTTGGATTTATTTCCCTGTTGGCCAYTCCCAGCACATGAAATCCATGAAAAAGTGGGCTCTCAATAATTAAATTCCTGAAAAAAATTTGTGAAGACACAAAGCGGGGTAAAATAACCCGGAGTTCTCCCATGGAGCAAAGGCTGCACAGAAAGGGATGGGGGAAGAGGAGGTTGGAAAGTAGAGGGGCACCCACGGCCACGGAGATATTCCAGGCTCCCAAAAATCCCAGCAGCAGGAAAGAAAACAGAAATTGTGGGATGATCTGTCAATAAGTGACTTTTTTTTCCACAAAGGCATCTCGGTCCTGGAGCCCCTGGACAGAGTTTTCCTGCTTTATTTGGGATCCATTTGCTGCATCAGCTCCYGGTTTTGTCTGTCTGGGCTCTGCCTGTCTCCGTGTCTCCATCACAGCCAGAGGTTCCCATCTCCGATGGACCCAGGGGCGGGATGTTATTGCTCACGGAGCAGTTTTCCACGCAGACGGATTGATRCTTTCCCAGACTTGGATTAAACCTCCCATGAGCTCCTCCAAAGTGGCCTCTTCGTGTTCTTTCCATCCCAGCATCAATTTTTTTCCTTCGATGGGATATTTTGAGACTTCCCTGATTATTTGTGGTCTTTGTGCTCCATGTTTTCATTGTAGCTTTGACCTTTCCCATCTGGAATTTTTTTGTGGGGACAGAACTTACAATCCCCCATTTCCTCTTTGCTCCCAGGGTGYCTTTCCTTGCTGGAATATTCCCATCTTTAGATCCAAATAAATAACACCACCAACGATTTTTCTCTGCCGCTGGCAGCTCGGACTCCGGAGAYGGATGGAAGGAGAAATATTGAGCAAGAATTCCATTTTAATCCCTCATCGAATAATCCTGGGTGTCTCTGAYGCTTCCTCACCTCCCTGACACAAAATTGTGCATTCCCAGCCTTCGGATAACATCCCAATATGCAGATTTTATTGACTCCTGCCCCAGTCAGTTTGGAGATTTATTGACCTGGGAAGGGAATATTGACCCGGGATGAAACCGAGGTCAATGYGAGCGTCCCACGGGAGCATCAATTTCCAAACTGACCCAGCAAACAGAAGTCGATAAAGGAATGGTTCATCCCAAACATTGTCTTACCAAAATTAATTCCCAGGGAACGTGGCTCCGCCTGCGATTTTGATGGGGAAATATGGGAGGCGAGGCCGGGATGAATGGGAGCCCATGTCTGGTTATGGAGAGTGATGAARCTGCTGGGAATGGGGAGGGARAGGAATTGGATGTGTGGATAATTTAATCTCCGGTCAGTGATGGAGCAGCCTCCTGCTAGCGGGGGACAACTCTGGAATGTGCAGGGCAGGATCAGGTTTAATCCTCRCGGATAAAACTCAGGGAATGTGGCAGCTCGTGACGTCGGTTCTGTGTTGGGGCTCTTCCCAAAGATTTTTGGGGGATCCTCGATGACTTTCAGTGAACTGGGAAGAAGATCCTAACTTGCAATTTGATCAGTTTTCCGGTCTTAATCCAGGTGGGAATGGGAAAAAAAAAAGTTTTAAGTCTCTTGATATCATTTGGGATATGCTGGGATCTGCAGGATTTCACGGCCTCAGGAACRCCCTTGAAATCCTTTGTTCCCCACCCCAAATTCCCTACACACACAAATGCATCCCRTGTTTTAGTTGATTCCCGCATGGATTTTCAATGTGAGCGTTTCCAAGGGTTTTTTGTTCTACAGAAATGACTTGCACATTTTTATTTAATTTTATTTATTAGTGGGAGAACCTCAGACTTGATTTCTTCATCTTCACCACTTCACGATCCCAAACCTCTTCCTGTGAGCTGGAAAATCTGCTCCTGCCACAGAGGACAAAACGCTCTTTCCCTTCGGAATTCCATGACAGGTGTAACCACATTTTTGAGCGTTGATAAAAAGATTTGGTGACCAGGGACAAATCCAAGACCTCGTTTCTCTTAATGGAGAGAAAAGCAGAATTCTGGTGGGGTGCCTCGTCCCACTTTGAAGGATCTGGAGCACCAGAGCTGGGCTGAGCTGGGAATGGGGCTCATCCTGGAGAAAAGGAGGCTCCGAGGGGACCTTCTCACTCTCCTCAGCTCTGTGACAGGAGCCAGAGGAGGATCGGGCTCTGCTTCCAGGGAACAAGGGGCAGGATGAGRGAACTGCCTCAAGCTGCACCAGGGGAGGTTTAGTTGGATATCAGGAAAAATCCCTTCGCTGAAAGAATTGTCCAGGCCAGGGMAGRRGTGGAATCYCCATCCCTGAAGGGATTTAATATCCCTGTAGATGTGGCACTTGGGGACGTGGTTTAGTGGCCTTGGCAGTGYTGGGGTGACAATTGYACTCACTGACCTTAATGGTTTTTCCCGACCTCAATTATTCCCTGATTTTAACAAATTATCCCTGAGATGTTTCTGAACCACAGAAAACCACAAAGTCATTTTTCTCAGCAGAGGGAGCTGAGATTTGCCAGCCCAGGGACAGATTTTAGGTCAGGCAGCGACCAAAACTAATCCTTAACACCTCTTAGTCTGTGCTTACCCAGTCTGGACTYATCCCTGTCGATATCCCCCGCATCCCGCTTCCACTTAATCCCTGTTTCATCTGGACATCCCTGGGGATCCTCGGTGCAAAGTGATGTCAGCTCCTCGGCCCTCCAGGTCTGCAGAGCGCAGCCAAATCGAGCCCATCCATCTTCCCCTTAAATCGCTGTCCACGTTGAACTCCTTCCCAATGTTTAAACCACTCCGAGGATTTGTATTTAAGAGGAACTTAAATTATTCAAGCCCTTAATGTTCTGGGGCTTTTTTTTTTTTTTTTTTTTTTTTTTTTTCCTTTCTGAAGATGCATCTTGGAGCTTTCACGACACCAATCTTATCTGACAGATTGATGAATTCATCGTCCCTGCCCATGTCTCCGGGAGGAGAGAGGGATGCGGCTCCCAGGGAAAGCGGCTTTGCTGACGGGGATGGGAGTTTTCCCCTGAATTCCCAGATTTTTTGGGGTGTTAACACTCTTCTGCTGGATTTCAAATCAGCAGAGCAGGGTTGACATCAGCCACAGATTTGGATTCATTCCTGGGGATGGAAGGAATACTGGGGAATTGCCTGGTTTTGTAGGGATGGGTGTCGGGAATGCCAAGGTGCAGCCGGAGCTGAACGTGGCAAGGGATGCAGGGAATAATGAGAAGGATTTTACAGGCCAGGATAAAGGTTAAAGGAAGTGTTTCTCCCTGAAAAGCAAGATGGAAAACTGATAAGAATGGATGAGAGATGAAATAAATGAAATAATCAACTTTTTTTTGCCACAGTTTTTATGGAAGCCTCTCTTCCCACATCTCTCCCAGGGATGGACAATGAGGTGGGCACAAATTCCTTCCCACCATAAAAGAACGGCAGATTCCAAAACCCCTGAGGAACCCGGATGTTTATAAGTCTGTGGGAGCTGATGGGATGCATCCCAGAATCCTGAAGGGATGTTGCTGCCAGGCCACACTCCATGATATCGGAAGGAGATGAAATTCCTTGTGACCAGAAAAAGGGAAATGTTGATTAACCAACCCAAGTGGCTTTTTATGGTGGAGTGACCACAAGGAACAAGGGAATGGCTGCATTTATTCCTTTGTCTGGAATTCTGTAAGGTCTTTGATGGGGCCAAAACCAAATTCAGATCCACAAAAAACCAATCACAGCCTAAAAATCCCGGGATAATCAGTCGTTTCTCAAATGCTTCCCAGGAATGAGGAATTGTGRCCAAGCACCAGCCATTACCACCACGGAGTGGAGCTTTGGAATGGTTTGGTTTGGAAGGGACCTCAAAGATCGTGCAATTCCAAACCCATGCCATGGATATTTTGGGAAGGGATTTTAAAAGTGCGGCTGGGGTTGTTCAGTGCTGGTCCCCACTTGGGAACAATCCAGGCACATTTATTGTGTAAAAACAGACTTAAAAWCTGGGAAAAGCCCCTGTTTGCCTTTTTTTTTTTTGCCAATCTCAGCTCCCACTTCAAGGCAGAGCCKCCTCCCACAGCCTCCTGGAAATAACGAACAGCGAAAAGATCCAAAATCCCGGAGGGATAACGGCAGCTCCAACGTTAATGCACATGGAAAGTTGTGCCCGTTCCCGGCCTTTTCCTTCCCAGACAGATTTTGTCGGACGGCGGCGAGTTCATCTTGGAACAAATGACTGAAGGCTGCGGGGATTGATTTCCAAGGGCAGGAGGGAAAGAGCTGAATCAGGAGAGCCGGGATCCAGWCGCGATGTGACAGCTCCCGAAGCATCCCGAGGGTGGGAACGCTGCGGGAATGGCGGATTTGTGGGAAATTCCCTCATGGAGGTGTCTCAGGCTGCTCGCCACCTCTTAAGGAAGGGCCACTAAACCATTCCCAGGGTGTTTTTGGAGGGGGTTTGATGGGGTTTAATMAAGTGGGAATTGTGAAGGTAAAGAGTGGAGGAATCAAATTCCCAGCTTCCTGTTCCTCATAGAGCTCTGGGATGAAATTCTATGGATGCAAGCAGGCCAAGAAACAGACTTGGGAAAAGCTGCCCAAAATGTGGAATGTCCTGCAGTAGGATTCCTCATTCTCCCAGTTATCCATAAGTGCCAGGCTTTGTATTCCAAATTCCTGCTAAAGCAAGGAGCTGCCTCTCAGATGGAAAGTGCCATCCGAGACCACTTTCCCTTCTTTCTGAGGTGCGGAGTTAAACTTCCCTAATTTCAGGTGCTCAGCAATCCATGGACATGGATTGATGGATTAATCCATGAGTCAAACTCCTTGGTTGGAGTTCYCAGCGGGCATCGGGATGTGATGGTCTCATCCCAAGGTGCCCCTTTGGATCAGAGGAGTCCTGACCACATCCCACTGACTATGCTGGGAATCCCAGACCCCTCAGTTGGACCTGGGTGCTGGTATTCCTGAAAATTCAGAAAGGCAAATCCAAACGACATCCAAGAGGAAATCCCTCTTTTTTTCTGGATCACACGGCTCAAACCTCTCTTGAGTGCATCCTCCCCTCTTTCCCTGCAGGATTAGGAGTTGGCAAGAACAGGAATGGAAGCTCATGCCGGTCCCTGGGAAAGGGATCAGAGCTGAGGTTGTTCCTGACGTGCCCATGGATCCTTTAACAGCACTCAGAGGGTGCTGATTCCCTCTTGGAAGTAAAACTCCCCTCCTTATTTTCCCTCCTCTCTCCTTAACTCATCCCTGGGCTTTCAAGAGAAGCCACCTGGCCGTGTTCCTCTGCTTTTCCTTGGATCACACATCCMGAGCCGAGACAGGGGTAACTTAAGAACGCTCCCTAATGGAGCCTGTGCTTTCCTTATCTCCCTGTGATAAAGGAAGGGAGAGGGATGAAATGTAATTCCCAGTTTGCCGCCAGTGTGACCAGACCCCGGCGTGGGACCGGGCTGGTGACGGCAGGAAACTGCTGACACACGCAAGAGCCAAGGGCATCCTGATCCGGAGCTGTYTCCAGCTTTTTAAAGGACCAGGAAGCGACAGCAGCTCCCTCAGGCAGGGAAATGAAGCCAGGCTGGTGTTTCTGAGCCGCGTTTCCCAAGCCTGGAGCTCTCTCCTCAAGGACACCCAGCCTCCTTGCTGGGATAATCCGTTGTTGGCGCAGGGATTATGCATGGAAATGCATAGGAATTGGAAATGCAGAGGAATGGTTGGCTTGGGATCTCTGGAAAAGAGAGGAAAATGAGGAAAGCTGAGAGAATTGGGATTGTYCAGCCYRGAGAAGGGAAGTCTTGGAGGTGACCTTATGGTGGCTTGAAGGAGCCAGCAAGGAACATGGAGAGGGACTCTGGATGAGGACATGGAGTGACAGGACAAGGAGGAGTAATTRCAAACTGGGCAAGTTTAGATRGGATGTTGGGAAGAAATTTCTCCCTGGAAGTTTTGTGAGGCCCTGGAATGGAATTCCCAGAGAAGCTGTGGCTGCCCTTGGATCCCTGGAAGCGTCCAAGKCCAGGTTGGGCAYGSCTTGGAGCAACCTGGGATAGTGGAAGGTTCTGCCCATGGAAAGGGGTTGGAATTGAGAGATCTTTMAGGTCCCTCCCAAMCCAAMCCATTCCATAATTCCCTGGTTYTGTGATTCTCTAATTTGTCCTCAAGTCTATCATTTATCTTGCACACACCCCATTTTTTTTTGTAAGGGGGGCAATTATCCCATGAACTTTGGCTTCCATCTATTCCCACAGGAATTGTGAAGATCAGTTCGTTGTCCAGCCATGAATTGCTTTCAAAAAACCTGGAGCCCTTCTAAAAGCTCATCTCCAGCTCGGTGAAATCCATTAAAAACATTTAAYGTTTGATTGGTGCTGAAATCCAGCATTAGGAAAGGAAACTCGGCCTTTTCCAAGCCTGGAACTGAAAAGGAAATGCACTCCATGAGTTCCCTGCTCCTCCCTGTTCCGAGTGCACCATAGGACTGATCCCATTGAAATCCCCACGATGAATCCCAGGGATTCYGGACTCTCCAGGTGCAGAGAGAGGCTCTGAAAAAATCCATGTGGAAGAACCTCAGGTTTGTTTCCAGCACTTCAGACTTGACCTTCTTGACTCTTTCCTCAGCCACTGTGCTGGAAAGATGAATTAAAGATGGGATTAAAGCGGGAGCTGCTTTTCCCTCAAAAATCCATTGTCCAGATGTCCTTCAGATCCATTCATCAGCTGCCACCTGGGAGTTTGGGGAGTGGAGGCGACATCTCCTGAACCTTGGACTTGATGGGACAATAAAGCCCATCCTAAAGTTTGGAAGAAATTGGGAAGAAATTCTTCCCTGTGAGGGTGGTAAGGCCCTGGCACAGGTTTCCCAGAGAAGCTGTGGCCATTCCAGGATCCCTGGAAATGTCCCAGTCCAGGTTGGATGGGGCTTGGAGTGACCTGGGATAGTGGAAGGTGCCCATGGGGGGCAGGGGGTTGGAATTCCATGAACTTGAAGGTCCTTTCCAACCCAAACTGTTTTGTAATTCCTGCACCCGCCCCATTTCCTCTCCTGCCYGATGCAGCACCGATCCATGCATTTCTCCACCTGATCCATCCCGTTTTTCCCACTTCTCAAGCTCTGCCAGCGGGAGCTGCAGGAAGAGACCCTGGTACGACGCTTGGGGCCTGTGCCATCTTCTCCCAGCGCTGTTCCATGTCCCACTCATCCCAAAATCCTACAAACCCCTCTTTCCCCTCCCTTTCTCGCTCTCACCCTCTCTTTCCCATGCCATAGGTCAGGAGGAGCGTGAGGAATGCCGAGGAAGAGCTGGAAAAAGCAGGAATGGTCTCTCCACCCCACATCTCTCTTTGGAATCTCATTCCAAACCTCCAGGCCGGATTCCTCCCGTCCCTTTATGCTCCAAGCAGGGTGGGCTGAGGGGGGAATTTGCMTCGCCAGCACCTGCGGAACACCGGGTGTGGAATTTAATGGTCACTGTGGGGAGAGAGGCACAGGCTCCCCCCCCTCCCCTCCCCGTTCCCTTTTCCCTTTAAGGGAACATTATCCAAACAAACAGCGCTGGGAAAAGTGCTGAARCGCACGGCGAGTAATGACACGGGAGCAGGAGCCAGGCATTAAAAATTCATGGGGCTGGAATATTAAAACTTTTCTTACTCCATCACGTCAAGGCACCGGGCAAACGCAAACAAACGAGCCCCGCTGAGCTCTGCCTGCGTGGGCCAAGGGTGGGGATGAGCTGGGGACGGAGCCGCAGCTCCCTGAGATGTCAGGGACAGGGAATCAGCGCTCCCTTGTCTCTCCAGGCTCCGAGGGGGGACAGGRATTCTGTGGGATTCCTTAATTGCTCGGTGTCTCTAAATGAGCTCTGCCGAGTGACAACTCCGCTGCGTGAGTGGGAGCGTGGAGCTTGGGAGAGGCCCCAGCCCCTTCCCAACCCCGCTGTGCTGTCAAAAATGTGGGAAAAGGGGGGAACGTCTGGCGAGGGAGGGAGGGAGGGGATTCCAACCCCCTCTCGGTAATTTGGGGCTGTCTTTGCTAATTAAGGCAGCAGGCCCTGTCTGCTCCTTGCTGTGCTGCTGACAACGGGGGCTGGGATGCGATGACATCCAGCCAGCTCCCATCGTGAGCTCTCCTTGGGATCCTGGAGGTGATGACTCCCACAGGCTGTGGGAACAGTTGGAATTCCCCCCCCTGGACACCCTTATGGGGAGAGGGATCTGTTTTTTGGGAAGGTGAGCGCACCCACCACACTCCTCCCCTAAAATGAGGTYCTGAGCTCTCGKGCTCCCRGAGCAGATCCCAGGGCYCYGTTCCATCCTCATCCTCTGCTGTTTGTGGTCCAGCTCACATCTGCAGAGCCCTGGATCATCCTGGAATCATGGAATGCTYTGGATTGGAARGGYCCTTAAAGAWCATCCCMTTCCAGGCTGCTCCAAGCCCCATMCAACCCAAAATTTCTTGATTTTCCAAGCAAGAAATGGATTCCCAGGCTGAGGGAAGCTGGWGGAATGTGCCCCTCAATTAATCTGYTCCAGCCCCCATCTATCATTAATTAAGTGATTTTCCTCATTAGGCTTTGCACACTTTTAGCACACCCTGTTTATTTAATGACTCCTGCGATCCTCCGAACACAATTACTGGGAATAAGGAGGAAAGGATTAGCCCAGGAATCTCTGGCAGGGTGAGGCTTTATTGGAAGTGCAGCGAGCGTCACACTCGGGTTTTTAATAGATAACTCCTCTAAGTAATTGATTAAGTAATTGATTAATCATAAACTCCCAGACTGCCAGAGCCAGACTTAATTTTATGGCACTTAAAAAAAAAAAAAGAAAAAAAAAGAAAAGGCAAGGATGGAGATGATGTAATAACCAGAAATCCMGAGGCAAATAAAGGAGGGGAGTGTTTGATTAAACATTCCGTAGATTTTTATCGCTTTGGGGGGGTTCTGGAAGCGCCTTCCTTCGGAAGAAACATCTTAATAACAGCCGAGGTTTTCCTGGAGCTTTCCATGAGGTGGTCAGGGGTTTGGAGGGGGGAAGGTGATTGCGAGGAATGTTTTAAATCCCTCTCCAGCCCGGAGAAGCCGTGACAAATGAAGCTTGGAGCGGGATGTGATTCCGTGTCACAGGTAGCATTCCAGAGCCTGGCTCCCAGCAGTGGTGGCTCCAGCCCAGGATTCGGCAGCTGGATGCCCTGTGGAGGGTCCTGAACGAGGTTTCCTGAATATTGGACAAAAAAAGCGTGGAATAAAGGCCGAGGAAATTTTAAATATTTGGGGGTAAGTGGCCCTCTTTTGATGAGAAACCATAAAATAATGGAATCATGGAATGTTTTKGGTTGGGAGGGACCTTGAGGATCRCCTCATTCCCCACCACTGCCATGGGCAGGGAYGGCTTCCACCRTCCCAGGTTGATCCAAACCCCTTCCARCCTGGCCTTGGRCACTTCCAGGGATKGTGACAGMCGTGACAGCAAAGCTGGGACTTYATCAGTGCAGACCAATTAAGGCTGAAGGGKTCCTGGGCATGTCCAGTGGAATTCCATTAATCTGGAGAACACCAGGACTGGAAATTAGGATGAATCCAGAAAATAGGATTTTTCCTAGACCAGGCAGGGGCAGGGATAGGGCTTGAAGAGCACAGATGGGATTCCTCCATGGCCTAATCCAAAACTTTCAATCCTGAGAATCTCCAATAGTGAATCCTGGGGTGAATTTCCATGACTTTATGGATTTCCTACAAAAAAAAAAATTAAGAATAAATTAAAAAAAGGAATTATTTTGGGAATAATTCCCCTCCTCTCTGGCGCTGCTGCCTCAGACCTCAGGTCCTTGGTATCCACCCCTGGAGATGATGGAAAAGAGGAGCCCTAAAGGTGYCATTCCAATCCCACATTCCAGTGCTTCCAAACCCACGCACAGGACAGGGCAATTCTGCTCTGAGCCAGCTTCCAACCTGCCCACAGGGGCTGGAATGTCCATGGGATTTTCCTGATTTTCTCATCCCTGTTGTGGTGAGCTGAAGTCTCACCTGAAGCTGCCCTGCACAGGTCACAAAGTAATCCATGGCTCCTGGCATTCCTCTTTTCCCAGGAAAACAGGGGTGGGTCAAGGGGAAATGGCCTYGAGTKGCACCAGGGGAGTTTCAGGTTGGRTACTGGGAARGATTTCCTCACTGGAAAAGTGGTCAGACAYTGGRAGTGGTGGGATCACCATCCCTGGGAGTGTTCAAAAATCCCARTTCCAGAGGGCAGGGTTAGATGGGATAYTGGGAAGGAATTCTTCCATGTGAGGGTGGTGAGGCCCTGGCACAGGTTTCCCAGARRAGCTGTGGCTGCCCCTGGATCCCTGGAAATGCCCAAATCCTGGTTGGATKKGGCTTGGAGTGACCTGGGATAGTGGAGGCAACTGGTCAAAGGTCCCTTCCAATTCCATGATCCTATAAAAAGGGAATAAATAAGTAAATTCCATGGAGAAATTCCATGGAATCTTTTCATACCATCAAAGGGGAGAAGTCCAAGGTGACAGAATTCATCAGTCCAGGTGAGAATTAGGGAAATCCTCTCCTGGACGAGGATCCAGGAGGGCACAGATCCACCTGGCACAGCGCAGTTTCTGTGCGGCACCTGGATTTTTGCTCTTCCYGTACCAAAATTCCTCCAAAAACTTCCTTGGGGACTGCTCTGCCCTTGGAAGGACACTTAGGAGCCAGAAGGGCTGGACTTAAAACCGGTCCTAGGTCCTGCAGTGTTCCCTCTTTAACCTCTCACCGTGGCTTTGTGGGTGAATCTGACTTTTCTTCAGGAGCCTCATCCAGCCAGGATGACAAAAAGCCTGGAAAAATCCACGAGCTGGCTCCGGGATCTACAGGTGGGAAAACAGCCTGAGGCAGAGGGGGAAGAGTTAAGGACGAGGGAGAGAAGAAGGGGCTGAGGCTGCAACACAAACCAAAGATAAATCAAGCAGCGGGAGAGAATCCCTCCGGTGCCAGTTTATTTATCATCGTTTTCCCCGGACGCTGACGGGGGGCCCGGGAATGCGGGGTGGGCAAATCCAGCAAATCCGGCTTGATGGATGAGGCGTGGAGAGGGAAGGAGCCTCTGCCAGGCCTGGGAGAGGAGGGAGGCAGCAGGGTAGGGATGCAGGGATGCAGGGATGCAGGGATGCAGGGATGAAGGGATGCAGGGATGCAGTGGGGGAGAGCTCCGTGCTTGGCCTTCCTCCTTCCCGGCCTCCCTCAGCTCCAAGGAAAAGGGAGCAGCTGGCGCAGCAGCAGAGCCCAGGAATCGCCAGGAATCCGGTCCTTGTCGTTCCTGGAGATTCCTTGCAGAGTCGGGTGTGAGCTGGAAGAATCCTCAGAGCCAGCAGCAGCCAGGGTTTTCCTGCGTCTTTGCTGCATCCCASAACTCTCTATCCACGAAAATTCCTTGCTTTCCAATATATTTTGTGACATTCCCATGAAAAAAAAAACCAAAAGTGCTGTATTGAATCTCCTGTCTGCTGGGAAAACACAAGAGCCCAGATCCCTGAAAGTCCTTAAATGCCTTGTGCTTTTTGTGGATATTCCTCTTATCCAGGCTTTTCCAGCTGCCATTTGAATCCCAACATTCTTAAATCCCCAATCTCCCAAAATATCTTTTGGAGCTGCTTGGAGTCCTCGTTCTCCAAAAATTCTTGGAGGTCCAAAATCTGCTCAATCTGGGAATGGGCCCCTGGCCTGTGGTGAAGGGTTTAAAACTGGAAAATGAGGAGCATTCCCTCAGAAATCCAGGCACGGAGCAGGGACTGGAGGAAGGCAGGAAGGAGAAGGAAAGGAACGCGGATACAGCTCCAAAGGTCCTGACTATTTGTCCTCCTCCATGGCAGGAGGCTTGGAATGAGGTGGTCTTGAAGGTCCCTTCCAACCTGAAGCATTCCGTGATTCTACAGAAGGCTTGGGATGCATAAACAAAATCCATCTGGGAAAATCCATGGATTTCACCCATCACCTTAATGCCAGTTAAGAGGAGACTCTTTTATCTGTGTCCATGTTGATAAACTCGTGCAATAGTTTGGGTTGGGAGGGATCTGAAAGTTCATCTGGTTTCAGCCACGGGCAGGGACGCCTTCCACGAGGCCAGGATGCTCCAATTCCCATCCTGGCCTTGAGCACTTCCAGGGATCTGCACAGACCTTCCTGGTTTTTGTCGGCCACCCAAAATCCTCAGCTTTTTCCACCCAGTTTTTGCTTTAATGGAGTTGAGGATTAACTGATTCTGCCCCTCCAACCTTCTCTGGTGCATCCAGCTCTGGGATTTCCAGCACAGGAAGGATGTGGAGCTGTTGGAGGGAATCCAAAGGAGGCACCAAGGGGATCAGAGGGATGGAGCAGCTCTGCTGTGAAGAAAGGCTGGGAGAATTGGGAATGTTCAGCCTGGAAAAGAGAAGGTTTGGGGTCACCTAACTGTGGCCTTCCAGGACCTGAAGGGATCCTGCAAGAAAGATGGAGAGAGACTTTGGATAAGAGATGGAATGACAGGACAAGGGGGAATGGCTTCAAACTCCCAGAGGGAAGGGTGAGGTGGAAAACTGGGAAGAAATTCCTCCCTGCGAGGGTGGTGAGGCCCTGGAATGGAATTCCCAGAGCAGCTGTGGCTGCCCCATCCCTGGAAGCATCCAAGGCCAGGTTGGACAGGACTTGGAGAAACCTGGGATTGTGTGGGACGTCCCTCCCCATGGCAGGGAGTTGGACCAAGATGATCCTTAACGTCAAATCCAACCCAAACCATCCCATAATTCTATAAAATTCGGAGGTGATGACTCATGACTTTGGCCACAAATCTCACTTTTATTGATCATTCCAAGGGTTTCACAGATCCTTGTGCTGCCTYGGGCAGACGAGGTCTCTGTGCCCTTAAAAACATGGACAATTTTCCTTCAGATTCTGGGATTTTGTCACTTCCCTCTGCATTCCCAGACCCCACAAAACAAAACCAATCCCTGTAAGGAACAGCAGGAAGGGATGGGATTGGGATTCCAGGAGTTTTGTGGAGAACCTTCCGGTCTCTATTCCACAGCTGAGAGGGCAGAGGGGTGGATTTCATTTATGGAGAGCAATTCCCTTCCCTCCGTGCAGCCCCTGGGATGAATCCCTTGGCTGTGTTTGCCTTTCCCGTCGTTGGGAAGGAAGCGAATCAATGCAATCCCTGGATGGAATTAAAAACAACAGAGAGCTTTCTTTTCATGTCCCATTAAAGGCCACACTGCCTGATTTGCTCCTAAATTTTTTTTCCCTGTTTTTATTTTTATTTTTTTTAGCTTTTTGGTCGGCTCCGAGGGAGCTTTGGGAGCGAGGAGGGATTTCAATAATTACCTCCCGATTCCCGCCTGGATACGGTGCCCTATCCCTAAAGCGCAGGCCCTCCACGCCTGCCCTTCATCTGCAACTCCAAGGGAAGCGGTTTTACATGGAGCCACATTGATATTCAAATGGATTCTCCTGGAAGCAGCATTCCAGCCGGGAGCGTGTGAAAGAGCAACTAATGGATTAGTATTTGTGGTCGGGTGTAATCCACGTTTTAGGATATTGCAGCTGGAAAGGGACAGATGATGAACTCCTTTTTCTTTTCTTTTTTCCCAGCCCCCCTCCTCCTCCTCCTCCTCCATCCCTGTTTTACCCAGCCCATCTTTCCTTCTTTTCTGCATCCCCCTCCTCCTCCTCCTCCTCTCCGGCCGGGATGCAGCAGCCTCCTGGCACCGCTGAGCTTGGCAAAATTGATGACAGGACTTTAGGATCCATTAGAAAAACAAATTCTTAAACAGTGTCTTCTAAAATCAATCACTTTTACCTTTAGTGGGATTTATGGCCGCCCTGCCGGCCCTTATTGCAAAGATCCATGGCTGCCAAGAAGRGGGGRRAAAAAAAATTCCAAGTGGTTCAGCTCGGGGCTGGAGGCTCTGAACTCTCCTCTTCTCCCCGTGGAGGTGACCTCAGGTGAATCCAAAGGGAATGTCTGGGTTTGAGAGGGAGTAGATCTGGTTTGTAGGGACAGAAATCCTAAGGGAGACGTGGAACATCCCTAAGCCAGGCTCTCCAAACAGAGGTGGGAAYCAGAAATGCTCAGGAATGGGGAAAAAGGTGCTCCAAAGGTGATAAAAATAGAAGGGTGGGGACAGAACAAGTGAATATTAACAAGGGAGGATGAAGAGCATTCCTTCCGGGATTAATCCCTGCTTGCATCCAAGGGTTTCTTTTGTATCCTGGTGTGAAATRTGTAAATGAGATGCACGAAGTTGTGGAATCACATCCTTGGAAGTGTCCAGGCTCAGGCTGGAAGGGGCTTGGAGCAACCTGGGATAGCGGAAGGTGTTCCCTGCCCATGGCAGGAGGTTGGAATGAGACGATCCTTAAATCCCAACCCAAACCATTCTGGGATTCAGTGATTCCATATCCAAGGTGGTAATTCCATGGGGAAGGAAGGAAAACAACCATTTAGTCAGAGCAGCAGGAAGGAGCCTTCTGGCACTGGGTGTCATTCCAGGAGCACATCCTGGTAAACTCCCTAAGCATGGAAACCTGCACAGGAGAGGGGAATAATCTTCCCAGGGATGGATTGATGGACATCCAGCAGCACAGGGGAGCAGACCTGAGGGGAGAGAGGATTTTGGAGGTTCTGTCCTGGCTTTTCCCTTGAATTGTTTTTGCTGAGGGTTCAGGAAAAAAAAAAAAAAATCTCTTCTGTTTAAGAAAATATGCAAATTTTGCCAAAAGTGTGACATATTCTTGGAAATTTTAAGGGGTTTGGTTGGTTCCAGGGATCCCAGATTTAATTTAGATTGGATTCACTGGTGAGAGAAAAAAAAAAAAAAGGGGAAAACTTTTTCCACAGACATTTAGGTACAGGCAGGTATTTAATCCAAACTGGCATGGATGAGAGGGGGAATTATTTTGGTTTGAACTTCCTGATGCTTCCCAGAGCCTTTTCTCCTCACTTTGAGGAGACTGGGAAGACTGGGCTGGATAATCGAGGAGGTGAAAGCGGGATAAAACAGGGAGGGAAAAGGGGAGAAGGATCCAAGAAGGGAATCCAGGTCTCYGAGCACCTTCCCTGCCTTGGCTCCGGGGCCAGGAGGGGCCGATGCCAGGACATGAGTAAATCCAGGGAGAAGCTCGTAATTCCTATCGATTCTGCAGGCAGGCAGCACGAGGTGGATAAAAATGCTTGTTCTATCATTTAGAAAAATGGCAATGTTATGATAGAAGGGATTGATTTTCCTCTTTAGGAATATTCATAAACACCGGTTCCAAGAACTGATAAATCCTTCCCCTGCGCCGAGTAAATCATTCCCAGGGCTTCCCAGAGCGCCGGGGGCAAGGGAGGATGTGATTTTTAATTCCTTCTGGAGGAGCTGGGAATGGG
>CADDXX010000346.1:482331-517559 GCA_902810485.1 Alauda arvensis | reverse complement strand
TTTACAGGCCACCTCCATCAACTGAACCCCACAATTTGGCCAATTTGGCCTCTGGGGTGGTTGGGAAAAGGTGGAGCCACATTCCAGCTGCATTCCCACCTCCTCAGTTTGTCCAGGAGCTCATCAAGGAGCCTCCCCATCCTTGGAAGTGCTCAAGGCCAGGGTGGATGGGTTTTGGAGCAACCTGAGTTCGTGGAATTTTGGCAGGGTTTGGAATTGGGTGAGCTTTGAGATCCCTTCGAAGCCCATCAGTCTGTGAGAAGGATTTATCCCAAGAAAACCTGGAAGAGCCYGGACAAAATTTGGTGGGCATGGGCATTCCAAGGTTAAATTAGCTTGGAATGGTTGAGGTGGAGCTTGTCCATCCTCTTGCCTGTGGGAACACTGATCCCCTTCCTGCTGGTGTTTCCAGAATTCTCCTGGCTCAAGGGCCCACATTTCCTTGTCCTTTTTCTGCTCCATCACCTGTGGTTATGGTCCAAAAAGCAAAATTCCTTGGAGATATCCCTGGAAATCACCCCACAGGATCTATTTCTGATGGAAAGAAAGAAAAAAAAAACAATGGGGCAAATTAAAAAATTCCTGCCTGWCTTTCATCCGGGTATTTTGAGAAATAGGAGCTTTTATAGGGACTTGATATGATTAAACAAAAAAAAGGGAAAGTTTTCATGGATTCTCCACAGGAATTCCCCCTTTTCATAAGCTTCAGCTCATCCCACATCACTCCACTGCCTGTGGAATTTCCTGGAACGGCAGAAGAAGGGAAAGGCAAAGCATCCTCACTTGTCCAGGTCACTCCTAACATCTTTCCTGGAGGGAAATCCTGAAAATGCGGATATTTCCAGGATATTTGGATACCTGAGGAGGAGCTTCATCCACTGAGGGAAGAAAAAAAAAAGGAAAACCATGTGTGTCCTGATAAAAAATATTAGCGATTTTAATTACCTTTTAGTTTTTACTCCTGCACTAATCCATTTTAATGAGGTCAGCCCAGGTACCCGGGCTAAGTGGAGCAGTTTAATGTCGGGATCAGGGATGAGGAGTCCAGGGAAAGGGGGGGCTTGGGATGTTGGGATTTTATATCACCCAAAATTACGGCGTTAAAAATTGACTCGGTTTGCACATTTTTAACTGGATTTGAAATCGACRCCCACGTGTAATTATGAAAAGGGGATATATCTGCTGGGAATGGGATGGAGCACGGGATTTTCTGYAGGGGAAAAATTTGCTTATTAGTGCACAGGGAAGATTTACGGSATGATATAATTATTTATTGGGATGTATTTTGTGGAGAAGGGATCATGTTCTCCATATATTTCCTGCATTATGGCTCCGGACAGGTCAATATTAATATTGCTGGAATTTATGATTGGATTTTAGAAAACCACTTTTTCCCCTCTGTTGTTTCGCTCCCTTAGGGAGCAGTGACATGGATTGGGATATGGGAATGTCAGGAAGACCTTCCTGCAAGACTTGGGAATTTACAGCAAAAAAAAAAAAAATAAGGCTGGAGACAACCTGGAGACAGGGATTGGGGTGAGCCCAAATTGTTCCCTGTGATAGGAACCCATCCCATCATAGGAAAAATGATCCATGGAATCATGGAATGGTTTGGGTTGGATCATCTTGACACGGGCAGGGACACCTCCCACCGTCCCAGGTTGCTCCAATCCCCATCCAACCTGTGCTTGGACACTTCCAGGGATACTGGAATCCCCAACCAGGACAATTCCACACTTCCTCCATGGTCAGGAGGAAACCCGGAGCTCCTCTGAGGGGTTCCTGCTTCTCCTTCCTCCTCTTTCACTCCCAGTTTTTGGAATTGCAGCTCCTGGGTGGCTCTGGGGACCACCTTGGGATTTGGGGACCACCTGAGGCTCTCCAAGCATCTTCCTCCAGACCCTGTGGGACAGGAAGAGGGTTTATTGTCATTCCTCACGGGATCTCTGTGGATACAATCCCTCACCGTGGATGTTTTGTGGGAGGGAGGGAGCCTGACAGACGTCAAATTTGATCGGGAAATYGATCAGCGTCGATAGCGGAGATCGGAACAGGCCTGGAGGGAGATCTGAGGGTGGATAAATATTCCGGGGAAATGGGTTTGGACAGAGCCCATCCGTCTCGGATCGGGATCAATACATCCATACCTCTTTTACACCCATCGGTYGTTATCGATGCCCACCCCACTCATCTGATCTTTCCTGCTTTGCAGGGTGAAGGAAACGTTTTTCCCCTGGATCCACACAGGGGAGGAGGGAAGGGAGAGCATGGGATACCCAAGAGATTGACGCTGCAGGAGCCCTAAACTGCATCTTTACCCTCTCTCCTGTTTGCTCTGCTCCCCATCACTCCGAAAATCACCCTGAAATTCCAACTGTCCCCAAAATCCCGGGACTGAGGGATGGGATCCATCTGTGCACTTYTATCTGGGATTCTCAACCCTGCCAGCACCAAACCTTACTGCTTTTTTTTTTTTTTTTTTAATTTTTTTTCCTGTAAATCCCACGTAATAAACCCCGGGGAGCCGTGCAACAAATTGCTTAAGTTGCTGTTTTCTCTCCAGCCTCTCTCCCCCCATCCCCGCCTCCTCTCCCTATCCATGATCCTCCCCCCTGGCTTTGGCTGTTTATTGCCAGCGGAATCGATTCGGGATGGTTCCCCCCACCCCTCCCCTTCCCTCCCTCCTCCTCTTGCCTCTGCCCCCTCTCTCCTCGCTCCCATCACCTTTCCCCGCTCCCTCCCCACCTTCCCGGAGCTCCGGGGAGCCCGGTCAATCCATCACCGCGTCCCCAGGCGTGTGACAGCCCCTCATAAACGCGGCCACAATGAGCCCGAATCAGCACCGGCCCAACCAATTTCGCAGAGCTGGAAACATCTGAGGAGCTGAATTCCCGGCGTGCCGGAGATTGGAATTGGGAAATTGGTTCTACTCCTCTTCCGTGGTGCTTTTTTAATATTTTTTTTTTTCTTTTAAAGCTTACCTATAGATTCTCTCTCCCTCTTTAGATATATATTTAAGGTAATTCTCTCCCACTTAAATCTC
This sequence comes from Alauda arvensis, assembly GCA_902810485.1. NCBI lineage: Eukaryota > Metazoa > Chordata > Aves > Passeriformes > Alaudidae > Alauda > Alauda arvensis. The sequence continues at coordinate 514,516 of CADDXX010000346.1, read as the reverse complement.
CGGTGCTTATTCCACATGGGCAGCGTGGCCCAGTTGCTCTCTCTCTCCCTCTCTCTCCTCTCTTCCCTCGATTAGGAGAGGGTTTTATTGGGAAACTTGCTTAGGCTGCAGGAATGTGCTGCCTTCAGCAGACTGAGGCCAGGCTCCAGCTCCCCCCAGCCAGCCATCCCGGGAGTCCCTGCTCCCTCCTTTCCATGGAATCATGGAAAACCACTTTTCCCGCGGGGTTGGCCCGTGTGGGGTGTGAGCTCACTCCCGATTTCCCGCCCAGGGAGGGTGAGGAATGGGGTTAATGCACATCCTGGAGGAGTTATGGATGTGTGACCTCACTCTGGGAGCGCTCAGCAGTCAGAGGGCAGCGATTCCGKGGAGATTTTGTCATCCCAAAGAACGTTTGTCCCGCCCGGATGAATGATGACCTGAGCCCCAAGGAGTTGACAATGGCACAGATGGACGTTCCCCCTTTTTTTTTGGAGGCACTTAGGGGACACGAATTCCACAGGGAGCTTGGCAGAGCTGGGATAACCTTCWGAGAGTGCCTGGCAGGATTTGTGGTGCCAAACTGGGAGATGYTCCCCGTTCGTGGGCATGGATGGGGTGCAGATGTTCAGGTTGGGCCAACAGAAAAGTGGGAAAGTGAAATCGCAGGAAAATTCTGTCTCCAGTCTGGAAGGCTCAAGATTTAACCCCYCCTCTTAGAGGCAGAACTGCCCCTGGGCTCTTCCAGTGGAGGGACTGGAAACTGGGAGAGAAAAGGGTCAGAAAAGAACAGGAAAATGAGGTGGAGCTTCAGGAAACGCTTGGATGTTGTGGGTGCTTCACAAGGGTTAAAAACCAAGAAAAAAATAAAAACTGGATGGACAAAGCCAGGAGAAAAAAAATCTGTGAAGGGCTGTGAAATACGAGACCGCCTCTGGCTCTGGAGTTGCAAACTGGACASTTTGGAAAGCAGGGAGGGCATTTTGGGGAGTTTGCGTGAAGATCATCTTGAGTTTTAGAGATCCTGGYGGGGGATGAGCTCCCAGGAAAAGCTGGTCCGGCCTTTCTTAGGGAATGATGTGAATACCATGGAATGTCTGAGGTGTTTCTGAAGGGATCCAATGGGAAAGGTGGGGAGGTACTGTTTGCCAGGGCCTGGAGTGATTGGAAAATGGGCCTTCCCATTTTCTTCCCCAAATTCTAAAATAAAGGAAAATTCTTCCCAATATCCCATCTATCCCAGAAGGCAGGGATAGATGGGATATTGGGGAAAAATTCCTCCCTGTGAGGCCCTGGCACTGTTTTCCCAGGGAATCTGTGGCTGCTCCATCCCTGGAAATGTCCAAGTCCAGGTTGGATGGGGCTTGGAGCACCCTGGGATAGTGGAAGGTGTCCCTGCCTGTGGAACTGGGTGATCTTTAAGATCCCTYCCAACCCAAACCATTGCAGGATTCCATGAGTTGCATCCAAAACAGGATGGAAGAGCCTCCACCCAGCTTTTCCCTCACCAACTAAAAATAAACCAAATCCTTTTTGCAAACCATCCTGGGAAGCTGCTCCCAAACCAGTGGGGAGAAAATCTTGGAYCTCCTTAGATCCTGGCCGTGCACCTCTTTAGGTGTGGCTTTCCAAGGACGTYCAGGGGTGACCTGGTGGCTTTCCAAGCACAATTCCAGAGCAGCCTCCCACACAAACTCCGGAATATTCTCCCCTCCCCTCCTTGCCCCTTGAACACTCGGAGCTTTCCCTGAGTGCCCAGGGGCCTCTCCCTGTCGATCGCTCGCCCCGGGGAATTGTTGGGAGGGCGGTAATTAATTGCTGGGAGTCACTAAAAAAAGGATCATTCTTTGCAGGGAATTGTTCTGCAGAAATGTTAATGCTGGCCGCCATAAAACGAATGGGGAGCCGCAGCTCCGGCTGCCAGGAGAGCCGTGAGTTACAATCCCGCCACTGGGTGCGGAAATCCCGAGCTTCCAGAGGCTTCTGGAGAGAGAGAGAGGGCGCATTTTCACTGGATAACACTTTAATTTTATGATTTTTTTTTTTCCCCAGAGCACGCAGTCGAGTATTAATGGCTGAAGCAGGGATAGGAACGGTTTTGCTGATCCCAGCTTGGCGTGGTGAGAGGCTTCGTGTTTATTTCCTTCTGGATACCAGGGTTTTACTCCAAAAAAAAGTTGGATGAAAGGAGTTGGGAAGTCATGGCGAGGCTGGTCAGGCTTTTAGGGCTGTATTCCRTTTCCTCCTGGGAATAAAGAGCTGGGATTTAGGAACAGGGGGGAGACAGAATGAAAATTAACAGGTTAAATTGCTGAGAGTTAAAAACTTAATTTGCTCTCCAGCCAAAACCCGGTTGGAGAAGCTGGAAAGGTGATCTGGACATAGCCCTTGTCCCAAATAAACCCAGCCTAGCAAGGCTCAGGATCCCTAAAGGTTTGGCTTGGGAGCCAGGATAACTCCTGACGCTGCATCCAGCAGAGCTCCTGCGGCTCACAGTGCAAACGCTGCTGATTCCAGAGCCCAGCTGAGGTGGGCAGGTGTAAAGAAGGACACGGAGCGGTTTTGGAAGGAATTTCTCCCATCCCTCTCTCCCAGATAAGACCTGACATTTTTATCGATTTCCGTTTGTTCTGGAGCAGCGTTTGCATCACTCACTCCACAAATGGAATCAGGAGATGACTCAGATCACAGCTGCTTTCCCAAACGTGGTTTGGTTTGGGGCTTTTATTTTTTTTATTTGTTTGTTTGTTCAAGAAACGTTCATTTCTCAAAGGATCAGCTCTTGGCTTTCTTCTCCCATGCCTGAATTCCAGTGACTTCACCTCCAAGAAATGGGGTGGGTTTCCCGGCTGCAGGGAAGTCAGCAAGTGAGGCAAACACCTCCTCCCTCTCTTCCAAGCTTTTGTTTTCCCTGTTTTTCCTGCAGCTGGGTTGGAATCCAGTAGAAGAAAAATGAACTTTCTCTTCCAGCAGGAGCCCAAGATCCAACAGATCCATGTCACATTCCAAGGAAAGCTGTTGGACAGATGGAATTTGCTGGGTGGAGCACCAGGGATGAGAAAAGAACAGGGAGCAGAAATGCTGGTGGAGAACCCAGTTTGGGGCAAAGGGGATGGATTCCAAGAGAAGCAGCCGGAATCAGGGAGAGACAGGGCAGGAACTACGGGGAAATACTGCAGGAATTTGGGATGTTTCTGGCTGAGGGAAGAAATCCAACGAACAGAGCAGCCGGAGGGAGGGAAGGGTTTGGTGTCTCTGTCCCTGGAGGGGAGGTTTAGGGGCTGACACGGCAGGAAAGGTTTGGGTTGGACATGAGGCAGACGTTCCCAAGTGGAATGAGGGAAGGAATGTCTGGGAAGGAKAAGGATCTCCAGACACTGGGAGAGTTCGGGACCAGGTCAGGAGAAACCTTGGAAGAGCAAAACGGATCCTGCTACTCCCACCCTGAGGAGAAGGAATGAATGAATCCATGGGATCATGGAATTGGGAGGGACCTTCAGGACCATCCAGTTCCAAGGGCAGGGACAARGTCCATTGTCCCGGGCTRCTCCAAATCCTGTCCAGCCTGTCCTGGAACAATTCCAGGGATCCAGGGGMAGCCACAGCTTCTCTGGGAATTCCATTCCAGGGCCGCACCACTCTCCCAGGGAAGGATTTCTTCCCAAAATCCCATCTATCCCTGCCCTCTGGCAGTGGGAAGCCATTCCCTGTGTCCTGTCCCTCCATCCCTTGTCCCMAGTCCCTCTCCAGCTCTCCTGGAGCCCCTTCAGGCACTGGAGGGGGCTCTGAGSTCTCCCTGGAGCCTTCTCCAGCCTTCTCCAAGCTCTCCCAGCCTGGATCCAGAGATATTCCAGCTCTCTCCATGACCCTTTAGTGACTATTCCACTCTCTTTTCCAGTTTTTTTTTTTTTCTTCCAGGCTGTTTTTTCCCACAAAACCAAAACCCAGATAAAGATCAGCCTTTCTGCAGTCACACCTTTGGCTTCTGCTGATCAAAGCCGGGCTCAGAGTTCTGATGGAGCTTCCCGACTCCAGGACTGATCCCTCCTGAGTGCTTCCAACTCTAATGAGCTGTCTGGGAGGAGGAAAGGGAGCTGGGAATGTGCTTTGCCATCCTGAGGTGACACAAACTTGTCACTGATGCCTCCTTTGATGGCCTCTCACCAGGAATTGTGCCACAGGGATGCTCAGCTTGTTTGGGATTTGTGGGGTTTTTTTTTTATCCCTCATCGTTATCCAGCTTTGAGTGACACCTTTGGAAAGGGAAATCATGGAAAGCTGCACTGGCAAAGGGTTCATGCAGCAAGGAGCCCCCACAGGATGGTCTTGTGATCCATCCAGCTTCAGAGCAGGTAGGAATGCCCAAAAAAACAGGGATATCATCCATGAAAGCCAATTAAAACAGGCCTACTAAAGAGGAGCTTCTCTGCTCGCCTCATTCTCCCTGTCCAGATCTCTTCCCAGATGCGGCAGCATTCCCTGAAAATGTTGTATCTCCCTCTTCCTGCACGGAKCCATGGATATTTTCCATCCATGGATGCAGATTCCCTGCTCCAGCTCTGTCCAAGAAGGATGGAGATACATTTGGGAGTGGAGGCTGTGTCTTTTATGAAATCCAAGAGGGGCACAGCTCCCAAAATCCCACGTGGAATTCCCCCTATGCACCAGGACCATTTGCTCGTGAAGGCGATCTGGAAAAGGTGTGGGATCTTCATCCCTGGAGGCACCCAGCTCTCAGCTGGAAAAGCACGGGATCACTGAGGTTGGAAAAGACCTCCAAGACTTTTGAGTCCAAGCTGTGACCCAAACTTGTCACATCCAAGTCGTTCCTTGGACACCTCCAGGGATGGGGACTCTGCCACCCCCCTGGGCAGCCCCTTCCAATGCCTGACCACCTTTTCCATGACGAAATTCCCTCCGTGTCCAACCTGAACCTTGCCTGGTGCAGTTTGAGGCTGTTTTGTCCTGTCCCTTATTCCCTGGGAGAAGAGGGAATCCTGTTCTAAGTTTAAAACTGAGTTTATCTTCAGCATTGAGGCRCTTTAAGCAGAGCTTTGGGCAGGAGGTTGCCAGAGGTTCCTTCCAAACGTCTTTGGATTCCACGATTTAGACAACAAAAAAAAATGTGGAAAATTCCAAGTTGGCTTTGAGCTGGGAGATTGTTGAGGATTTTGAGTGCTGGCCCTTCTCTCCTGGGGGTTAAAACCCATTCCCAAAACTCCTTCCCGATACCAGGTGTGATTTGGTTCCTCAGTTTTCCATTTCCATGGGATGCAATCCCATCTGATCCATTCTGAATTGCCCAAATAATCATTACCCTCTTAATTGTCTGCTTAATGAAGACCCTGATCCCCAAGGGCTCATCGAGGCTTATCTGTTCCTGGGTGACCTGGTGGGTATYGATTATTTGCTCGTTAGTCTTCATTAAGGATGGGTTTTAATCAACCATTGGAAGATAATCCAGCAGCCAGCAGAAGCTTTTCCCGGGAGACATTGCTCACCTCCGGATAGGACATCCCCCCAAAAAAATGACGTCCATTTGAAGGTCTTCCAGGGAGGAAGCTGGATCTTGGATTTGATTTCCCGGGGTTTTTTTTGTGGTCCCAACTTGTTTTTGCTTTGTGGTGTCCTTCAAATCAGGAAAACATCCCTAAAATGGGACCCAAATTGCAGACTTTGCAGCCTCTCGGAAAATTCCGCTCACTTTCAGTGGGATCCCTGGGTTTTCCAGGCTGGATGTGACCAGAAATCCTTGATCACCTGTGTCCACAAGGTCTGCTCCAGCACCGAGGGAATACCAGTGCCCGTTGTCCCAGGAATGTTGTGGATGTAGGAAAATCTCTGCCCTGGGAGGAAAAAAGGAGCTGCTTTTCAGTGTCTCACTTGGTCCCCAGATGGTGGGACAGGACCAGCATCCCTGAATCCATGGGACACGGAGGCAGTGAGGATGCTGGATAGGATTTGGGATGGTGAACACAACTCCTGTTTTTCCTCCCCAGGGCACCTCTTTCTCCTTTTCCCTCCAGGATTCCGGGGTGGGCTCGGCACAGAAATATCAGTGTGACATCTTTATGGAATCTGGGACACGCTCCCGAGGTTTTATAGGATCCGGAGGGAATTCTGCATGGATCAGGAACAGGAGGCCAGGCTGGGGAATGAGACTTTGGCCAGGTGAGGTTGCCAGGGAGCACCTGGGCAGGTGTGGAGGAGTCTGAGGCCTCTCATCAGAACCTTGCTACCCTTGGTTTCCCACCTGGAAGAGCCAAAGACTTCTGGAATGTGGGTTTCCCACCCTTTCCTTCCCAATGGGAAGAGCTGCCTTGCCTTGCTGGACAGAGGGATAATTTTAAAAGGCAGAATGATGAAGGGGTGGGTGGGGAAAAAAAAAAAAGATTCTTCTTTTTCTTGGGGGCCAAATGAATGGAAAATCAATCCGGCCTCAAAAAYCCATTAAGGGTGATAATGCACCGGTGACGTGGCAGGAAATCCAATAGTGGGAATGGAAGTGGGGCTCTCCCACTTTCCTGCAGCCACGGGAATTTGTGGGGATCGTGCTGGGGGCAGCAGATTCTGAGGAGTGCAGAAACCACTTCACCTCTTCCCAAGATGTCCTGGATTCCCACCCTGGCTTCCCGTGGCAGCTCCCTCTTTTTGCCCAGAGCATCTGCTTGGAGGGTTGAAAATCCCTCAGGAATGTGTTCCGTGGGTCACTCAAGGGAGGATGGCGTTAATTTTTAGGGAAAATCTCTTTCTGGAYGCAGCAGGATAGAGGCAAACCCATCCTGGCCTCGGTTTGGGGGCTCCTTGGAATTTGGATCCAGSATCTCTGAGTCCAAGAGAATCCCAGACACCCTCAGGAAAACGGGTCCTGGGCTTCCTCTGCTTGGCTGCCTTCCACAGGGATTGGATACAACTTTGGAAAGGGGAAAAAACCCCCTTGGATCAGGGCTGCCCCTCTGCAAAGAGCTGAAACCACACTGGGAAAAGTCAAAATCCATGCCAGGAATCACCGGGATAAAACACCACATAGTGCCAGGAATTTCCACCCCTCTGCCAGCTTTGGGGCCACATGGATCAGCCTCACCAGGGATCACCGAGCTGATCCCAGCACTGTCCTAAAAACCCACGGCTTGGGAAGATGAGGCGGCCTCTGGAATCCACTCCTGGATGGATTCACATCCNCTGTCAGGGCCGGCGTTTTAAGACAGAATTATATGGGAGAGGGAAAAAGATTTTTACCAAATTAATGAAAAATCAATCCGGCCTCAAAAATCCATCTTTCCCATTCCGCCTGTAATGGAATCCAGCCCCATGGAGGCTCCCCTTTTCCCCCTTCTCCCTCGCCAGCTCCGTCTGCTCCCCCACRGCCCCTCAGATTCCCGGGATTTATGAGCCAGCCTTGCATTATGAGGTGAGTGACTTATCGCTCTGTCAGGGCCGGCGTTTTAAGACAGAATTATATGGGAGAGGGAAAAAGATTTTTACCAAATTAATGAAAAATCAATCCGGCCTCAAAAATCCATTAATGGTCATAATGCACTGGTTCCAGATAGAGAGATAGTGGAGAATCCAATAGTTCCTGTTAAATACCTCTCCTGGAATGGAGCGCCTGGGATATAACTCATTCATTAGGCTGCCGATGTTTACTTTTTAAAGTGACACCAATCCCTGTCCCTGCAGGATTCCATGAAGAATTTATAAGCCCGCATTTCCCCCCCCTGCCCCAGTGCCCATCTCCGGGGCCAGCCTGGAGGAATTGATCCTCTGTTCCCTTTTTCTCCCCCTCCTCCGGGACAATCCCTGCTGAGGCAGGGCTGGGATGACTCCGTCCCTAACAGCTGACGGTTTCCAGCCTTCCATAAAGCCTGGATTTCACCCCAAAAGAGTTTTCCCAGGATTTGACCTGAGCTGGGGTTGTCTCCTCTCCACTTTCCAGGTCTTGGAGTAGAGTTTGGCTTAATCCCCTCCCTGTTTATCCTGGGACTGATCCTGCTCCCTGCCCATCCTGTGGAGAGTGGGGATGGCTCCAGGGAGCTGGGAATCAGTGCTGGYGCTTCCCCCATTCCCCAGCTTTCTCAGGCTGGATTGGGAYCGTTCMGCCTGGAAARGAGAAGCTTTGGGGTGACCAAATTGYGGCCTTCCAGTTCCTGAGGGGARTTCAKGRGGAAGATGGGGCCAAACTGTTCCCAAGAGCAAGGAGTGACAGGAAAAGGGGGGATGGGTTCAAGCTGAGAGTAGGTTTACTTTAAATATTGGGAAAAGGCTTTTCCCTGAAAGTGTGGAGAGGAAGTGGAACAGTAAAAACCTTGGAAAACCAGTTTGTGCCATTCCTCCTCCATTCTTGATTCTCCATGGAGTGGCCCAGTCCTCTGGAGGGGCCTGACTGTGGGAATTGCATCCCACTGTGGKGTGTCCTGGTGTCTTTAGGATGCTGAGCCCCAGAGAGGGAAGAGAACATGTTTTCATTCTGTAAATGAAAATAAATGGAATTTCTCCTGATATTCCAAGGAGAAAACTTGCCTAAGGCATTGCTCAGCATGAGAGGGGCTGGATGGACCATTCCCACTGCCCAACACATCCTGACTGTGCACTGGAGTGGGTGGGAATTCTGCTTTTCCCAGGAAACTGAACCAAAGTCCGAGAGCTTGGCCAAGTGAAGTCCAACAACTGAGAGAGAACTGAATTTACAGATTTAAAATGAAAAATATTTCCCTTGAAGGGGATCTCAGTTGTTGCTCTCTTGGAGGATCCTTGGAGATCAATGGATCAAACTCATCCAGCTCCAGCATCCTGCACTGGATGTTGGAGGCCTGGAAAAATCTCCTCCTCGTGGAAAAGTGCAGAACGTTCAGTCTTGTCCAGGAGCCAGAGGTGARTTGTGATTCTGGAGCTGCTCTGATCTCTTTAAAGCTCYGATTTGCTTTAAAGCTTTCAAGATYCCTGGGATTCCTGCACTGAATCCTTCCTGATCCACACTGKGCCCAGGAAAGGTGGGATCAGGACCCGGCACCTCGGGAAGCGATGCCTGGATAGAGTCAGCTCCCCGCACATCGACCCTGCTCAACGCCACAAACGTGCCGGGCTTTTGTTTCCTTTGGAATCTTTTAAAAAAGCAATAAAAGGTCCCCCAGAATCCTGAACATCCAACAAAGTGACAGCCTGTCAAAGCCGCCTTCCCTGAGAAACCCTGGGCCCAGCAGATTTTCGAGCAGGAAAATTTATTCCCGCGTCGCTCATCCCTCCGAGTGAAAAATGGCCGGGGGCTCCTCTTTTGCATGAGGGCCGGGAAACTCCGCGGTGCTCAGACGAGCGGAGCGGCCTCCAACAGGAACATTCATCATCCCGGGAAAGGCGGCGGAGACAACCCCGGCACCGAGGGGAAAAAAAATGGGAAAAAAAATATTAAGTTGTGGGTTTTATCCGAGCTGAAATGATCCCRGCCATTAATACGACACGACAGGCGGAGCTGCCCTGGCTTCTCCCGGTTTTCCTTGGGATCTAACGGAGGTCTCCAGGGCAGCGGCTCTATTACCCSGTCACCTCTGCTGCTGGGGTTTCCCAGCTCCAGAGAGTTCTTCCCAAGGGATTTTGGGCCGTGCTGCCCAAAATTTGTGGTGAGGTTGCGCGGATTTCTGGGATGGGCGCAGAGCAGGAGGGCGGGATGAGGAGTTGGGGAGGAGAGGAGGGAGCAGAGCTTTCCAGCCAGTTGGGGATGGATTTTTTTCTGGAGATGGTTTGGAGTGGGAAGATTCTAGAGCTGTTAAATTTAATTTTTTTTTCCACAAGCCGCACTTCCAGCTTGGCTTGTGTTGAACTGTCTGAGCTTTGGGATGTTCGCCCATCGCTGGAAGTGTTCAAGGCCAGGTTGGACAGGGCTTGGAGAAGCCTGGGATAGTGGAAGGTGTTCCTGCCCGTGGCAGGGGTTTGGAATGAGAGGAGCTTGAAGGTTTCTTCCAACCCAAACCATTCCATGATTCTGTGACTGCTCTGCAGCTTGGAGGATGCTCCTTGTAAAGCAGTCAGCTGTCACAGACCCCTCTGCTTTCCATGTTTGTGTCCCATGGGATTACCCCAAACARTCCTAGATCTTCTCTCCAAATATCCAGGGCTGTGATCCTTCTTTTTGTCTCGCTCTTTTCCCYCAAGATGCAGAACCCTGGAATTATTTAGGCTGGAAAAGACCTCCAAGATCATTGAGTCCAACCTGAGACCAATCCCCAGCATTTAGTGCCATCTCCAGTCATTCCATGGATACCTTCAGGAACAGGGGCTCCACCACCACCTCCCRACCACCTTTTCCATGAAGAAATTCCTCCTGATGTCCAGCCTGAACCTGCCCCAAGCCATCCCACCATCCTGCATTTGGGAAGGTGAGCACAGACATTTCCAGGAGGTGACAGCGACACATCCGGATGGTCCCAGCTGAAGGTCTGACCTTTCCTCCTCCTCCTCCTCCTCCTCCTCCTCCTCCCACCCTGCTGGGACTTTTCCAGGCCCTCACATGGGACCCATCACGTGGAGCACATCCCTGACCACCTGCAGGACGATTCCACGGGCGGCAGAGGAGGACGTGGGTCAGGATTTTATTTAGAAACGCTGACGGATAAGGAGCTTAGGTCCAGATCCCGCGGATCTTAATCCCCTGGGAGTTTTGAACGCAGGAGCGACATCAAAACCAGGAGAAGGAACTTTCACTTTCTCCCTCTCTCCAAGAGGTCTTTAAAGGGGTGGGATTGKTCCCTTGCCAGCGTGAGGGAGCTGAGCTGATGGGAATTTCTGGTCACTCTGTGTCACCATCACCCACCCTGGTGCCACCACCCGGGTCAGGGAGACTCAGGTGGACCTTCCTGGCCTCAAAACCCCTTCCCAATCTTTCCTCATGTGATTCCCCGGCTGAAATCAGCCTCAAGCTGAGCCTGAGGCTTCCCAAACCCCGAGTCCTGTCCTTGTGGTCCATCCTGTGCCCGGTGACGGTGACCTGAGGGGCTGGCGGGGGATTTGTCACCCGCAGGGCTGCGTGCGTTGGATCCGCGGTGACGTTTTTGTCCCCAGGGCAGCTGAGCTGTCCCACGCTCGCAGCTCCACGTGGGGACATCGCCCCTTCCGCACCCCCACGTGAGCGTGAGATGATTTCAGGGGCTGGCAGGGTGGTGGAAATCCCGACAGGAACCTGAGGGTGTGTTTTTCCCACCGGGAAAGTTTCCTCTCCCTGGGTGCAGACACTTTCCCACCGTTCCAGACACGCAACTTTCCCACTTCCTCAAGCTCGGGGAGATCCTGGAGAGCTGCAGATGTTGACGTGCCAATCATAAGGGTGGAAAGAGAATCATGGAATGGTTTGGGTTGGAAGGGACCTTAAAAATTATGGAATTCCAACCCCCAAGCATGAGCAGCGACATCTTCCTCTATCCCAGGTTACTGCAAGCCCCGTCCAGCCAGGCCTTGGACACTTCCAGGGGTCCCGGGGCAGCCACAGCTTTTCTGGGAATTCCATTCTGGCCCCTCACCACACTCACAGGGAGGAGTGTGTATCCCAATATCCCATCTAACCCAGCCTTCTGGCAGTGGGAAGCCATTCCCTGTGTCCTGGCACTCCAGGCCTTTGTCCCAAATCCCTCTCCAGCTCTCCTGGAGCTCCTTCAGGCACTGGAAGGGGCTCCAGGGTCTCCCTGGAGCCTTCCCTTCTCCAGGCTGGACATTCCCAGCTCTCCCAGCCTGGCTCCAGAGCAGAGGGGCTCCAGCCCTTGGAGCATCTCCATGGCCTCCTCTGGATCTGCTCCAGCAGTTCCACATCCTTCTGACACTGGAGATACCAGAGCTGGATGCTCCAGGTGGGATCATCACAGGCTTCAACACCTGCAGGGCAGATTTCCAGACCTCTCCCTCCCTTTTCCCAGGATTTTTATAGCACAAACCCACAAAGGATTCTCTGTAGTTTAAGGCTTTTTCTTTTTCTGTCCTGGTCTTTTTGATCCCAACAATTTCCTGATTTCTGGGAGGGGTGGACAGGGAACACTGGGAATGCCATCGTGATGGGATGGATTTTACATTTCTCTTCTGTTGTCTCAGAACAAACAAAAAAAATCCCAAAACCCACTCCAGCCTTTTATTTAAAAMCAAGTCTTTACCTTGGGCTTAGCCAGGCCTGAGAACACCCCAGAATTTTTTCTTTAAATCCTGAGTGGAGCATTTGGCAAGACAAGAAAAAAAAAGGGAAAAAAATCAAAAGCATCTTCCTGAGGTGTTTGGGAAGCTGAGAAGTTCCTCATTACACAGCCGTGCTATCAAACAGCCTTTTGCACATCCGTATAAAACAATTCCCTGGATCTGATTTTAGATGATTTTAAGCCGTTTTGTGGGAAAGCCTGGGAAAAAAAAAATTAACTGGTGTCTCATGAAAGTCAAATCGAGTCAGGTCGTTTTCTTTTTCTTTTTCTTTTTCTTTCTTTTTTTTTTTCCCTTCTTCAAGGTGATTTTCCCCTTTGGATTTTGTGGATCTTCCTAAGGGGAAGCAGGGAACAAAGTCTTTGGGAGCAGAAGGAGCTCTTCCTTGTCTGCTTTCATACTGAGTTTAAATCCGAGGAGGAAATTCATGTGGATATAGATGATTTTATGGATATGTGAGCAAACCAGACTGAAGACAGGACTTTGCTTTGGGTTAAAATACCAATATTTAAGCTGAGCCCCCTCTCCCACCCATCTCATTCCCAATTTAATCCGCTTTAGCCATGGGGGAAACTGAGGCACGGCCGCTCTTCCCGCATTCCCGGCCATCCCAATTCCTCAGCTCCTTGCTTGGCACTTTTTGGGAGACCAGATCCAGGTCTCCTGGAGGATGAGCTTCCTCCAGTGACAAGGAACAAACCCTGGGAACGTCACGGGGGCAGAACCGCTCGATGCTGCCGAGCTCACGCTGGGAAGTCCCCGTGGCTCCTGAGGTAATTTCCAAGCAATTCCTGACCGCTCAAGCATTCAAATCCTTTGYGGACTCAATTAAAAGGTTTTGGGGGGAGTTGCTGGGTGTTTTGGGAGGTGKTTTTTTTTATTTTTTCCGACCCTAAAAGCCTTTTAAACACCACTAAGAAAGTCTTCCCTCGTTTCCGCTGCGGGATTGGCGAAGCGAGGACAAGGAAAGCCTGGGGTCATTCCGGGAGTCATTAATCCTGCTGGACAGGAGCTTTGTTGGCAATATTTCCCTTCTCCAGCTGGGTGAGATCCCGCTGTTCCCGAGAGCCCGGAGGAGTCACACCCAGCTCCGGGCCCAGGCTGGAGCAGCAGAGCTTAAAGTCATCCTACAGCACTAAACCGGGCTTAACTTTATCTCTTGCTGTGAGGGGGCTGAGACAGAAGTTCCTCCTTGCTGAGGGATTTTTYCTTCTCTTTTCATCCATGGCTGGAGCAATCTGGGATAGTGGGAAGCRTCCCTGCCWATGGAAAGAGGTGGRATGAGATGGGCTGGAAGTGCYTCCCAAGCCAAACCATTCCATGATYCTGAGACAGGGCTSTTCCCTTTGCTGGCYCCATGAAATGGGATCTTTCAGCTGCTTTGYTTTKCCTYCCAGGCTGTCAGATCCACATGGAAYGTTTCCCATGGATGSCASAAGGCAGGACACACATTGGGATACTCTCGGAACCGGCCAGAGATCTCCAGGCTTGGAGAGGAAGACAGAGTCTTCCCAAATCTCTGCCGATCCTGGTGACCCCATCCCCCTCCTGGGATCAGTCTTGGAGCACTTTCCAAGGGGTGGGAAGATGCTGTGAGTCCCCCTCTGCTCCCTCTTTCCCRTTTGGGATTGTTCCTTGCATTCCTGGCAGCTTTGGATCRTCTTTAGGAAAAGCAAAGCTCAGTCTTTCTCCCGTTCCCCTCTGTCACCCCAGTCCTTCCAGGACCTGTCCAGAGCAATTCCCATCCTTGTCAACACTGCCTCGGATGGCCGGGTCAATCTGCTCACAATTCATCCTGGAATAATTTCCAGCGGTTATCAGGGATAAAATCAATCAGTCCATGGACGKCTCATTCCCAGGCCGGGCCTCCCGCATCCCATTTTGGGGTGAATTTTTGTGATTAATGAATTTTACCCTTTCCCTGCTCCGCCTCAGCTTCCCCCCCTTTCCCTGCGAACATTCCCATTCCCCATCCCAAGCCCTGGAAGGTGCCTCTGAGGAGCCAGCTGGGCTCCMTAAGCCCTTAAGCAGCTCGGGGCCRTGCCCACGTCACCGGAGCCGGGATGGCCAAGGTGAGCAGGACAGATTTTCGGGAGCTCATCTCCCACCGGGATGCTCCGAGGCTGGGACAGACGTCGGATTAAGAATTATTATCCCTCTCCAGTTATAGCAACGCCTAATCCYGGGGATGATGCTTTTGACAGGTGGGGATGAGGGGATGGATCCATCCCTCCTGACATTAAGGAGCTTCCAGTGGCTCCGGCGTTGTCCAGGCTTCCCATTATCCACAGGGATCCCAGCTCTGCTCCCTGCTGCTGCTGCACCCTCACCTTCAGCTAGAGTTAAAAAAAACCCCCTTTGACCCCCAAAAAAGTTCGGAACAGAGTTTCCAGCAGGGCCAAACAGGAGGGATCACATCCAAGCCCTTTTTTTCCTGGAGAAGGTGGCTTTGGGATGCAGCAGCTCCAAGGAATTTTTTTTTTCCTYCAGTGCAGCACCTGACGTGGCACTTTCGCATCTGTGCCCTAACGAAGCAGTGATTAATTATCCCTGGGATCCTCCTAAAGGAGCCAGCACATCCCAAACCCGGCCCTGACTCCCCCYGGAGCGGGCTTGGGCTCTCTCTCCTCTCCTCTCCTCCTCCTCCTCCCCCTTCCTTGTTTTTCCACTCTGCCTTCCCTCTCCCACTAAATTAATCTCCATTGCTCCAGAGGTCTCTCTGGCACACGCCGCTGACCCAAGCTCAAATTGATTTTTTTTTCCCTCACCCCTCGCTGTTTTCTGCCAGCAAAGCACAGCCAGGATTTTTATTTTCTTTTTCTTCTTTTTTTTTTCCCACCTGGAATTATTTTGATTTTTTTTTTGTAGTTTTGGAGGGACTAAACTTTGACCCTTTATAAGTGAAAAGGAATTATTTCCATGCAGGGAAAGCGGGAAGGAGGCTGGAAGGTGGGGGCCCTTTTTGATGGCTGTTTAAGGGGTGAAGTTATCCAGGCAGCTCCTGGGCATTCATTTTTTCCTGCTTTTTTCCCCTGCTTTTCCTGATCCGGCCGTGGGTTAAGGCAACGGATTTCTCCTGTTTCCAAACAAATCAGTGGAAAACCGTCCTGTCCTGAGGCTCTGAGATGTCCTGGTGGCCCTGGCTTTCCCATTGTTTTGGGAAAATCTTTAAAGCAGGAAGAAATTCCTTACTCAGAGGGTGGGGAAACACTGGCACAGGTTGCCCAGGGAAGCTGTGGCTGCCTCTGGAATTGTTGTAGTCCAGGTTGGAGCAATCTGGGATGGTGGAAGTGTCCCTGCCCTCAGAAAGGGGTGGAATTCCATGATTTTGAAGGTCATTCCCACTCCAAACCATTCCCTGATTCTGTGATTCATCCTTTTACTTTCCAAAATGAGGCTCCTTTGGCAAATCCCTGCTTTTGAGGAGGTTTTCCAAACCTCTGGAAAGAACTGGGAACATTTCCCGCATGTTTCCCTCCAAGGGTTCCTGTGTCTCTACGACAAAGGAATTTAAATTTTTCCATGGAAGAAGAAATCTTCCTGCAGATGTGGGAGCAGGATGGTGGGATGGGACCTGATCCGTCCCCACTTCCAATTTTTTCCTCTTCAGAGAGGAAAATCCACCAGCATGGGCAGGAAATGTCTCCATGAAGGAGAAGGAAATACAGTTATTATCCCTGTTCCGTAAATTAGGGATGAATTAAGGAAAAGGCAGCTTCGTGGTGTGCAAGAGAATTCCCAGGATGTCCCTATGGCACCATTGGGAACACAGTGACTTCCAAGGGAAGAGAGGTGGACCCAGAGAGCAGGAAAAACAAGGAAAATCAAGGAATGACTCTGATACTGTGGTCTCCAACTTGGGGTTGAGAATTTTCCAGCACTTTTCCAGGGAATTTTTCTTCCTGGGAAGTTTGTGGAGGGATGGAGATAGGAATCTTGGTGTTTAATCCAGCTTTTCCTGCCTGGGATAGGCGCTGGGAGCGGCAGCATGGCTGGATTCCCAGGAATTCCCCATCTCTTCTGGGATCTCTCTCTCTTCCCACCCTGGAATTTGGACACACTGCAGGAACACTTCTCATGGAGGTATGGGAGCTTTAATCCTGGAAAAAAAACCATCCCAACATCCCACCTGGCATAGGATGGAGGGCCTCTTCCCTCCGTGCACAGCATTCCCAGGCTGCTCCTGGATGTGAGGCAGGGATGTGCTGGAATGTGGAACCTGGAATGAGCTCCATGCAATGAGAGCAGCGCTCTCAGCCCTGGCGCAAAACATCGGATTCACCTTGGCCAAAAAACAGGGAAATCGGACCCCATGGATCTTCTCATTCCAGGGCTTGGACAAGGAGCCAGCCATGCTCTTGGCACTGAGGGCAGYGTTAAGCTGCATCAAAATCCAAGGAATTTTGTCCAGGGAAGGGTCTGCCCTCTTTTCCTGGGTCCGTGCAGCTCTGAAAAAAAAGGAGTGGGAATGTTTGAAAGCTTGGCCCGATCCCGCCCACGGGATTTGGGAGCAGCATCCCGGCAGGGACAGGACATCCAGCGTCATTCCAAGGGCCAGCCTGGTGTTGGATTTCAGCTCCAGGGCCCAGGTGGTGGGAAAGAAGCTGCTCCCGAAATTCCTCCTGGCAGCCAAGTCAGCRGCTCTGGAATTGTTTCCTCAGCAGGATCTGGGGGGCGTCTCAAGGACGAGGCTCCCGCAGAGGCCACACAGGGATGGGGACACCGGGATGGGRTGGGYGGAGTGGAGGGAAGMGGGAAAATGAGAATTGCAWGGAATTTGGGATGGGCTCATCCCTGACTTTGTCTGGGATAGGTGGCACTGGGCGAGTGTCCCCTCTGGAATTGTCTTGGGGATATTTTTCCATCAGGCTCTTTGGGAGCGCCTTGGGATTGAAACGTTCAGGGCACCCTTTCCTACATCCCTAAAGCAGGAATTCTGGGCAGAATCCCTGATCCAGGAGGTCTCCCAGATGGGGAAGCTTGGAATCAGCCATTCCCTAAATTGTGCTCCTYGCTTGGAGCTGGAAAATCCAGGTCCTTCTCTCCTGTGGTTCTSTGCCATTGACACTTCACATTCCAGAGTCTGGTGGCTTCAGAAAAAGCTTGGAACATCCAGGAAAGAAATATTTTGGGATTCATCTCCTGGACAAAACAGATCCGGGTTTTGTGGTGTCCTCAGGAGCTGCTCAGGTTTCTTTGGCTCTGCTGTGCCGAAAACCCGGGAATGGAGGGCRGGAAGAGGGAGAAGTGGTGGCTGGGGAGGAGGATTCCCAGCAGAGGTGCYGAGAAATACTGGGATGAAAATTCCTGTGTAATCCTGGCCTGCCAATAAGGGGCTGGAGCAGATGGGAGAGGATTCAGGGAAGGATTGAGACCAGGAGCTTCCCATGGGATATGGCGGAGTTGGAGGAGTTTTGTCATCACCAGGTTTTTTTTGGGATGTGTCCATGTCACAGCTGAGGGGGATCAGTGTGGGAAGTCTCCAGCTATCCTGGAATGATGGAAAACAGCCACAGCCCTGCTTCCAGAGCCTTTGGAAAAGCTGGGAAATGGTGGGAATGCAGCGGGTCCTGCCAGGTTAGAGCCAGGCCGGACACTTTGGAAYGATGCTGCAATCCTGGAGGATAAATCTGTGCAGGCTTCCCCTCCCTTGGAACAGGATCCGCAGGGAATGGTCACAGCTCCAAAGGCTTCCAGAGCTCAGGAAAAGTTTGGGAAATGTCCTCCTGGTGGAGTTACTGGAGTTGTCCTGTACAGGGCCAGGAGTTAGACTCGATGATCCCTATGGATCCCTTCCAAATCCAGATATTTTGATTCTCCTGAAGATCAGCAGGAATCAGGTCAGGAATTGGGGTGATGGAGATTCTCCAAGTGGATAATCCTCTGGAAACCTGGCCTCTCCATCCCAGGAGAAGATGCCTATTGCTCCAATCCTAAGGAATCCCACCTTTCCTGAGGTTTTCCATGAACTCTTGGCTTGCTTTTCCAGGATTCATTAGGAACTTCCTGGGATGGATCTCTTGTATTTTTGGGAACAAGGGGAGGCATCACCCCCCAAAGTGTCTCCAATCCCAATTCCACTGCTGTTGACTCCAGGGATTTTGTGTCCGTTCTGCTGAGCYGGTTGGAATTCCAGGTGTGGGTTGGCAGCAGGATCACATGAGCCGAGGGAAAACTTTCCTCTGGACGTCGCTTCCCTTGGGTTTAGCATGGAAAAACCCAGAGCGGATCCACAAAAAAATTCCTCCTGCCTTGAGGAAACATCGCTGAGGATTTGAATCCCACCAAATTCCAGGCTGGATCAGGCCAGCCCCATTTTCACTCATGGATTTGTTAAAAATCCATCAATGAGGGCATAAAAATCAGTGGATTCACCTCAGGTGGGATTTTATCTCATTCATCTTTATTTTTCCCTGAAATTCTCAGTGTTTTCCATGAGAAAATGAAATTCCTAAGTTTTTCCTAAATGAAAACCCTTCCTATCAAGTCACCAGAGGAAACCAGGTTTTAAACAGACACACAGAAACAGTATTATGGAATCACAATATCATTGGAATGTCTGTGGAATTCGGGCTTTTAAACTCCATCCAAACATCGCTTTTTTTCTGGGAATTTTGTTTAAATAAGAAACCACAATTCCCAGCTCCTTCTTATCCAAGTGCTGGAGGGTTTTCACTTTTGTTTTCATTTCTCTTTTCCTTTTTTCCCCATTAAAAAAACAAAAAATCATCTTTTCAGTGGATATTCCTGAAGGAAATGAATCCACCCAAATTCCACAACTGAGGGCCACCAGGTGTGTGGGGACGATCCAGCCAGAATTCCACAAATGGATTCCCAAGGGGAGGTGAAAATCCCGATAAAACAGCGGCCGTGATTCCCTTTCAGTGGGCTTGGAATGTTCCACATCCAAGTAGGATCGTGGGGAAAGTGTGGGATCATGAGCTCACTGCCACTCCATGAATATAGGGCTGGGGAATGTGGYTGGGACTTTTCCAGCTGTGTTTTTTTGGGATTGTAGGAACAGGAGTGGCGGTGCTCGTATGGAGATGTTGGGGAGCATCATCCGGAATTTTTCCGGGTGAAATCCATGAAAATCTGCTCAGGCCACACAAATCCCTCCTGGTTATCACCACGGAGACCTTCAGGGATGGGCTCAAGGGAAATATTCCATGGGGAGGGGTCAGATGAAGGATGAGATGAGTGGGAATGATTTGGGAACAGGGATTGTGGGATTCATTTCCCAGACTGGAAGGAGACCTTCTCCTGATGCTGGAGGCCCTGGAAAAATGGGATTCATCCCTGCCTTGTGCCTGAGKTGCAGGAAGGATTTCAGACTTCTGGGATTTGCTACAGGACACAGATCCTCCTCCCACTCAAAATTCCTGGATTTTCTCCCTCCAAAGTTGATCCCAAAACAAAGCAACTCCAAACTGGGAATTCTGGGAGTGTGCAGATCCCCAGGATTCTTCCTGGCCATTCCCAACTTTCTGAGCTGGACCTCACTGGTCCTGCCCCTCCTGATCTGAGTCTTGGAATTTTATTTSCAGAATTCCAAGGGATGAGGAAAGGGTTAAGAGGATCGGGAGCTGCTCAGGATTCCCGCTGCGAGGCTGGGAGTGGGGGGTTGAGGACGCTCCCGGGAATTCTGCCTCCTCCACAGCCCATTTCCAGAGGCTTTTTCCAAGCTTTGTTTACCTGTTCAATATCAGGGAGCAAATCCCACTGCAGCCTCRACATTCCGCGCTCCAAAGTGCCAACTCCACAAAATTCCCGTTCCCTCTTAAAGGAGCACATCCCGTAACCCCCTGCATCCCTCTGGGRGGGGCATCCATGCATCCCTAAAAACGCTCCATGAGGGATCAGATGGCTCCAGGGACCATCTGCGCGTGGATTTGCACACGCAGCACTTTTCCAGGGAATCTGCGCGCTCGGAGTCGGATCCAGCCCCACTCCTGCAGGAAAAGCTCATCCGTGGAAGGGAAGACGGAGCACGCACAGGGAATTGGGGGGGTTTCCCTCAAATGCTGCCTGGGTGGGAATTCCAAAGTGCTCATTCCAGGTCTGAATGTGTTCCTTGGAGATCATCCAGGGAGGTCTGGAAATGGGATCCCACTGAGGTGTCAGGAGGTGAGGGAAAAGCAAAGAACAAAGGAAGGGTGGGAAGAGGAATCCTGGAGCTCTCTGGGATTCTTATGTAGGATCTGGTGAGCTTCAGGGAAAAAAGGGGCTGGAAAACCCCTGCCAGGATGAGGACGTGCCCCAGGATGGAGTTTCCATGTTCCCAGCGATATGTCCATGATCCATAGGGACAGAMAAGGCCTCACTCAGCTCTGAGAGCACCATTCCCAAATCCTGCGGGCAATCCAGGATTCCTTGGGCCACCAGTGACATTCTTGTCCCTCCTCATCCCTGGATTTCACCCATTTGGATCCAGGGTGAAAAATCCCATCTCGTCCCACCCTCATCCCAATTCCCATCCCAATTCCCATCCTGCAGTCCTTCACTGCAGCTCCATTCCCCAAAGCGAGGCTGTTTCCTGGAAATCAGGAGAATGCCAGGGGTTTTCTGGGAACAGGGATGTCCCCCCCTGCCCTGGYGCCAGATGTGCTCCACAGCTGGCGGCTCCAGCTGCCGGTGGCTCCTYTCCTCGTGCCAGGCTGATGGATGGATTTTCCCAGCAGGAAATTGCTGGCAGCCAATCCATCAGCTGCTCCTTGCTTCCCATTTTTCCCTTTCCCAGCTGAGCTTGGCTTCCATGGCCTTTCCTGGAGGCTCGGAAAGGTCTGGGAATGGGGATGGCACAAGGAAAGGAGGAGCTGTTCCCAGGAAATCGGGACATCCCAGTGGGATTCAGGCTSCCCAGGGCTTGACGTGGTGGCAGTGCTTCCAAACCTGACAGGAATCATCTTCACATCGGTGTATTTATTCCCAGATTTCCAATGTGAAACTCTTCTGGGCAGCACCCCCGTTGTGGGATGGGTTGTGCTTCCTTGGAAAGTCAGATGTGAGTGGGGCTCCTGCTTTTCCCTCCATYCCTGAGGCTGGAAAAGGGGTGGTGGAGAAAGGATCCTGCTGGGAAGCTGCTCCCTGCTCCTCGGCAGAGCCGGGCTCCATGGAGCCTCAGGATTAATGCTTGTCCTTGCATTTCCGATGGAATTCTGTCCGCTCYGGAGGAGCCTGGTGCTTTTCCTGCTGGGGCAGGGAAAATCCTGCCAGGTGAGGGGGAAGCTGCTGTGGCTCCAGCTTGGATTCCTCATGGCGTGGGAGAGCAGCTCTGGAGGACGGTGCAATGGGAATGCTGACCTGGATTTGGAGGGGGAAAAGGGAAAATTGTTTCAATAAAAGGAAAAATGTGGAAAAGGGCGGGATGAGGCTCTGAAGAACMAGATTTAGTGAAGGTATCCCGGATTATTGCAGGGAATTGGAYTGGATGACCTTYAAAGGTCCTTCCCAAAACCACCCTGAGCTCACGGAACAGGAATTGCACAAAATTCCAGCCCAGCTCTGAGCTTAAACCCTCCTTTTCCCTCTGGAAGAGGTTTAATAGCCCAACTGGTCTTCCCAGCTCCCAGAAGCATCCTGGTCTCCCTGGAGAGGGGACTCCCAGGATCCTGCATCCACACAAAGATCCCTCTTTTCCACCCTCTCCCAGCGCTGGGATCAATCGATGCCTCCGGATCTAACGAGCCACAGGAGCAGAGTCCGTGTGGGCTGGGGCAGGATAATGGATGGGAAAAGCCTCTTCAGCGAGAGGGAAAGTGGGAAAGGAGGAAGGAAAAATCAATGGGAAGGATTGGGATGACATCATGGCACCATTATTAGATCATCAGCCCCACTCCGAGGATTTATCACCCTGGCCGTGGTTTTCCTTGGAGCTTCCTGCCCTTCTCATTCCAGAGCTTTCCCAAAGCTGCTCTTGGCTTAAAAAAAGCCAGGGAGCAGGGACATTCCAGAGCTTGTGACACCCCTCTGGCCTCCCCATCCCCCTGCAGGTGTTCCCAGAGGAATTTGGGAAACAGAGCTGCTGCTTCTTCCCTGTTTTCACCTTTCATCCTTTGGGAATGAGGCTGGAAGTGTTCCTGAGCCTGACCTCTCTTCTCCAATCATGTTTTTCATCCTTTCCCTTCCTTCCTGTGGGGAAAAACATGGAAAACAGAGCCCAAACCTCTTGGAAGAGGGATCAAAACCCTTCTTTCCATCCTCAGTTCTACCTGTCCTCATACTGGGATAGAATTCCAGCTGGATGAGTTCCCCACTTTCCCAGCTTCTTTTCCCCGTTCTTTTCTGCTGAGTTTCGCTGGAAAAAAAAAACCCCATCAGGATGACACAACACCTGCAGCGTTTCCCTGTGGATAGGGAAGGGAAAAGGCTATTTTTGGGATACCAAAACCACAGGAATAATCGTGTTTGCCTCGGCCTGATTTAAAGGAAAGATTAAAAAAAAAAATTATATATATATTAAAAAAATCAGGATACAGCCGACACATCCCAAATTGGGTAATTAAGAAATCCAAGTCTCTGTGGGATCGTTTTTCCGAGCAGCATTCCACGTGGATGGCAGTTTTTYTAATGGCTGTTCCAGCAATTTCATATCCACTTTAATAGATCCGTGTTTTCCAGCGGACAGAGCCGGGGCAGGGAGGCAGATTTGGGCTCAGCGAGGATTAAACGATGGGATTGCATCCCAGGAAAGGCTGAAGGGAACAGCTCCCGCCCCTCAGCCTGGTGATTAGGGGAGATAAAAGATAAGGGGCAGCAGCAAAGCTGCCCCCATGTGCCTCAGTTTCCAATCCCTCTGGAGCAAATCCAAGGGATTTGGGGGCTCTCCAAGCCAACCAGGCATGGGAAAAGCCAAATTTTCTGTCAGGGCTGAGCTGAATCCAAGGAAAACCCTCCCAAATCCTCACGTGCCACAGAATCCTCCTTGTTTTTTCCAAGTCACCTCCCATCCAAACCGGTTCCCACTGTGGGAACGGGCACTGAATTCCCAACTCTCCCAGTYCCACCTGCTGGAAATTTTTGAGCTTTGCCAGGTGGTGATTCCCTGGATTTCCTCACATCCCACACCGTGGGAACTGCTCCCTTCTCCCAGTTAAGCCTGGATTTGTTATTTGATCCCAAAAGTTCAGCACTTCCAGGCTGCAGAGGTGTTGAGGCTGCACCTGATTCCCTGCGGGGCTGGRCAGCATCCAGATGTGCAGGGATGGGCTGGATTCGGTATCCAGCTGTGGCAGGCTCTGGATTCCCATGTGGAGCTCGGCATCCAGATGTTCTGGATTCGCTTTCCAGCTGTGCCAGGCTCCAAAATCCCATGCGAGGCTCGGCACCAGCCCATGCACAGTCCTGGACCAGCCTCCCCCCATCATCATCCAGATGTGCAGAGCTCAGCATCCAGCTGTGCCAGAGCCATACCCAGCTGTGCCAGAGCCCTATCCAGCTGTGCCAGAGCTGTATCCAGCTGTGCCAGAGCCCTATCCAGCTGTGCCAGAGCCGTATCCAGCTGTGCCAGAGCCGTATCCAGCTGTGTCAGGTTCCTCATCCCTGTGTAAGATCCATGCCCGGCTCAGCATCCAGCTGTGCAGGATTCCACATCCAGCTGTGCCAGAGCCGTACCCAGCTGTGCAGGATTCCACATCCAGCTGTGCCAGAGCCGTATCCAGCTGTGCCAGGTTCCTCATCCCTGTGCAGGATCCTGGCTCGGCATCCAGCTGTGCAGAGCATCCAGGCCCAGCAGGATTCCACATCCAGCTGTGCRGGATTGTCCCRGGGCTGGCCGCATGAGGYAACAGGTTTGGAATTATTTTGGACATTCCCACTAAAAAAATGGGCTCCTGGGAGAGGCAGAGACAATCCACAGCTGGTGACTGACAGGGATTCACTCCAGGGAAAGGGCAGGGAAAAGCCTGGGGAGAACGGGAATGTCTCATCCCGGAGACATCATCAGGCTGAGATCTTTCCTCGGGGAATTTTTCTTTTAACAAAACATTTTCCGAAGAGCTTTCCCTTGTCTGGAAGAAAGGGATATCTGCCTGTTAGGGGGGTGGCAGTTTGGTTTTCCTTCAAAAAGTTGGGACACTGAGCTGAGCTGGTGGCCGGAGGTGACAATGCCACCACCCTGACCTGTCCCCACGGCTCCGGAGGTGGGAATTTCCCCAGGGCTCCCAAGGTTCCGGACTCCGTGATTTTTAATTAATGCCATTGACTSGGAGCGTGTTGGGAAAGGGGAGGGCCTGGGCCGGGAAATTGTCCCTTGGAGGGACAAAGCCTGACAACCTTGTCATCCCCAATTAGCAGCTAATTACCTCCGTGACGAACATCTTTATTAATCCAATTAATAGCGCGGGTGGCGTGACCTCGGCAGAGCTGCTGACTCAGGGTGGGGCTCGCCGGGAGAGGGACGGGGGGGAGGAAGGAGTGAATTCCTCCTTTCCCAACTCCTCCTCTTCACCCATGAGCGGCTGATTCCCGCTGATCTCCCGGCCTGATCCCAAATATTTCCTCTGTCATTCCTCCTGTCCATCCGTCTGCTTGTTGTCGGTTTGTCCCTTTATCCGCACATCATCCAACAGTTTTTTTTGGGAAAAATAACCCCTTGTCTGGGTGTTAAACTAGGAATCATGATGATCCAGGACGCTGGGAATTCTCCCAGCTGGAATGTCGTGCTCGTCCCTGGTGACCTGCAAAGGTCTCAGTGTGCAAATCTTCCCTGGGTGGGGAAAAGCTTGGGATGGATGGAGAAACGGATGGAGCAAGTGGAAGGATGGAGGTGGGTGGATCTATGGATAGATGATAGATTGGTGGGAAGAGAGGTGGATGGGTGGATGGGTGGATGGATGGATGGATGGATGGATGATGGATGCTTGGATCGAGGGATGGATGGATGGATGGAGGGATGGATGGATGGATGATGGATGGATGGAGAGATGGATGGATGGATGGATGGATGCTTGGATCGAGGGATGGATGGATGGATGGATGAAGGGATGGATGGAGAGATGGATGGAGGGATGGATGGATGCATGGATGGATGGATGGATGCATGGATGGATGGATGGATGCGTGGATGGATGGATGATGGATGATGGACAGACAGACACAGGGATGGATGGGCTGGTGGATAGGTAGACAAACGTATATATGGATAAATTGGGAGCTGGCTTGGTGGATAGAGAACTGATAAGGAGAATTCATGGATTGATGGATGAATGGATAGTGATGGAACTGGAGCAAACGGATTGATGATGCTGATGAGGATGGGACCAGGAATCCAGTGGGAATAGCTGCACGCTGAAGGGTCGCTGGAAGGCCACGTGCAGGTCAGACAGGTGGAATGACGATCCCTCATTCCTCCCGTGAGGCCAGYGCTTCCCAGTTTGGATGGAGGCGCTTCCAGCACTTCCTGCTGGGCTTTGTGGATCCTCATTCCCTRCAAAGGGAGGATCCAAACTGGGAATGTCCCCTCTCAGGCAAGGCACAATCCCAGGGAGGCACCACGGAATGTTCCACATTCCCAGGGCCACCACTTGGGCTGGGAATTGCTGCGGGAGTGGGAGTTTTTGGATTTTTTTTTCCCTCCAGGTCTCTTGTGGAGCGACCTCTCCTCCGTCYTCCCCCGCAGATGGAGCCTCAATTAAATTCGGGAATCCATTTTTTAATCGGACTTTCACCTCAGCTCCCCGCTGGGCCATTAAAGCCATTATGGCAGAGTTAAGTAAGGAATCCTGGGAGCCTCTGGAGCTGTCATCCCATGTTTATGGCCCAGGCAATGCGGGCTTTATTAAAGATTCAGGAGCCATTTCCGAACGCCTCCGCTCTGTCCTTCCCATTATAGGCCGGACCCTGGAGGAAGGGTGACCGCAGGGAAAACGAGGATCGCTCCTGAGATGGGAAAAAAAGSCAGGATGGGGTTTCTGGGAGAGTCTAAGGGCACGGCAGGAGCTGGGGAAAAAGGGAAGAGGGGAAATGGGAGTTTCATCCCAAAGCACTTTGGGGTGATGAGATGAAGCTTTTCCAGCTGTTTTTCCCTGGTTTCCAGGGGCTGAGCGGGATCCAAAGGCAAATCCCTGCCTGGCCCAGAGAAATTGTGGAATCCCCATTCCTTGGAAGTGTTCAAGGCCGGGTTGGATGAAGCTCTGGAGTAGGGCAAGGTATCCCTATCCATAGAAGGGGTTGGAATGGGACAGATCCCAACCCAAACCATTCCATGATTCCGTGATCCGGCCATGCAGAGCGAGGTGACACCATCTGAGCCGTGATGAGGTTCTCCACTGACCTCCAGGTCCCTAAAATCCCCTTCTTCCCACCACAATCCCCCATTTCCCCATTCCATGACCGTCCTCTCATTCCCTCTTTTGTACTGCAGAGCACAGACCCGTCAAAGCCACCAATATCCTACAGAAAACAGGGATCCAAGGAGATTCCCTTCTCCATCCTTGTCTTGCTGCCAGGCCAGCTCCACCTGGGCCAGGTCTGCTTCCATATGGGAGATGCTTGTTCCCATCCATGGGGATGTGATCAAGCACTCCCCAGGGATCACACATGGGATGGGATGGGATAAGAGGTTATTCCCAGGTTATCCCCAAATTCCCATGCACAAGAAGGTGCTCAAGCACTCCCCATGGATCACACATGGGATGGGATAAGAGGTTATTCCCAGGTTTTCCCCAAGTTCCTGTGCCTGAGAAGGTGCTCAAGCACTCCCCATGGATCACACATGGATGGGATGAGATGGGATGGGATAAGAGGTTATTCCCAGGTTATCCCCAAGTTTCCATGCATGAGAAGGTGCTCAAGCACTCCCTGGAGATCTGGGATAGGATAAGAAGTTATTCCCAGGTTATCCCCAAATTGCCGTGCATGAGAAGGTGCTCAAGCACTCCCCAGGGATCTGGGATGGGATAAGAGGTTATTCCCAGGTTATCCCCAAATTCCCGTGCATGAGAAGGTGCTCAAACACTCCCCAGGGATCTGGGATGGGATAAGAGGTTATTCCCAGGTTATCCCCAAATTCCTGTGCACGAGAAGGTGCTCAAGCACTCCCCATGGATCTGGGATGGGATAAGAGGGTATTCCCAGGTTATCCCCAAGTTCCTGTGCCTGAGAAGGTGCTCAAGCACTCCCCATGGATCACACATGGGATGGGATGGGATGGGAGGTTATTCCCAGGTTATCCCCAAATTCCCGTGCATGAGAAGCTGCTCAAGCATTCCCCATGGATCACACATGGGATGGGATAAGGGGCCATCCCCATCCCAGCTTTTGTCCCCCATTGGAAGCAGCTGAGGATGAGGGGCCTTGGGGACAGGCAGGTCCCTCTCTCATCCCAGCTGGGCAATTCCCGGAGCTGAGCACCCTTGGATGCTCCACCCAAGGGTGGCCGGAGGACGTGGAGCTGCACCTGCGTCCCGCACGTGACAATTGGGGACAGGAGCGGCTCAGGGATGCGGAGAGCAGGATCCAGCGTGTCCCAACCCTGCCCTCTAGTGCAGCTCCGCGCGGTGCCACCGCCGCCGCTCCTGACCCTGCCGCTGTCACCCCTGCAGGTCCCATCCCAAGAACTGACCTTGGGAATCTCAGAGAGCGCCTTGGGATCAGCCCAGGGGAGCAATTCCCTCTCCGCAGCCCCGCAGGGGGGTGAGGGATGAACGCTCCCAGCTTTTAGGGGCTTTGGGTGGTGATTCCAGGAAAATCCCAGCCCTTTGTGGGATGGGGTTTGCTGCGAGCTCAGGTGCAGCTGCACTGCAATGCTTGGCTTTGATCCTTGTATGCTTTTCCCAGCAGGAATTTTCGGCATATAGGGACTAAATCCGCTATTTATGTACCTTTTTTTTGGGATGCTCTGGATTCCAAAGCCGCCCCGGGACACCCCTGGGTGCCAGCGAGGGTGGGGGGTGCCCGGCGGGGCAGATTTGGGGAGGGGGCTGCGGGCAGCGGGYGCTTTGCACAGGGTGCTGCTGCCCTCCAGTGGGCTCCGGCTGGAGAGGAGGCTGGAATTCCACACGGATTCCTTGGGAAGGCAGAGGTGGGGGCGGAGGATGTCCCTTCCCACGGGATGGAGCAGGAGCCAAACGGGGGATCCCTCTGGAGCAGGAGAAATCCTGCTCTGCCCCCTCACCCCACTCCTGACAGGATCCCACTGCTCCCGGACCAGGAGTGGCTGGAGGCAGCTCCAGCCTTTGATCCCTCTAAAAATTTCCAAATTTATGAGATTTACTTGGAGTGAGAGCACCTGGCCTGGCTCCAGGGTCCCACCACCAATCCACATCAACCCTAAAGCTCTTTTCCCTCTGTTACCCATCCCCAGGGAAGGGCTGGAGCATGGATTTGGAGGCAGTGACAGCTCCAGAGGATCTGCGGGTCATGGTGCCGGTGGGATGTGAAGGGACAAGGACATCACAGGGACCTTCTCCTCTTGTGTTGTTAATGAAGGAGGGAATCTAATCCCCTTCCCACCATGCTGGAAGGGCTGGGAGATTTTTATTATGGAGGGTGAAGCTCCAGGAGGAGGAAAATCAGGAAATTCGGGTGAATCCCTGTGGTTTTGCTGGAATGGGATTTCCAGGATGGGGTTTCCAGGCTGTTTTCTGACTCAAAGGCAGAAATCATCAGGGATTTAAAAAAATCCCCAAAATCCTCCTTCCATCTCCTTTCTGGTCATAAGAGAGCTGTTCTCAGTCCAGGTTATCCCAAAATTCCTTGTTTKCTGATTCCCCTGGAGCTCCTCTCTGCAGGACCTCAATTTCTCTGTAAATGTAATTTTTGCCCTGTTTATGTGGTGGTTTTGRCCCTGCTTTACCCTACAGGACCTCTCTGCCTCCTGGCCAAGCTGGAGAATCATGGAAAGCTGCAGCTCCGTGGATTTCAGGGAAGAGGGAAGGAGCAGCAGGCTCTGGAGCACAGATCCCATCTGAGCACATCTCCCTGAGGGGGAGGCGATCCCGGCTCYGGAGTCACGAGTTTCCCACATCCAGGGAACGTGGGTGGGAAAAAGGATCTTCTGCAGCAGAAACGACTTCACTGGTGGGTGGCTTCCAAAACCTGGCACAGGAGGGCTGGATGGAACGGGGAATCTCCTTAAATTTCAAAACATTGTCCCCAAAAATGGATGCTGTTTTAACCCTGGCTTGRTAGACGGGACAAAAAAGCTCCCACSACTTTCCATAAATAAATCCGATTTGGAAAGTCCTGGATTTGGTTTTTTCCCATTTATGGGGGTTTAAACTCACCTTTCTCCTGTGGGATCATCCTCCCAGGATGGTTGGGGAGGTGCTGTCCACATCCCAAGGGAAAACAGGGGGTCCCATGCCAAAGATTTGTTGCTTTCCAGCCTAAATTCCCCTTGAAGAACTCTTCCAAAAAAAAAAACAACCCAAAGGGACTGGAAACCCTTTATGGAACCAAAAAAGCAGTTTAAAACCTGCTGTGGGAAGCAAAAATGACTTTCTTGATCAATTCCCTTTTTTTTTTTTCCAGGGGAAAAGCCCCCAAGGGATCCAACCTGAGCCCCACCCTTCACTTCCCATGGGATTTCCATGATTTCATGTCACAAAACCACTGCCTCCAATTGCATCCCACTGGAGATGGAGACCACGGCTCACCAAATTTGATCTGGATGCTTGGGACCTTGGTTTTCCTTGGAGCAGCCCTGGATCCAAAGGCTCTCTCCCAACCTCAACAGCTCCAGAATTGAGTAAAAATGACCCAAAATTGACTCTTTAGGAGGATCAAGCCTTGATTCCCACCGTGGGGTGGTTGCGCCCGTAATTCCCAACAAAAGCTCCACAAAACCGGATTTGAATCAGTGCTTTTTAATCCATAAAAGGTGAGAGAATCCATGTACAAATTAAAAATAAAAAACAAAAAAAACCAAACCCAAACATAAACCCCTGGAATGAGGGAAATTATCCCAATCCCACACAACACAACCCCTCGGCTGGGGCTGGGTGACGCGACGGCTGCTCCTCCATAAATCCCTCTCCGTGGCGGCATCCCACGTGTTTTTTTTTAGGATGGTGGGAAGGTGCTGCAGGGACGTTTTAAGGGCAAGGTGGCCTTTTCTGTGACCCCACCCCCTCCTTTCCTTCCTGCTCCCACGCCAAGCAGCCGGGAAGATGACGTGGGAAGCGCGGCTGCTGCAGATGGCCCCGCGCTGGAAGGCGGATCCGGAATCCGGTGTGGAATCTCAGGCTATGGAGAGGCCCCTTGGCCAACAGCAGAGCTAAAAAAACCCCTCCCTGAGCTCTTCAATTTGGCTTGGATGGGATCTTAAAGCCCATCCTGCTCCACCCCCTGCCATGGGACAACTTCCACCATCCCAGGTTGCTCCAACCCTGTCCAACCTGGCTTTTGCTGGAAGTTTTCCTCTTTTCCCAGGGTTAAGAGCTTGGAAAATGGATGAGGAGCCACTAGAAGGGGTCACAACCCCAGGGGACACTGTGGCCACAAGGGCCCGTTGCTCCTTTTAAACCACCCCTAGAAATTCCTTCAAAAGTACAAAAATACAATCCCATCTCTCCCGAGGGAATTTTCCACCTGCCGAGATCATCCAAGCACTGAAGACCAGACAGCTCCTCAGCCTTCAGGGAAAACAATGCACCAGGCAAGAAACAGGATGGAGGAAAATTTTCCCAATCTGTTTTGTGGATCCCGAGCCTCCCAGCATTTCCAGGACAATTACCAAGATGCCTGAACCCATCAGGCCTGCCCAGGAATGCTGACAGCAGCGTTAGGGAATTAGCAACATGTGCAAGATCCTAACAGTGGCACAAATTTAGGAGTTTAATAATCTGGAGGAGATATCTTCCTGGAATTTTAATCTCCTCCCAGGAAAAATAAACCCCCCTCCCTGCCCCAAGGCTCTTAGCTATTAATCTCCTCACAGAATATTTAGGGCAATCCACGTCTCCTGATTAAAAAAGCCAGACAACAACTGCACGTTAAATCCTTCCCTTTTCTTCCCAAGAATCCGGCTGGGCAGCTGGGCTGGATTTTCTCGGCCAAGCTGGGGGTTCATTCCCCCCAAAAAAACCACTAAAAATGGTCAAACCATCCTGTTTTTTTGGGATAACCCCATCTGGGAGATGCTGCTGGGTTGGGATCACAAGTCATCAGTGTCCCCTCTCCCAAAAAAGGGGAGTCTGGGAGGATTCAGCTGAAGGATTCAGCAGCTCTTGGAGAGCAGTTCCACCTTGCAGCTCGCAGAGAAAGCCCAGGAGATGCTCCAGGAGGTGACACTTTTGCTTTAATGGCTGGGGCTTGGCCAAGCAGAAGACACAAACCAGGCCCTGCTTTAGCACAGCTCCCCCTCCCCGACCCCCTTGAGAGCCAAAAAAACCCCAAAAAAATCCCAAAATTAACAATAAACCCGAGTTTCCTCCAGATTGAAGGGAGATCTGGGGGATTTGGACACAGGAGCTGGGATTGTGGAGGTGCCTCGCTCACCTCTCGACACAGATCCGACCGCATTCCCAGGTCTGGGAGTTCCTCACGGCCCAGCCAGGATTGGGAATCTTCCTGGGCAGCCAGTCCTGGAGCTCGGGGGACACGAATGGAGCASGGTCAGTACATGGCCTCGTTGTCCCCCACAGCAGTGAAGGGGACCCCGCTGTAGGTGCTCTTCTTGCTCCTCTTGCTCCTCTTGCCCCACACCAGCAGCGTGCTGGCGCCCTTGCTGTTCATCAGGCTCTTCCTGCTGTTCTCCTTGTTGCTCTTCGGCATCCCGGATCCCGAGGACATGGCTGCTGCCTTCCTGTCCGCCTGGAAAGGTGGGAGAGGGGAGTGAAGC
This sequence comes from Alauda arvensis, assembly GCA_902810485.1. NCBI lineage: Eukaryota > Metazoa > Chordata > Aves > Passeriformes > Alaudidae > Alauda > Alauda arvensis. The sequence goes on along the minus strand of CADDXX010000346.1, from coordinate 482,589 downwards.
TTGCAGGGCAGGGAGCTCCGGGGGAATTCCCGGTGGTTTCCCACTTACGGCTTTGGGACACTCCGAGCCCTGCAGGGTGATGACTCCGATGTCCACSCCTTCCTTCCCGGTGCTCTTCAGCAGCTGCACGACCTCGGCGTGCTTGGACCACTTGCAGTCCTTGCCGTTCACTGAGATGATGTAGTCCCCTTCCTTCAGCCCAGCTTCCTGCAGGGAAACGYCARGRRAWYYTKGRAWKGKTTKGRARGGSMCYTYMRG
>CADDXX010000346.1:467904-482107 GCA_902810485.1 Alauda arvensis | reverse complement strand
CCTGGASCCCTTTAGGCACTGGAAGGGGCTCCAAGCTCTCCCTGGAGCCTTCCCTTCTCCAGGCTGAGGAGGAGACACAACTCTGCTCCAGRTATGGATCATATCTGCTCCACATCCCAATCTTTGGGGAGATTTGAGTTTTCCAAAGAGGAATGTGATGCTGGTGCTGAAGAAAGCGTTGTTCCAGAGATGCAGGGATCTGGATGGATGGATGGTACTGAGGGAGCAGGGAGATCCATAGGGCATCCCACCAGGATTCTCCAGCATTTTCTGATGGAAAACAAAGCTGCCCCTGTTTCTTTGGATGTGCCATCTTGTTCCAGCTACTGTCACATCCCACCACAAGTGACGAGGGAACTGGATGGGCTTCCAGCAGTTAAAAACTGAGCGAAATTCCATGTTTTCTCCATAGCTACCTCCTAAAAAATTAATCTTAATCATTCCATGACGCCCACCTGCAAACCCCAGCCCGAGCTCCAGCACGGATGAATCTCCTGAATCATTWTAAGAACCTAAAAAACACCTGGAATCCCTCCAGGCAGCTCCCCTGCCAGCATTCCCAAGGGAATGGGAAGGCCCTGGGATAACTCACGGCAGCGCAGCCCCCCGGGATGACGCCGGCGATGAGGACGGGGGAGTCTCCACGCAGGGTGAACCCAAAGCCGTTCTCTCCCCTCATCAGGTGCACCCTCCGAGCTGGGTACCACTTGTTCTTGGCTGAGAACACGGACAGGGGGCCCTGGCAGGAGGCAGGGAAACATGGAAAGCACCTTTTCAACTCCCTGGAAGTGTGCAGCTTTGTAAAAAAAAAATCCGGGATGGGGAGGGGGCAGAGGATGAAATCCTGTCTTTGGCAGGGAGAACAGTCCTGTCATCCAAGAAGGGATGATGGGGCTTGAGGCTGTCTGGATCTGGGGGATACCATCAGGAAGCAGGGTGGTGGGACAGGTCACCACTTCAGGGTCACTTTTCCCCAGTTCTTTCCTGTTTTCCCCTCTTTTTCCTGCTTTTCCATTCCCACAGGAGCAGGATATTGCTCCTGCCTGCCCTGGGGCTGAGATGCCCTGGGATACTCAGGGCCCCACCACAGATCCCACCACTGTCCTGGAATCCCAGTCCGGCCCCACAGGACCCCAAAAGCCTCAAGAGGGCGGGGATAAAGCTCCAGAGGGATTCTCCTGATGCCACCAAAACCCTTCTTCCCAAGGGTCCCTGGGGAAAAGCCCACCCAAAATTCCTGTGCCTGCTCCCCAGTTTACCAGAGGAGCTTTGTGACCCATTTAGGTGCCACAGAGACACATCCCAGCCCTCCTCCTGCTGCTCCTCCCGGGAAAACCTCCGGAGAGAGGGAGAAGAGGCTGCAGGAGGAAGGAATCCAGGCAAGCAGAGCATGCAGGGGAGGGGGAGGAGACAGCTGCTCCCTCGGGATATTCCCGTTCCCGGAGCTGTACGTACCAGCCTGTGGAAGAGGTCGGTCACCTTCACCTGGGAGAAGTTGGGGGATTTGATTTCRGGTTTCTGGTGCGTTTTGGCTGATGGGAGGGAGAGAAAAGCACAGACAGGGGGTGACCTCAGGCAGCTGCTGCCGTCCCAAAGAGGGACAGCGTGACCCCGTGAGAGCCAGGACCTAAAATTCCAGGAACTCGGAGATCATCCAGTCCAACAGCAGAACTCCCCGTGGAGTCTTCCCACCCACAAAGCCCCTTCCCACAATCCCAAAAAAAACCCCCCTCACTCACGATGGATGTCCGGMGCCTCTCCCGTCTCGAAGAAATCCTCCTCGTGGTCGATCTCGGAATATTTGCTCAGGGAGCGCTTGTGGGCAAAGGACAGGACCTCCTGCAGGATATCCATCTTCCTCAGGATCTTGCAGAGCCCGTGGATCCTCATGGCCTCCTCGTGCTTCATGATGGCTTTCTTGAGGTGAGCTTTGCCTGCGAGGGGAGCGGAGGCAGCTGAGCCCGACGGAGCGGCGGCTCCGGCGCCGTTCCCGTTCCCGCTCGGCTGCCCACGGATTCCAGGAGCGGTGCCACCACCCCGCTGTGACTCAGGGACAGCCCAGTCACGTTCCCAGCCCTAAACGGGGTCGGTCCCAGCCCAGTGGAGGGGCTGGGAAGGGACCTTGAAGGGGTGACCTACTTCGCTCCCCTGACGCCGGAGCTGGCAGATGTTCCTGAAAAACCACCCCCGACGTCCCTTCCCTCACGCTTAACCTCGATCTCCTGAGCAAATTAACTTCCCTCCATCGCCTCGGATCCCACGGGAACACGGAGAACAGCCCAGCCCCGTCCTCCTTGGGAAGGTGCAACACATCCCCTGTTTTCTAGGCTAAGCCTTTTCCTTGTCCTGCAGGTCCTGCCCTCTGCCCTCTGCCCTTTGCTCCTCTCCACTCGCCTTCAGCGCGTTCCCACCCTCGGGAAATGGAATCGGTCGGGAAAGAGGAGCTGAGATCCCAGTGACCCACGGAGATCGACGCAGAGCATCTCCTCCGTGGGAAACTGCAACCAAGGCAGCCGTATCCAAGGCTGAACTCCCAGAAAAGCTCTCCGTGTGTGTGTCTCATGGAAACACGCGTGCCTGTGGCATTTCACGCTCAGGACACACGGTGGCAACAGAATCCAGGGAGACGAGGTGTGCTCCAGACTCCCGGGATCCGCAGCCAGAAGGAACTTAACAACAATCCAGGGAATGTTTTGGGGTTGGATGGAAAGCAGAGAGGGGACTCCCCCACCTTGAGGATTTTTATCAAATCTGTAAAATGTGAAATTATGGGGAATAATTATAATAATAATAATAGAATCAAGGAATGGTTTGGGTTGGAAAAGACCTTAAAGCTCATCTCATTCCAATCCCTTTCCACAGGGAAACCTTCCACTATCTCAGGTTGCTCCAAGCCCTGTCTGACCTGGCCTTGGACACCTCCAGGGATGGAGATCCACAACCTCTCTGAGTTTTTCCCTTCCTATAAACCAAACCCAAGCTAAGCTTGGTGTCTGCAGGTCTGTTTTTCACCAGGAATGTTGAACAGAGCCTGTTTTCCCCAGGAAAATCAGGCAGAGCTGGAAAAGCTGATGCAAACCACACCTGATGGTGTTGGGGTGGTGTCACCATAACACACTTGGATTTTGGGGTTTATCTGGAGGTTTCCAGTGAAATCTGGCTGAGCATCCTGAAGGATTCTGCTGAGGCCAAAAACTCATTGCTGGGTGGAATCAGCCTCCTTCCACACGTGTGCAAGGAGGGAAAAGAGCTCCTGGGGGAGGCAACACCCCAAATTCCAAGTGCTGAGCTTGCTCTTGATGCAAAAGGGGCTGCCAAAACACGACTTCAGCTGAATAAGCAGCGTCTGTTCCTTCCCCTGGAGCTGAAATTCCGCATGGGAAGAAGTTCCTGTCTCCCAAGAATTCGCTGCAGCTGAAAGAGCCACCCCCTGAGCATCTGCTGTGCCTTGTTTTCCAGCCAAGTCAGCCCAAAGCAAGGAGCTTCCAGGATCTCYGTGTCCCTGTGGATTTATCCACGGCGTTGGGTGATGTTACCTGGCTCAGAACACCTGGAATTTTTTCCTCTCAGAGCCGGACAAGCACCACGAGTTGGTCCTCAAAGGGGACTGTGATGCTTCCCTGCTTCCCAAGACAAGGAATTTCCTGAGAAATCCCTCTTTGCATGGAGAGATCCCCCCCCTAAAATCACATCATTTATGGGAATGGTGATGGAATSCAGAGATGTGTGCTCACCCAGCTTCCTCCTCTCCTCGGGATCCTGCAGCAGGGCACCMAGGGATGGCCCCTCTGGCATGGTGACATGGAATTGCAGGAAAGCCTTCTCCTGCTCCAGCAGCTCGGCATCCGAGGGAGCTGTGGGAAGGGAATGGATGGGGAGGGGGTTAGGGAGAGGTCAGGGCCATCCAGCCCCCCCTGGCAGAGGGAACAAGGGGACCAGGAAGCCACATCCACATTCAGGTGGCCCTGGCAGCACTTTCCTGTCATCCAGCAAGGAATCATGGATGGGCACAGGGATGAGCCCAGGGATCTGAAGTTAAGGGCAGGATTTATCCTGAACACAGCTTTTTTTTTTTTTTTTTCCCCCTCTTTCCTCCCTTCCCTTTGCTCCAGTGTGGAAGCAGGATTGGGAATACAGAGCCCTGGGATTTCCCCACCTGSAGCTCACTGACATGGAGACCAATGAGACAACAAAGTCAGGGAATCATGGAATGGTTTGGGATGGATGGGACCTTCAAGACCATCCAATTCCAACTCCTTTCCATGGGCAGGGACATTCCCACTTGGCTGCAAGCCCTGTCCATCCTGGCCCAGGACACTTCCAGGAATCCAGGGGCAGCCACAGCTTCTTTAGGAATTCCATTCCAGCCCCTCACCACCCTCCCAGGGAAGAATTCCCTCCCAATATCCCATCTAACCCTACTCACAGGCAGTGGGAAGCCATTCCCTGTGTCCTGTCCCTCCACCCCTTATCCAAAATCCCTCTCCAGTTCTCCAGGAGCTCCTTCAAGCACTGGAAGGGGCTCTAAGGTCTCCCTGGAGCCTTTCCTCCAGCCCCTAGTGCAATCCATGGAATGGATTGAGCGGAATCCAGAGATGGATGCAGCTCTCCCAGGCTCTCCAAACCCCACTCAAGGCTCTTTAAATCTTTTTTTTTTAGCCCAAATTGTTCCTAATCCTCTTTGTCTCACTCAGGGTTGCACAGCAGCCWCTTTCCCTGGACACAGAGTGGGATAAGAAACAACCCAGAATATTCCAGGGAGTTTTGTTGCTCCAAACAGAGGATCCCAAAAGCCTGGTGAGCACAGGGATCAAGAGGGTTGGGAACTGGCAGCTCCAGGACTGGCTCTGCCCTGTGCCAGCTCCTGCCAYGTCAGCATCCCTGAGGGATCAAACTGCAGCGTCAGGAATTCATTCCCAGCTGGTTATGGAAGCAAAAAGATTTGTTATTTTGACAAGGGAGAGGTGGGAGCAGGAACAGCAGGGAAAAAAAATTCCCAAATTAAGCACCTCCTGCAGACTTCTGCCTCCCACAATGCCTAAGGACACTGAAAATTTTGGGGGAAATGTTTGCCCTGCCCCTTGGAACCCCATGGAATCCCATCACCACCCTCTCCTGTYTGGATCTTTAAACCCTTCCAGCTCCCCATCATCCCCCTCTCTCCCATCTCCTTGCTGAATCCACCTCCTGCAACGCCCACGGGGCACCAGGAAGATTTTGGGCAGGCTCTGGAGTGGGGGAGGGTGTGAGGACAGTCTGGCAGCCACTGGTGTCACTGTCACAGCACTGGCTTTGGCAGCCAGCCCTCAAAAAAAGCTCCTCAGCCACCGAAGGTGACACCAGAGGCCACCAGGGGCATCTGCTGCCCACCCCCGGACCCTCTGCTCCATCCCAAAATTGCTCCCAGGGTGTCGGGGSTGGCACAGATGGAGATCAAGGGTCACACCTTGAAGTCACTCTCCATGGAACTGTGTGTACCTCGCTGTCACCACCCTGACATTCCCAGGACATCCATCCAATCAGGCTGGAAATTAAAGTTTTGGGTTTAGTTTTTTGGTTTTTGAAGCATTCAGCTGGTCCAAACACAAAGAGACCTGAAGGAAGCTGGGCAGGCACTGACCCTCATTTCCCCACCCAGCCCCAAAGGGGACAGCAGGTGACAGCAGGTGACATCCCCCTCCAGCAGCTTTTTCYTCTCCCTCTTAGGATTTTTCCCTGTGGAAACCATATTTCTGGTTGGGAATTTTCCACAGAAATTTCCCACAGAAATATGGGAAAAATCTGCCTTGGGGATGAATTGCTGAGTCCATGAAGAAGACTCACAGCTCTGAGCATTCCAAAAACTTCGTGTGTTGCATCCACGACCTCTTTTTGTGGGAATTCCCTCCCCAAACCCCGGGAATAACATGGAATTAGCACTGGGATGAGCAGGGAGCTCCCTCCAGGCTGGGCACTCACCGGGGCAGTCGCAGAGGGCGATGGCAGCGAAATAATGGGAGAGGGCTTTGAAATGCTCCGACTTGACGTGGACCATGGTGGTCCAGGAGAAGGGAACGTAATCCTTGACATGGGGCTGGCTCATGGTCTGGTGCACCAGGGAATAAACATCTTCCACCTGGGAAAAGGGAAGAGAAGGGATACAGGAGGTCCCTCAGGAGATGGTGACATCAGGCTGTGCTCTCCCAGAAGGTTCTGCCGACCACAAAATCCCACCCAAATCCTCTCCTTCCCMAAATCCTCACCCTTGCTGCCTCCTGAGCCAGCTGCAGGCGGGCCAGGAAGTCGTTCTGGGCACGCAGCAAGGTCATCTTCTCAAAGACACACTCCTGSACCTGGGCCACCATCAGCCTCACCAGCATGGTCAGGGAGGCCGCGCTCATGTCCAGGCTGGGAGCGTTGGAGAAATTTTCCTTCAAGTAGTTAAAGGCACCTGGAGGAGAGGAAAGCTCCTGGAAGTTACCAGGCTTGTGAGGAAGAGAATCAAACCTTGGGAGCAGGCAGGTTTCCCTCCAGGAACATCAAACATCTCAGCATCAGTGGTGGGTAAGAAGATCTGAGGTTCAACCCTCGCCATCTAAACCACCCTTGTGCCCAATTTCTTCTCTAAAGCCCTGAGTGATCCCATTCCAGGCTCAATTTTTTCCATGGGGAGTTGGATCAGCATCTCCCCTCTCCACAGCTGGGMCATCCTTTGGGATGGCTGTTGGACCATCCCAACTCCTTCCTCCCAACCCACACAACCCACGTGGAGCTGTGTGTGACCCCTTGGAGACGCCTCTTCCTACGACCGCTCCCACCCCTTCCTGCGCGCCCATGGATCATTCCCACCTTTGGGAAAAGCTTCCTGGGAAGAGGAGGATGAGGAGGAGCCACTCACCAGCTGCCTTCTGGAAGGCATCGATGGCCTGGTTGAGGCCGGGCAGGGAGGCGCGGTCCTGCCGCGCCCCGATCTGGGTGTGCAGCGCTCCCAGGTTGAAGAGGACGCTTCCCTTCTCGAAGGCCAGGGCCCTCTGGTGGGATGGGACCCCCGTCAGGGAGTCGTACCTGGAGGAGGGAAGAGCCAAGAGCTGCCCAATCCCCTGGGCACGGTCCCCAAGGTGTCCCTGTCATGGTCCTCACTCACGGAAAGGGGATGATCGGGGAGGTCCTTCCCAACCTGAACCACTCCATGGATGCAGGAGGAAGCCTGAAGGGTTCCCAGTTCTCAGGTGGCCTTGCAGGCACCATTCCCATCAAGGCACATCCCATGGGATTTGCGTTTCCTTCTCCCACCCCAAATTAACCCACCCAAGGCAACGGCAAATCCCGATCGCGGTGTCCGCCAGCCCCGGCAGAGATTCCATCGTGGAAATSTGGATCCTGAGTCCCTCCCCACCCGGGTGGGACAGGGAAAGCTGCACCCACCAGTGGAAGAAGACGCCCAGGGTTTTGTTGGGAGGGAAGAAGCGGCTGTCCAGGAAGTAGAGCTGGTTGTAATATTCCATCAGCAGCTCCAGCCCGGCCTCGTTGCGGCTCGGGGTGCGCATGGCCTGCGGGAATGGGAGAGGAGACAGGGATGGGAAAAGAGCAGGAAGCTCCCTGGGACAGGCTGAGAGCCCCTGAGGAATGACTGAGAGCTGGGGGTGTTCACCCGGAGAAGGGAAGGCTCCAGGGAGAACTTCCAGTGGCTGAAGGGGCTCCAAGAGAGCTGGAGAGGGACTTTGGAAAAGGGAGGGAGGGACAAGACACAGGGAATGGCTTCCCACTGCCAGAGGGCAGGGATAGCTCAGATATTGGGAAGGAATTCTTCCCTGTGAAGGTGGTGAGGGGCTGGAATGGAATTCCCAGAGAGGCTGTGGCTGTCTGGAGTGCCAAGGAAGTGCCCAAGGCCAGGTTGGAAGGGGCTTGGAGCAGCCTGGGACAATGGAAGGTGTCCCTGCCCATGGAAGGGGATGGAATTGGATGATCTTTGAGAGCCTTTCCAATCCAAACCCATTCCATGATTCTGAGGTTCAAATGGGGAAAGTTTGGRTGCTGGGACACCCAAATGTGGAAGCAGCAGCCTGAGAGTTCTGCTGAAAAACTCACGGAAATTCTGATTCTATAAATCCTAGGGAATAAACAGGAATTTTTCCCCCCTCCTATCCCAAACTGCTTTAAATTTCCTCTTCTCCAAGGCCTGTCTGGAGAATAATTCCCAAATAATCTGTAATATTTTGGAACTTATAAACAAGTCCAAGGTGCTCCAGCATGGAAATGCTGCACCCTGAAACACAAGGATAATTATGGAATTTGGATRAAGGATGAGAGGACTCCCCCAAAGGAAAAGTGGCATCTCCAGGGAGTGATCCTGGACAAGCCAAACTCGGGAAGCCAGGGGACACCAACCTGTCTCAGCTCCATGAATTCCTTGATTTCCTTCTCAAACAGGACACCCTCCTCTCCATAGTGTTCACTGATGAAATCCTGGATTGGGAAACAGGAGAAAATCCTGGCTTTTATGATTTAAAGGGAGATTCCTGGCAGTTCTCTGTAAGAATTTTACACAAGGAAAACTGCACCAAGCAATAATCTCCTCCCTTTCCTGCTCTCCAGCACCTCCAGACTTCCATCTCCCACTTTCCCATGTTTTAAGTCCAGCTCCTCTCCATGAATTGATTTTTTGTCAGCTTTTCCAAAGTGGGAAATGAATTTCAGCTGCTTCAGCATCCAACAAKGAAACCCCAGAGCTCACCTTGAGTGGCACCAGCAAATCCAGCTCCTTGGTCTCCTTGAGTCCCAGAGGGATCATGGGAACGCTGATGGATTCACTGGAAGAAGACAAGAACCTGTTTGGTGGCTGGATTAAARATCTTGGGATGGATCCTTGTGGGTTGGAGATTAAAAGGAAGCAGCTCCTTGCCCTGGGCTTGTGCTGCTCCTATGAACTGATTCCACATGGAAAAATGCCCTTCCCAAAAAGATTTGGGAATGGCACCATGAGAAGTGCAAAAAAAAAAACCCCAAAATCATCTTATTTTTCCAGCTCCTGCTTTTTAGAGGAATCCTGGATGTTGGACAAGGCAGGATCAMGCCCTCACCAACACAACAGCCCCTGCTTATTATCCCCCCCAAATTGCTGATAACTCATTAATTAATCCTTAATTGAGGCAGAAAAGAGGCGAAGGAAGTTATGAAAACCAGGAGAGCAAGGCAGGGAATTTGCACCCACGTTTTCCTTGGAACAAAGAGCTCCAGGAGCTATAATTAGTGCAGAAAGCCATTACTGCTCATTCCCTAACGAGATTCCCACTGGAATCCAATGCCTGGAATAAACAAAGGGAGTTTTGTTTGGCCTGGGCAGGGTTTGGGGTTGTTGTTGTTGTTGCTCCTGATTTCTTTTCAAACCAGGGCAAGCAAGAGGCAAATTGGGAAAACTGAGCATCCCTGATAGGGAATGTGCCTGGAAAAGCACGTGGATGGACACAGGAATGTGGGATCATGGAATAATTTTGGTTGGAAGGGGCTTTAGAGATCATCCATTTTCACCCTGTGCCATGGGCAGGGACAAATTCCACTGTCCCAGGTTGCTCCAAACCCCACCCAGCCTGGCCTTGGACACTTCCAGGGATCCAGGGGCAGCCACAGCTTCCCTGGGAATTCCATTCCAGCCCCTCACCACCCTCACAGTCAAGATTTTCTTCCTAAAATTCCATCTATCCCTGCCCTCTGGCAGTGGGAAGCCATTCCCTGTGTCCTGTCACTCCATCCCTTGTCCCAAGTCCCTCTCCAGCTCTCCTGGACCCCTTCAGGCACTGGAAGGGGCTCTGAGCTCTCCCTGGAGCCTTCYCTTCTCCAGGCTGGACATTCCCAGCTCTCCCAGCCTGGCTCCAGCCCTCAGAGCACCTCTGTGACCTCCTCTGGATCTGCTCCAGCAGCTCCATGTCCTTCTGCTGTTGGACCCCAGAGCTGGGTGCAGAATTCCAGGTGGGGGTCTCACCTGAGCAGGGCAGAGGTGCAGAATTCCCCTTTTCCTGTTGCCCACRCTGTGGGATGAGCCTGGGACAAGGGGGGGGATTTCTGGGATGTGAATACCCACAGATGAGGCATTTCCAGATTTTCACCCACCAACATTCCCAAATCCTTCTCCTCAGGGCTGCTCTCCATCCCTTCACACCCCCAGCCTGGATTTGTGCTTGGAATTGTCCCATCCCAGGTGCAGGATGTTGGACTTTGCTGAACCTAACGAGGTTCCTCTGGAGATTATCCTGGCACCTCTGGAGCTCATCCCATCCCATCCCACCCCACCCCACTTACACAACACCTCGTGCTGCCATCCAACACCATSCACCTCAGGAAGGGAAAAGGAGGAAAAAAACAATCCCAGCATCCCAGATTTAGGCTGGAAAAGACCTCCAGGATCAGCGAGTCCAACCYGTGACTGATCCCACCCAGCCCTGAGCACCACATCCAGTCATTCCTTGGAYAMTTCCRSRCATGGTGATTCCCATCACCAAARTATCCTGTTGGGAAGAGCTCTGGTGGGAATGCCAGGAAAAGGGGGACAGTACAAGGGAAGATGGTTCTTTCTTCCCTGTTCCTCCTGCTTTGGGACATCAGTGTCCAAGGGATGCCCCATCTATCCCAAAACATCCCAGTATTCCCTAAAAAAGCTGATTTTTCTCTCTTTGAAGCTCTAGAAGGGAACCACTGACATTCCCAGGACAAAAAATTTCCAGGAATTCTGGCCCATGCCCAAATCCTCCCCTKTCCTCCAGCTACCACCCTCTGCTCCCTGACCATGGAAAGGTTTGGAACCTCTGAAGGTCATCCCAACCCTCGGGCACAGGACGGAGCTGGGTAAGAACAGAAAAACTCCCAAAATTGCTCCCAGAAAAATTCCGTAACAGCAGGAAAAATGAAATCCCAAGGGAACAGGCTGCTCTTCCCAGACCCACCTGTCGTTCTGATACACGTCCACGCTGCTGTTGAGCTCTTCCAGCTCTTCCTTCAGGAGCTGGAGGTTGGAGTTGACGTAGCTCAGCTCCAGRGCCACCGTCTCCTTCACCTTGTGGTTGCTGGTGGCCCTGCAAGAAGCCAATGGATCAAATTTCCCTCTTTTTACCAAGGAATCCATTTTTTTTTCCACTCCAGACTCAGTTATCTACAAGCTTGGAGCCCAAACTTCCCACAGGATTGTGCCTCTGGTTGTCCAGGTGAGGATGGAAAAGGTTTGGGTGGGATGGGACCTCTGAGGTTCATCCCAATTCCATGGGACACCTTCCACTATCCCAGGCTATTCCAAGCCTCATCCAAGCTGGATCTGGACACTTCCAGAGACAGGACAGCCACAGCTTCTCTGGGAATTCTGTTCCAGGGAAGAATTCCTTCCCAATATCTGAGCTATCCCTGTCCTCTGGCAGTGGGAAGCCATTCCCTGTGTCCTGTTCCTCCATCCCTTGTCCCTGATTCTCTCCAGCTCTCCTGGAGCCCCTTCAGGCACTGGAAGAAACCCTGAAGTGTCCCTGGATCCTTCTCTTCTCCAGGCTGGACATTCCCAGCTCTCCCAGCCTTTCAGGATCAGGGAATTAGTCCAGGCAGAGGCTGAGCCCAGGCAAAACTCACTGCAGTGCTGCATCCAGGAATTCCTGCTCCAGAGCCACTTTCCCCTTTCCCATTCCTGCTTCACCTCCAGTGCAGCTGTGGCCAGCCCAGGTGCTCCCCCATCCCAAAGAAACGGTGAGATTTGAGGAGTAAAACCTCATTTTTGGTGGAAAAGAAAGGACTTGTGAGCTGCTGCCCCCCCTTCCCTGCTCCTGTAAACACCAGGGGTTGATTCCAGCTGGTCCCAGCAGGACGAGCTCCCAGGCTGATTATTCCCTGCTTATCTCCTCCAAAGGAAAGCAGGGAGAGATAACCCGGAGCTGAGAGGGGCTCTGGCTGCTGAACCACGCTGGGATCCAAGGAAAACAACACATGGACAAGCTCTGCTCCACCAGGAGGCTGCTCCCCTCCAGCTTTTCCAGAGTATTGCCTTTGCCATGGAGTTTTTTTTATGGATTGAATCCTTCTGGGTCCTGCCCTGCCCTGGTTCAGGGATGCAAAAGGAGTTCCAGGGTTTTCCTAGGAAATCTGGTGGTTCAGAGCCTCCTCCTGCCTCCCCTTTGCTGGGATTTTCCAAGAGCAAGGAATTTTTTCTAAACAAACCACAGCACATCCAAATACCCCAGCAGCTGCTTCCATTGAAAAAATCCTTCAGCATTCCTGCAATTCCCCAATTCACCCTCTGTTTCCATACAAACCAGTGTTTAATCCCTACAAACCAGGATTTAATTCCTATTTATCCCCCATGCATCCAAACACCTCCAGGACACCGTCAGCCCCATTTTCATCCCAAATGGATTAAGGAAGAGTTTTCCCTCCTTGTTCCCAGTTGCCAACAATTTCTTTGCACCTCAGCAGGCCCCTGATTGYTTTCCAGGTGTCTCAGCACAGTTTCCAGGAGGATCTGCTCCGTGATTTTGCCAGGAATCTGTGCCCAGGTAAAGGTTTTCCTGGGGAACTTGCAAGTGCCACACACAGCAAATAATCCTGGAATGGGTTASGTTGGAAAGGACCTTGAAAATCATGGAATTCCATCCCTGTGCCATGGGAAGAGACACCYTCCACTATCCCAGGCTGCTCCAAGCCCTGTCCAACCTGGCCTGGGACACTTCCAGGGATKGGGCAGCCACAGCTTCTCTGGGAATTCCAGTCCAGAGCCCCACCACCCTCATAAGGAAGAATTCCTTCCTAATATCCCATCTAACCTTATCCTACTCCAGTTTAAAGCCATTCCCTGTGTCCTGTCCCTCCATCCCTTGTCCAAAGTCCCTCTCCAGCTCTCCCGGAGCCCCTTTAGGCACTGGAAAGGGCTCTGAGCTCTCCCTGGATCCTTCCCTTCTCCAGGCTGGGCATTCCCAGCTCTCCCAGCCTGGCTCCAGCCCTTGGAGCATCTCTGTGACCTCCTCTGGATCTGCTCCAGCAGCTCCACATCCTCCTGCTGTTGGACCCCAGAGCTGCGTGCAGAATTCCCCTTTTCCTGCTGCCCACACTGTGGGATGAGCCCAGGCCACGGGGAACTTCTGGGCTTTATTTTGTGATTTGTTTTTCTTTCTTTCCAGAAACCTGGACGTTTTTATCTCCCCCCATTCCCCTCCAGTCAATCCCAGTGTTTGAACAAGGAMAGAAAAGCTTTCCTCTGGCTCTTCCCATTGATTTGCCCAGGAAACAAATCCACTGAGCAAACACCACACTGGATATTTTTTTTTCCCAACACCTCATTCCTGCCAACTTTTCCAGGAAAACACACGGAAAGGCTAAACAGGATTATTTTTTTTACAAGCATTGGGGTAGTTTGTTTTTAAATGCAAAGCCAAACTCAGCTCCAAACTGGACAATCCACAGCTTTTTTTTTTTCCCATCAGCACCAGCCTAAAGATCCAARGGAATTTTACCCACGCACCACAAATATTTAATTTTGAAGCAATAACCTTTAGACTTGCAACATAATCCCCTCCCTCCTCCTCCTCCTCCATGCTTTAATTTCAAGCTTGATTATTCCTTTTTTTCTATCCCCCCCCCAGATTTCCCAAGTTTCATCAGCTTGGAGCACTGGAATGTTGAGAAATGGAGTTCATTCCTCMGCTGGGTTTGTGGGAGGGAGGGAGGGGAAGCTCCAAAGGACACCCAAAGTGCTGAGCCAGCCCAAAAAGAGCCCCCTCCCTGCATTTCCCTGATCATTAAATTGTGTTTTGCATCCCGTTTTTCCTCACTCCCCCACAATTCCAACCGAAAACCAGGCGGATTTCTGCTGAGCCAGCACATTTCCCTCTCTTGTTTTGGGGTTTTTTTGTTGGTTTTGGTTTTTTTTTAATATAACACAGGAGAGGCAGAAGTTGGGATCCTGTGGCTTTTTTTCCCTTAATTAAATGAAGCACAGCAGCGTGGATGGAGCAGTGGGAATCTCATTTCCCAGGAAAACAACATTTTTTTTATGGATCAACCATGATCCCCTTCTTCCAGGTACAACAGGAACTCTCCATTGGTGTTAAATCATTCCAGTTACTCAGTGGAAAATTTATTTTATTTTATTTTACTTGGGATAAAAACAATCAAAAAAAGTAGGTAAAATATCCCCAAAAATTGTATTTTAGTATGTTATGGAATTTATGGATTTTTAAATATTTTTAAATATTTAATAATT
>CADDXX010000346.1:452544-467890 GCA_902810485.1 Alauda arvensis | reverse complement strand
CCTTAATTAAATGAAGCACAGCAGCGTGGATGGAGCAGTAGGAATCTCATTTCCCAGGAAAACACCATTTTTTTAATGGATCAACCATGATCCCCTTCTTTTAGGTACAACAGGAACTCTCCACTGGTATTAAATCATTCCAGTTACTCAGTGAAAAATTTATTTTATTTTATTTTACTTGGGATAAAAACAATCAAAAAGTAGGTAAAATATCCCCCCAAAATTGTATTTTAATATTTTATGGGATTTATGGATTTTTAAAATTTTCAAATATTTTTAATATTTAATAATTTACAGACTATTTATGGATTTATGGAATAAAAAAAAAAAATGGAATTTTGCCTGCCCAGCCTGGAATGCACTCCAAAATATTAAAGAAAAATAGAAATAAACACATAAGATCCTAAAAAAAAGTTATCATGGGGTTAAAATCCCTGTCGATGTGGCACCTGGGGACAAGTGGTGGCCTTGGAAGTGCTGGGGGAATGGTTGGACTCGATCCTGGAGGGATTTTTCTGACCTATTTATGATTCTAAAGCTGGATTCCATGGAATGGTTTGGATCCTCCAGTGGAACCTCCAGTTCCACCCCCTGCCTTGGACAGGAATTTTCCCTATCCCAGGTTGTTCCACGCCTCATCCAGCCTGGCCTTGGACACTTCCAGGAGTTCAGGGGCAGCCACAGCTTCTCTGGGAATTCCATTCCAGCCCCTCACCACCTTCACAGGGAGGAATTCCTTCCCAATATCCCATCTATCCCTGCCCTCTGGCAGTGGGAAGCCATTCCCTGTGTCCTGTCCCTCCATTTCTAATCCAAATTCCCTCTCCAGCTCTCCTAGAACCCCTTTAAGCATTGGAAGGAGCTCTGAGGTCTCCCTGGATCTTTCCCTTCTCCAGGTTGGACATTCCCAGCTCTCCCAGAGCAGAGGGGTTCCAACCCTTGGAAGATCTGGACTCACTCCAACAGCTCCAGATCCACCTGGATCCACCTGCTGCATTTTCAGGCCGGAGATTTGCATTCCAAGCCCAACCTCGCCCCCAAATCCATTCCCATTATCCCATCTCCTGCTAGTTTAACAACCTTCCAAGAGCTGAATCTTGGGATTTCAAGACTCCATTCCTGCCTCCAGCCAAATTCCAGAGGCAGGGGGATGCTCAGGGGGGCCGGSACTCACCGGAAGAGGTTTTCTGCTCCCGCCCTCATCCTCATCTCCTTGTTGATCTGCTGGTTGATGCGGGCGCGGCGGTGCTGGAGTTTGCTGCGCTGCGTCTGGGCAAAGGGGTCACAGCCCTGCTGAGAGACAAGGGCAGGAGCTCATCCCAAATCCCCTTGGGATTCATAAAAATCTATCAGTTCCGTGAATTCTGCGCTTTCAGAGCTCCAGAGTCACTGAATGCTTCGGGCTGGGAGTTTAAAAATGACAGAATTGCAGCCCTTGCCATGGGCAGGGACACACTCCTCTATCCCAGGTTGCTCCAACCTGGCCCAAGACACTTCCAGGGATCCAGGGGCAGCCACAGCTTCCCTGGGAATTCCATTCCATGGCCTCACCACCCTCACAAGGAAGAATTCCTTCCCAATATCCCATCTAACCTTACTCTATTCCACTTAAAAGCCATTCCCTGTCCCTCCATCCCTTGTCCAAATTCCCTCTCCATCTCTCCTGGAGCTCCTTCAGGCACTGGAAGGGGCTCTGAGCTCTCCCTGGAGCCTTCCCTTCTCCAGGCTGGACATTCCCAGCTCTCCCAGCTTGGCTCCATCCCTTACATCTCTGTGCCCCCCTCTGGATTTGCTCCAGCAGTTCCACATCCTTCTAGGGTACAGAATTCTGCAGAATTCCCCTTTTTCCTGCTGCCCACGCTGCGGGATGAGCCCAGGACACTGGGAATTCCTGGGATGTGAGCACACATGGCCGAGTCACGTTGAGTTTCTCCCCCCACCTCAGACCTTCCCCTGCCCTTGCAAGAACCATTTCATCCCCCAATCCCACGTGTTCCCAACAGGGATTTCTTTCCCTGAGCAGGAATTTCCACATCCCCTTGCCCAGGCTCTGCCCATGAGCCAAGATCCAGGGGGGGCTGGACATGAGCTCAGTGTGACCCCAAAGCTCAGGAAGAAACGTGATCCCAAGGCCAATTCCCAGGAAATGGAGCTCAGGGAGTCAGGAGTTCACAGGGATGAGGGGCCACAAGGCACTAAATTGATTCCATCCTTTCTGCGGCTCCTCCTCGGAATTTCTGCAGACRGGGGGGAAAACATTCTGAATTCCCAACTTCAGGAAATTGCAGCCACCACATTCCCCCCCACTCTGGCTCACAGGGTTATTATGGGATGCCTCAGGGAATGGGGGCTGCCACATCCCTGAATCCAGGGCCATAAAAGCTCTGCCAAGTGGGGATGATTCCCATTGGATGACTTAGAAGTGTGGAATGAGCCTCTGGAAGATCCCTGGATTAAAAAAAAAATCCCTGGTTGGGAAGGCACAAAGCTGGGAAGTTTAAAGAGCATGGAAAGCTCTGAGCCTGCAATGCATGGGAAGATCCCAAAATCATGGAATGTTTTGGAAGAGACTTTAAGGATCATCTCATTCCAACCCCTGCCCTGGCACAGGTTTCCCAGAGAAGTCGTGGATGCCCCTGGAATTGCTCCAGGCCAGGCTGGATGGGGCTTGGAGCAAGCTGGGATAGTGAGAGGTGTCCTTGCCCATGGAATGAGAGGATCTTTAATGCCCCTTCCAATACAAACCATTCCATAATTCCATGGAATGCTTGATCCCATTTCTGCTGGGACCTGGCAAGGAGGAAGTGGAAAATTTTCCATTTCCAAAGATTTCAGCCTCCTCAAAATGAACTCCTCATATTTGAAGTCCACTGAGTGCTCCTTCTTTGGAAAAGGGAATAACATTGGGATTTTCATTTAAGGGAAAGACTGGAGCTGCTTGGAGCCTGAGGACTCAGAGTGACACCAGCTGGTCCATAAATCTGTGGGATTAAAGCTTTASAGGGATCCATGAATCTGAGGAAAGGAACAAGCTGGAAGGGTAAAATCCCAATTATTCTGGARAAGCAGTGGGATTGGAGGGAAACACCCCAGCAGCTGCATAGATCTTGGGTCTGAAACGCTCAGGAGTGAACAAAGTTTGATCAACAATTGTCACTTCTGGATTTGTCCTGGGGAGAATCCACCCATCCTGTTGGCTCCCTAGGGAAAAAACAAAATCTAGGAATCACAGGGAAAAGGGGAAAGGATCAGGAAATTAAGCCAAGATGTAAAGAGAAGGTGCTCATTTAAATTTCAAGGTTTGATTTCAAATTTCAAGATGAGATCTCTGAGAGCTGGAGAGACCCAGAGACAAATGTATGCAAATTTACCCAAATTTATGCAAATGAGGCAGCTCCAGGCTCCCTCCCTGTGCCTCCAGAGCCACAGAAATCCATGCAAAGTTTAACAGGTGGGAAGCTCCTCTTCTCCAACCCCAGCTCTTCCTGCAAATTCCAGCACCCTGGAGTCCCTTCCACCTCTGGCAAAGGTTTGTTTGGGAGCACCCAGAGGGTTTGAAGGGAATTTTTGTGGGGAAAAGGAGTGAAAACCTCCTGGAGACACAGGGAAAGAGGCCTGGGAAGTGCAGGTGGGATGGTGGAAAAGGCACAGGTAGAAGGATTATCCAAACCCAAAATAAAGATTGCTGTCTGGAGGGAAAGTGCTAGAAATGAAGGAAAGGAATGGGATGCAGAAGACACTGGGATGGCTCCACAAGATATTCCAAGAGGGTTAAAACCTCTTCCCCTGCAGGAGCCATGAAAGGATTTAGCAAATTGATTTGACTTCTCCTGCTGGGAAGCTCTAAAGCTGGGAGGGTTTTTTTTCCCCCCCCTGGCTTTTCCATCAGATTTAATGGGATAAGTTCTCAATCCCTATCCAGGCTCCTAAGCCAGCAGCAAAAAGGTGCTGGAAAACCAGGATATAAACCCAAAGCCTTGTGGGGTTAAGTCAGGAATTCAAGATCAAGGATTTCCTGTGATCTCCACACATTTTGTTTTCCTCAACATTTAAGAAGCTGGAAAAGTGCAGGAACAAGAGATTCCTGCACATCTTCCTCCAAGGGGCTCTGCCTTGATCCCAAAAAATCATCAACAGAAACATCATTCCATGAGGAACAACCCAGCCCCATCTGCAGGAGCTCCTGGAGCATCCCAGAAATGTTGTAATTCCACAAAATCTTGGAGCAAGGAGGAAGTTTGGCCTCAGGAAAGCATCAAAGGCCATCTTGAAATCCAAATGTAAGYGAGGAAAATAAAGGAGTCAAGGGAAGAGCATTTCACCTTCAAAGGATCCCAAAGCTTTTCCTGTCAGGGTTCCAASTGAAAACCAAAAACCACRGAATGAGTTTCCAGGGATTTARACMYGACTTACATAAAGGGGARAACAAATCCCACYAAAATCCCACTGTTAGGTTCCAAAAGGGATTTTCCTCATTGAGTTCTTTGCTCAAGCTCTCAAGGTCACCCCTGCAAGGTCAGGAGAAAGAGGGGGCTCCTTCATCCAGGCTTTGGGGACACCTGGAAAAGGGAATTTGGGGTTTCAGAGGTGCCTCTGGACACTATCAGACTTTTTCCTTCCTGGTTTAAAGGTTCTAAAGGAAGAAGGAGCACAGAGCACTTCCGTAAATTGAGGAGGAGCCCGTGGAACAGCAGCTTTTGTTTGTGCACACAGGGAATGATGGCTCAGAAATCCATGGAAATGAGCAGGGTGTGGCCAGTCCTGCTGTTTATCACCAGTGAACAAAGCAGGAATGGGGTCAGGAATTGGACTCTGTGATCCCAATGAGTCCATTCCAACCCATATCCTATGATTGGATTGGAAAAAGGCTATTCATGCCCAGAAAAAATCAGGAGAAATCCTTCTGTGTTCCACCTGCACATGGAAGTGTCAATGGCACCAAAAATCCTCATCCAGGCTCTCCACATGAGGAAAAAAAAATTCCCAAAGACCCTTTCCAGAGGGAATAAAGCCCAGCAGCTCCCCTTGGAGGGACATCAGGGATCCTCCAATCCTTGCAGGGAACTTTTGGAATGACTCAAGGGCATTTYTCACTTCCAGCTCCAGAGGGCTCATCCAAGGGCAGCAGCAATTAAGAGTCCTCAGAAAATGTTTGCTCAGGGTGGATTTTGAACTTCCCACCCCCAGGAGATGAAGCCTCGGGTGACTCCCGGGTGACAGCCACACCCTGGGAGCGATTTGTGACCTCAGTGACAAAATCCAGCCTCGCTGTTTTCCAGCGCCAGGGACACACTCAATCACCTGGAGGTGGAAGCTGCCAAGTCCAAAGGGCAATTCCATGACAAAGGGATTGTTCCTGCTCCTTTGTAGCTGGAAGCAACAGAGGGAAAGTGAAACTGAAGGATATTAAATGTGGGATGGGAAAATGGGAAAAAACAGCACTTCTTGGAAGTGCTGTTAAAAGAAAAGAGAAATAAGGATGCAGATCCAGCTCCTGAAGAGCTGGCATAGATCAGGAATTTGCTGGTAAAATCCAGACACGGAYCTCTCCAGAAAAAATGAGGAAGGGGCTGGGTAAGTGGGAGTTACAGCCCCAGCAGGAATGGCAGGAAAAGCTCCTGGAGATGCTGGGAGAACCTGGATCCCAGAAGTTGTTCCACAGCTCAGCTGCCCAAGCTGGGCCGTGTCCAGGACCAGTTTTGGCCACAAAGGAGTCACCACCGGGATTCCTCCCAGTTAGGGAAGCTGGGGAATGCCCAGAGAGAAAACTGAGGAAGTTTTAATTTTGGTGGAGACTCCAGACATCCATCATGTGGGAAGAGGAGTCATCGGCTGGTGCTGAGCTCAGCTCCACAGCCAGGGAGACACCTTCCCATTCCCAAGGACAGGGAATGAAGGAAAGCAGGATTCCAGTGATTCTGGATTGCTGTCATTGGTGGGAAACACRTGGAGACCGTGCCAGGAAAAGGGATGATGGAGTCATGGAATGGTTTGGGTTGGAAGAGACCTTMAMASTCATGGAATTCCACCCTGTGCCATGGGCAGGGACACCTTCTTCCATCCCAGGTTGTTCCAAGCCTGGTCAAGACACTTCCAGGGATGCAGGGGTGGCCACAGCTCCTCTGGGAATTCCATTCCAGGGCCTCACCACCCTCACAGCCAAGAATTCCTTCCCAATATCCCATCTAATCTCACCCTATTCCAAYTYAAAGCYATTCCCTGWGTCCTGTCCCTCCATCCCTTGTCCCMAGTCCCTCTCCAGCTCTCCTGGAGCCCCTTCAGGCACTGGAAGGGGCTCTGAGSTCTCCCTGGAGYCTTCCCTTCTCCAGGCTGGACATTCCCAGCTCTCCCAGCCTGGCTCCAGCCCTTGGAGCATCTCCATGRCCTCCTCTGRAYCTKCTCCAGCAGCTCCASGTCCTTCTGCTGYTGGACCACAATCCATGATCCCAATCCCATCCATCAGGGCCGTGGTCTGTGGCTCCAGCCTCAACCCCATAAATTTCTCCCACTAAACCCCAACAAAATCTCCCACTCCAAAAAAAAAACCCAAAAACTATAAACATTTAAAACCCAGGGATTTGTTTCCCTGCCCTCTCAGCAGCACCAGCATTCCCTAACACAGAGTTTTTTCCCTCCAAACAGGAAGTTTCCAAGGGCACAGATGATCCAGCAGCTGGAAAGGCTGGAACAGGATAACTCTGAGCACCTGTTATCATTCCAGAAGCACACCAGTCTTTAAGGCATTTTCACAGAGCCAGAGYTGTCAAGCTGGAATTTTTATTCCTCTTTGGAATCCCCAAGTTTCTGAGTCAGGCCAGCACAGGGGAAGCGGCCAAGTGACCCTGATTTAGCCACGTTATCCCGTGGGACAGGGAGGAAAACAAAAGCCAGGGAATTGCTCCACACACAAAAAAACAGGCTTGGAAATTCTCCTTTTTTTTTTTTCCAAGGTTATCCAGAATTTCCTTCCTTTTTTTTCCAGCCAGAATCTTTTGGGAAATTAATATGAGCTGTTATAAGAGCAGCAGGAAGTGACAACAAGTGGGTTTTTACTCCCTGAAAATCCATTTAGATGGGGAAATTCCCTATCATGGAATTARATCTGGAGCACCCTGGCTCCGAGCTGGGTTTCTGTGGGAGACAGGGAGCAGCTAAAACCTCTAAAACCTTTTATGGAGAATATGGTTACATCACAGGGCCTTTGAACAAAYGAGGGGAGGATTAAGGTTTTAAATTTCCCAAGTGGCCTCACTGGTGGCTCACGCAGTCAGCAAGAGGAAGGAAAAAAATAAACCCGGGGTGGGAATAAAAATCTGGGGGGGAATTGGGGGTTTTAAACCAGCTAAAAAAATTGAATTTTAGGAGAGTGAAAGTGCTCTGAGGAGTGGGGGGAGGCACAGAGTCAGGGCAAGGTGCCAGCAGGAAACAGGTGGATTAAGGCTTCACTCCTAGGACACAAAACTTGGCCAAAAAAAGGATTAAAAATCACTTTTTCAGCAGCATTCAGGATTCCCTGCAAGGGAGAAAATATGGATCCACGCTCCTGATGCTGTCAGGGTGATAAAAACAGCAGGGAAAGGTTGTACTGATAACTTCTTAAAATAATAATAACAAAAACAAAGTAATAGAGCTGATCAGGTGTTCTGCTGCTTTAATTAAAAAATAATCAYATTATGACAGAGGCTGCTGATGCCCTGCCCAGTTCTCCCTCCAAAGCTTGGCAATATTTTCCACGTTTTCCCTTTGTGCTCCAGACCCAAAAGAGAATAAATTGGGGAAAAAAAAAAAGTCCCAAATCCCTCCTGTTAATCTTCCCTCACGAGCAGCACCTGCTCTTTAGACCCCAGTTAAACCCCGACCTGGTTTAAGGTTGCAACCTCTTGAGCTGCAGCCCAGGCTCAAGTGACTCCASATCAGATTGATCCAGGGGGAATAAAAAAAAACTAAAAATCCCTTCCCAGAGCTTGGCTGAGTTTGGCTTTCTTGGTTATTTGGGATTTTTTTTTAAGGGGTGTTATAGGTTTTGGGACTTTTTGCAAAGAAGAGCTCAGATTATGGAGTGAACTTGCTGCTGGTTTATCCCACTGGATCTCAGGGGGTAAAACTAACAGGAAAAACCCTTAAATAGACCCAAAATTTAATGTTTTCCGCATTTTCTTGCTCCCTAAAACCTCTCCGACCCCAAGAAATCAGGGGCTGGTGGCAGCCTGAGCACAATTCCCACTGAGTCCCATCCCAGTTGTTCCTAATTAAACAATGATGCCGGTGGAGAAATCAGCCCCATCTCTCCCACACATCCCGACTTTCCTTGGGAGCAGCTCCCGTGGAAAAAAAAAGAAAAAAATTCCTCAGGGAGCACCAGCACCTGTGGGAATGAAGGGATGGACAGGGAGCACCCGGCTGGATCAGCTTGAAGGAAGGAAGAAAAGAAGGGCAAGAAGGAAGAAAAAAACACCCCAAAAAACCGGGGAAGGAGGTGATGGGAAGCTTTGGGGATGGAGCCAGCAGAAAGGATGGGATTCAGGAGCGGAGATATAGGGATGAGGATTTGGGAGGGAGCTGTTTAGGGCAGTTTATGGGGCAGCAACATCATCTCCACCCCTGGCAGGGTTGGCTATCCCTGTGCCCCCCATCCGTGGGGGGACAGGGACACGGGGCCATGCCATCCTCACCTTCCGTGTGCTGCCGCTCTTGGGGCCGTGCAGGAGGGCCGGGCCAGCGCCCCTGTCCCCATCGGGGCTCTCCTCCTCCTCCTCCTCCTCCTCGGGGGGCATCATCTGCAGGGCTGCCGCATCCACGGGCTGGAAGCGGGGGGCTGGAGCCGGGGGGCTCCTGCTGGGGCTCAGAGCGGGGTCTGGGGGCTCGCCAAGCCCTCCTTTAGTCCCACGGGGGTCCAGATCCCAGGCCTGTCCTAAGGGATTAAACCCCCGCCCTAACCCCTGCTCTGCGCTGCTGCAAAGCCCCCCGCGCTCAACATCTGGACAGATGTGAGCACTCAGCTTCACACCCCCTCCAGCAGAAATAATTTAGGTGAAAATGCTGACACAAACCCCACAGACCCCCCCTCTTTGTAAAGCTACCCCAAGTAGGAGGATATTAAACCCCAGCAGACCCTAAATGGGGGATGTTTAAACCTCCCCCCAAAAAAACCCGCTCGGAAGAGCTGCTCAAGGTAAAGAGGGACTTTAACCCTTCCAAACCCTCCCACCCTAAATCGGGGCGTGTTTAAAGCCCTACRAACTCCCCTCACAGGAGTTACTCTAAGCGGGATGGGAGGGTTTAAACACAGAGAGCCGCGGTGGGGAGGGAATCAAACCCTCACAAAATCCCTTTACGGGGCTACCCCAAATGTGGGGGGGAACCCCCCAAACTCCCTAAATAGTGGGGTAGGGAAAGTTTAAACCCTTCCAAAACTCCTTTTCACAGCTATCCTAAGCACAGGGAGTTTAAACCCACCGTGTACAGCGAGCCCAGATGGGGCCTGGGGGTCGAACCCCGCTCCCCTCACAGCGTAAACACCCCCAAAATCCCCCTCCTAGAGATGCTCCAGCCAAAGGAGAACCCCCCCAAAACTTCCTTCCGGAGCTAAACCCCTCCGACCGACAGCTCCACACCCCTTTCCCCGAGCGGATCCCAGCCCGGGCCCCTCCGGCCGTGACCCCGCTCACCCCCGGCRCCCCCTCAGGCCCCGCAGCGACCGCGGCCGCTCCGCCGAGCGCGGGGCATAAGCAGGGCGGAGGGGCGGGGCTTGACCACCACACAACCAATGAAAGAGGCCACATTATTGATTGACAGTGTCGCTAACCAATAAAAGCGCGTGGTTGGGAGAGGCGGTGGGGGGGAGGAGCGGAGGGGCCGTTGCCCGTGGCAACGGTGGGAATTAGCACGCCGGTGACGTCACGGGGGCGTGGCCATAAGCCCCGCCCACAGGCACGGCTGGATTCGGGGGCTCCCCCCCCCTCCCCCCTCCCAGCTCCACATCTGGATGGGCTCCGATCCCGGTCCGGACACATCTGGACGAGCCCCGGCTCCAGCCAGGCCGCAGCCGGGCCTGTCCCCACTCCCTGCCTCACAGGTGGGTGCTCGTCTGTTCCCAACTCTGCCACATCTGGATGGCCCCGCCTCTCGCGAGGAGCCCCCGCCCCCCATCCCAGCCACATCTGGGCTGCTCGACTTCTATCCAGTCTATTCTGGCCGCATCTGGGCCCTCGTTCTGCCCCTTCAATCCCTGCAGTCCTCCTCTCCTCAACATCTGGGCTGCTGTGCCCTCGCCCTGTCGTAGCCGTGGTGGCTGGTCCTGTATAAACCGTGGTTTAATAGGAAATATAATAAAAATATAAGAAGAATTAAAATCAAATCCACTTTATTACTTTTCTGCGGGCAAAGCCTGCCCCATGTCCCCGTTCTGAACCTTTGTCACCAATCACAAGGAGGTCCCTGAGTCACAGTGGAATTAATGAGTGATAAATCCCGTTCATATCAATGGCACACAGGGAATTCCATGCAGATCCAGCTGTTTATTGCGTTAGCCCAGGATACATTAAATACTTTATAGGGTGTGGATTTATTTTATAACTATTTCTATTGAACCTGCTTCACCTTTCCCAGTTATTTTTTCTCACTGTGGCTTCAAGGACTGTGTGATCCCAGGGAAGGGCTTCTCTCCCTGCAGGATTTTCCAATCCCAAAAGGGATGGCTGTASTAGAAAAGTGGAATTCCTGATTTTAATCTGGAATATTTCATGGACACATCCCCCCCACGGCTGCTGTGGTGTCACCAAACAAGAGCAGGGATCCCATTCCAATCTGGTTTTTTCCCTAAGGATGAGCCAAACCCACTTTGTGCTCCACTTTTCCCAAGCAGAGCCCCCCCCATTCCAACTCCCCCCATTGCAAAGAACATCTACAAAGGGAAAAATCCATAAAAAACCAGAAAACTCAGCTGAGTTTTTAAGGGATTTTCCCCAGGTTGTGCTTGTGTGGGATTGAGGAGCAAACTGCAGCTGCTCCAGCCTAGGACRGCTTTTCCCCAACTCACATCCCTGCAAAACCCCTCTTTTTTCCCACCACGGACGCAGGAAACTTTGGAGAAACCTCCACCAAAGCTGAGTAAACCTCACGAAATCGGGTGATATTAAAATCCAAGCCGTCCTTGGAAGGAGGCGGACAAGGGCGAACAAGCCCCGGCTTGAAGTTGTCCTTCCCTGCTCCCTTCCCCGGGGCTGGCTCCCATCCCTGGACAACCTCATCCAGCCAGAAAGGTGGCTTGGATGTGTGTTGTTTTTGGGTTTTTTTTTTCTCCAGGGATGGCGCAACAGGGATCAAAGAGGCTTTCCCAGCTCCAGCCCTTCCTCCGGGGGTTTCCGCTCCCACCCCCGGCCTCCAACCGGGGGCGGGATATTCCCAGGGGAATGTGGGGGCCTCTCATCCCGGCTGGGGATTCCGCATGGAGCAGCGCCCTTTATGCACCCAAATCCTTGGGTTTTCCCGGAATTTTGGGATGGTTTGGGTCGGAATGGGCTTGAAAGGTCATCCTTGTACAGAGGGCAGGGAGACCTTGGTGGATCCAAGGATGTTTCCAGGGATGGGGCAGCCACAGCTTCTCTGGGATTTCCAGTTCAGCCCCTCACAGCCAGGAATTCCTTCCCAATATCCCATTTATTCTGACCCTATCCCAGTTTAAAGCTATCCCCCTTGTCCTGTCCCTCCATCCCTTTATCCAAAGTCCCTCTCCAGCTCTCCTGGATCCCCTTCAGGCACTGGAAGGAGCTCTGAGGTCTCCCTGGATCCTYCTTTTCTCCCCTAATTTGGGGAAAGCTTTCTGCCCGTTATCCCCATTCCCCACCCCCCTTTCCCAGCGTGCTGCTCACACCTGGTTTGGGATGGGTGAGGAGATTGGGGAGGCTCAGCTGGGATGAGCTCCTTGAGGACATCAGGGGCAGGTGGAAGCAATGGGCTCATCCCATGAAAAGGGCTGGGGGAAGGGTGGGATGGGTTTCAGGATGAGCAGGATCCAGTGGGATCCGGGCTTTGTGCCACATCTCAGCCATGGAAGCTCTGGTGGATGAGAGGCAGCTGAGAAAAGATGGATTTGGGGATTGATTTAATGATGGGATTGATGAGGGAGCGTCACCTGCCAAGTAGGTTTTTTCCAGGTTTTTTTTTTTTTAAATCCATGTTTTTGGGCCCCCATTCCCCACCTGGGTGGTCCAAAGTAATTCCCTGCTTCCCAGATCTCCTTGCTGAGGAGTTGCTGGTGGAGGGACATTCCCAAAATTCAGCTTTTGGCCTAAAAACTTCATTTCCCAGGGTGCATCCTGGGCTGGGAGCCTCCAATCAGGCTGAGGGAGACTTTAAAGGAGTTTCCTGGGAGAAGGGGGATTTCCCTTAGGGAAGCARCTGGATGAGGAGGGAGGGCTTTTCCAGGCTGGCTGGGATTGGGAATGTTCTCCTGCACCAACTGAGCTCCATCCCAACTGCAGCTTCCAAGTGCTCTTGGCACACCAAAGCCTGGTAAAAACATGGAGTTTTCCCAAGTGTTTTCTGCTCCCAGAAAAACTTTCAGGATGTTTCATGCTGGTTTTCAGTTACCTCCTTGAGAAATCCTGGGGTTTTTCCCCTCAGTGTGGAGGCTTTTCATGGATGGGGAGCAGAAATATGAGCTGTATTCCTTGCATTCTCTGGAKTTTCTAGGGAAAACAGGGATTTGGGAGAGTCTGTCTGCTCCATGAGAGGGGAGAGGTGGTGGTGGACTTTTAATATCTCAATTCACCCCATTTATCTGCTGTGTTTAATTAATTGTTATTAATTGTGGTGGTGGAAGGTGTGAATTCCTGATCAATTTTAGGGAATTTCCTCTTTTTTTCCTTTTATTTTCTTTCATTTTGCTGCCTCCAACAGGAGTTCAGGGATGGAGCTAAAGGATTTTCCTTCTTTTTTTTGTTTTTCAACATGGGTCCTCATTTAAAGCTGAGCTTGATCCCGTGGGCTCCAAACTTTGGGACTGAGCTGTTGGGGTTTTCCTTGGGGAGGAAAACTGGGGTGGAATCAACCCTGTGCTGTTTCCATCTCATTCCAGTGACCATCCTTGGGTTCCCTGCCTCAGCACTGCCAGGAAATCGTGGATGACGGAGCCATGGGGATGTCAAAGGCCAGTGCAGTGAAGAGCAGCAGCAGGTGGGTGCCACAGAGCCTGGCATGGGGAATTTTGGGGGGGTCTCTATCTTTGTTATCCTGGGAATTTCAGCGCTCAARCAGAGGAATTCCTCCAGAATTCCTTTTGGGGAGGAATCTTTGGTGCTGCTGGGCATAAGGAGGCATCAAGCYGTGGTTTATTGGCACCATGAGGGGTTGGCTTCAGTGGGATCAATGCTTACTTATCCCAGGAAGAGAAAGTTGGAAAAGGGGCAGGACAAGCCAAAGGTGCTSCCAGTGAAGAAGAAGAAGGAGCTGGAATGCACAGGGAAGGTACCAACACCCCCCAACTCTGTGCATTATCCCAAAACTTGGAATTATCCCAAAAACTCTGTGGGAATCAAACCCATGGCACGAACTTCCTTTTCCTTTTCCCTGCTCTGTCCTGGTGCGAAGCCTTCCATGGCCAAAGGGAAGAAGAAGAAACCATCCAAAGTCAAGGAAAAGCCACTGCAGGAGAACATCATCAGCAGGTCAGTCCTTGGATTGGGATGGAGGTGGGACCTGCAGGGCTGGGCTTTTCCAGCTGGGTTATCCCAGAGCTGTGCTTGGGAATGCCACATCCAGCTCTGGCTTCCTTGTGTGGCTTTGATTGTCAAAAGGAGCTTTTTTAATAGGGAAAAATAAAGGGCATGGAGTGATGGGAAAAGGGGAATCACCTTAAGCTGAAGGAKGGAAGGTTTAGATGGGATATCAGGAAGGAATTCTTCCCTGGGGAGGGTGGTGCTCCCCTGGCAGGGGTTTCCCAAAGAAGCTCTGCCCCATCCCTGGAAGTGTCCAAGTCTTGGATGGAGCGTGGGAAAACCTGGGATAGTGGGAAGGTGTCCCTGCCCATGGAAGCGGCTTGGAACACCACGATCCCTTCCAACCCAAACCTTTCCATGATCCTAAAACATCTGTGTCCCCTCTCTGGCCAAGAAGCTCCCTGAAGCAGGAGGCTGCCGATGGGAAAGGCCTTGGCTCCAGCCTCTGGAATGGGATCCAAGCTGAGGAGGGAGCGGCACCTGGATCGGTACGTGGTGGTGGTGGTGGCTGTGCTGAAGGACTGGGCAGCATTCCCGAGGTTTGTTCCCAAGGAATCTGGGAGGGTGCTGCCTTGTGGTTTGGGGCAAGCCCCTGAGAGGAGTTTTTGAGCATCTGGAATGAAATTGAGGAATGAATTCCCTGGTTTTGGGGTTGAACGCGTCACATTTTGGTGTTGGCCCAAGCTGGCACCAGAATCTGGGTGACTCTCCCTTTCCTGAGCAGGAGGTTGGGATTGGGAATTCCTTCCTCAGGGATTTGGTTTTTCACTGCTTTCCTTGTTCATGTTCCCCCCTGGAAGTGTCCGAGACCAGCTTGGATGGGGCTTGGAGCAACCTGGGATAGTGGGAGGTGGGAGGTGAAATGAGGTGATCCTTAAGATCCTTTCCAACCCAAACTATTCCATGATCCTTGGCTGGTGCTGCAGAGCACAAATCCCAGCAAATTCCCGCTTTTTTTGCTTTTCCTGTGCTAATTTGTCCCTCTTGGTGTGTAAATCCAGCGGAGATGCTTTTCCTTCTTTCCCCACTTCCCAAATGTCCCCAAACTCTCCTGGATGGATCAAATTCAAGGAGCAGCCTTGAAACCCCCTAAGGGTGCCAGTGTTCCTGGCATTCCTGGGACAACCACCAGGCTTTTTCCAGCAGGCAGGAATGGCTTGGGAAGGTCGTGGCTCTCCCTGGATTTCCCAACCGGGCTCCTGAAGGATTGTGAATCCAGGAGCAGGCGTGTTCCCAGGGAATGAAAGTTTATGTGGACACAACCAACCTGTAATTAACTCGGGGTTTTATTTTTCCCCTTAATGAGTTCACCCAGCAGCTTTCAGGAAAAAAAATCCCTGTGTGGTTTTGGCTTCCCTTGAAAGCCTTGGGAAGAGAAACTTGGGGAAGTCGGGATTTAGAGTGAGAAAATTGGTGCTTGGCAAGCCCTGGATGAGGCTGGGATAAATTTTGGGATGCCTTGTGCGGTCAGGAGCAGGAGAAGATGGTTTCAGTTTGGAAAACAAGTGTGAAAACAGTGGGATGGGATTTCTGGTGGCTTCCAAGGGACAGAATTTAAGGCTCTGTGTCCTCTCCGAGCTCAGTTTCCTTCAGGTCCCCATTTTCCCTATATTTTGATGGCTATTTTT
>CADDXX010000346.1:427867-441923 GCA_902810485.1 Alauda arvensis | reverse complement strand
GGGAATTGGGAAGGGGGACAGGGAAGAGCCAAAAGGCAGAGAAGCAACAGCAGCCAGGGATGGGATGAYGGGAAAAAAAAGCAGGAGAAGGGGAAAGCAAAGCAGCACGGGAAGGGGAAAGGGAAGGGGGTGGAAAAGGTGGGGAAGAGGAAAAAAACAAAGAAGGAAAAACTGCCGGAAGAGGAGCCAGAGTTGGAGAAAGATGAGGAGGGAGGTGAAGAGAAGGTGGGAAAGGGAAGTGGAGATGGAAAAGGAATAGAGGAGGAAGAGGTGGATGAGGAAGGATTGGGAGAAATTGGGAGTGCAGGGATGGGGCAGGAGGCGAAGGAGGAGGAGGAGGATGAAGGGAAGAGAGATGTCCTGGGGAAAGAGAAGAGGAAAAAGAAGAAGAAAAAGCCAGAGGGGGAAAGAGAAGAGATGGAGAAAAAGAGTGAAGAGGAGGAGGAAACCCCAGGGAAAACTGGGAAAAGGAAATCTAAGGAAGGAGAAGAAAAGAAAAAGGAAGGAAAGAAGACTAAAAAGACAAAAAAACAGAAGGAGGAAGAAAAAGAGGCGGAAAACAAATGGAAATGGTAAATTCCAGCRTGCCTTTGGCAGCTCTAATCCTGGGACTGTGATTTTAATTTTATTTTGTGAGGCAAAGCAGTGAAAATTCCTAAATTTTGGGCTATTTTCCTATATTTCCTTGAGCCTTGAACCTGGCACTCTTAGAAATGGGTGAGAGATAAGGGAAAGTCCTGAATGCACAGCAGGATTTGTATAATAATTGTTTTTATTTTTAAATTTATTTATAATAGTTATTTCCCTTCCAATGATTTTCCTGATGCCTGTACTGGGAAGGGAGAAAAAATTATTATTATTATTATTATTATTATTATTATTATTATTATTATTATTATTATTATCATTATCATTATCATTATTATCATTATTACGATTTCATTAATAATATTAATTATAGTAATTATAATATAATTAATAATAATTATATTATAATTAGATACTATTCTAATATAATATTAATATAATATTAATATAATGAATGTTAATAATATTAATATTGATTAATAAATCAATGGAGCAATAATAATAATAATAATATTCCAAGACAGCAGCTCTATCAGGGGGCTGTACAGGGGCTGAATTCCTTCCCCACTTCCTTYTCCAGCGGATTTGGGATGATCCAGGCAGGTGTTTTGTAGGAAAGAMTGTGGAATGTGGCTGCTGGATGCCGAGTTGTTTCTTGGAAGTGCGACTTGAGCCGCTTGGTGTCACTCTCTCCCAGATCTCCCCAAGATCTGGGACGGAGCGGGAGGATTTTTTGGGATGCTGTTTTTTTGGGGAGCTTGTGGCAAACCCTGATCTGGGAGGAGCCCTTATCCCAAACAGGGATATCCATGGATACCTNACAGGGATATCCATGGATACCTGGGGCTTTGAGGCGGCCCTTGAAGGATCCAGGGCGATGTGAAAAGTGGGATTTTATCTATTTTTTTCCTAATCAATGCCTTGTTTGGAATGGCTGGATCCTGGCACGGAGGAGAGAGGCTGGTAAGTAGGGATTCAATCCCAAAAAAACATCCACACTTGTATTTCCCATAAGGAAATTCCCATGTGTCACCCTCCTTGGCCTCTGGATGGGCTCGGGGGGGCTGTGGAAAGTGAATGTGGGGGATGCTCTGCAGGGATTTGGGATCCCAAAATTTTGGGAAGAGAGGATCCCAAGATGATCCTGACTTTCTCCGATGCTTTCAGCCCAAATTCCTGGCATTTGTTGGTTTTCCTTGACTGCTGAATTTTCTCCTTTTTTTATGGCAAAATGCACTTTTGGATACCATGGATTTATTCCGCTCTGCTTCCCATGGGGAGGGGGGAAAAAAAAAAATCACAAATAACTTCTGGGGCRCTGCTGAGCAAGAAACAGGAATTTTGCTTTCTCCGTGTGGAATCTTGCTGTGTTTTCCCAGAAATCCTTGGATTTATTATGTTTTTTTTTCCCTGGAGATGCTGGGATTAAGGAGCCAGTKYCAGCCTGGCTGGAGCTGAGCTGTGGGACACAGATCCCAGCCTGTCCCCTGCTGGCACCAGCACTCTTCCTCTGATCCTAACCTGTGGCTTTATCCTTTTTTTTTTTTGAGTGCTGCTCCTGCTTTTCCATTTTTTTTCTTTTTTTAATTTTATTTTATTGGAATTTTTGTTGCTGTTTCTTAAATCCTCTCAGTTAAAACTCGTGGTGGCTTTAAAATCCCGTTTGCTCCTGCAGGGGGGGAAGATTCCTGCAGATCTTATTTGCATTAAAATCAAAATTATAAATATTTATGTGTGGCACAGGTTTCCCAGAGAATCCCAGGCTGCCCCATCCCTGGAAGTATCCCTTGGATTTGGATGGGGTTTGGAGCGACCTGGATTAGTGCAAGGTGTCCCTGCCCATGGAAAGGGGTTGGAATGAGGTGGCTTTTAGGATTTCTTCCCTCTCCTCCTGGGCTCCACACCTGAATTTCATGGATTCCATCCCAGTTTTCCTTGTTTTAAAGAACAGGGAAACTGAGGCAGCAGCGGAGAAAATGGGATTTCACCTGGAGTTTTTGCCTGCTCTCGCTGCTCCGAGCATTTCCTTGGCGCGACCTTGGGAGGAGGTGCCGGATGCCAGGTTTGGGGATCTTCTCATGGATTCCTGTGCGTCTGTTCCAGGTGGGAAGAGGAGAAGAAGGAAGACGGAGTCAAATGGATGCAGCTGGAGCACCGCGGGCCCTACTTCGTGCCCCTCTACAAGCCCCTGCCTGAGGACGTGCGGTTTTATTACGATGGTACAGCCCTGCAGGGGCCTGGGGTCGTTCCCTCTCCCTAGGGAAGATGAATATCCCATTGGAAAATCCATGGGTTAAAACTGGAGGATCTTTTAAATGGTTGGAATGATGGGGGTTTTGGGGAGCTGATCCTATTGAGTGTTTTTTATTGCCTCCATGTTTTCCTGCCATTCCCACTGGGTTAAAGATGGAGGATCTTTTAAATGGTTGGAATGATGGGGGTTTTTGGGGAGCTGATCCTATCGGGTGTATTTTTTTTTTAAGCTGGGTTTTGGATCTGAGCTTTGTCAGCTCATCCGTGTTTTCCCACGAGCTGGAAAAATGGGATTGTGCTGATCCTAAGTGGCTGATGCATCCCAGGATCTGGCTGGGCTGCTCCGAGCTCCTGATATCCCCAGGGTCACCTCACTTCACCTTAGAGGCACTCAGGGTGTCTCTGGCAGGACAGACAGATCCAATAGCCAAAATTGCCTCCATGTTTTCCTGCCATTTCCCGCCATTCCCACTGGGTTAAAGCTGGAGGATCTTATAAGTGGTTGGAATTATGGGGTTTTTGGGGAGCTGATCCTAAGGGCTGTTTTTTTTTTAAGCTGGGTTTTGGATCTGAGCTTTGCCAGCTCATCCGTGTTTTCCCACGAGCTGGAAAAATGGGATTGTGCTGATCCTAAGGGACTGACGCATCCAAGGATCTGGCTGGGCTGCTTTGAGCTCCTGATGTCCCCAGGGTCACCTCACATCACCTTAGAGCTGCTCAGGGTGTCACTGGCAGGACAGATCCGATAGCCAAAAGTGCCTCCATGGTTTCCCGCCATTCCCCACTGGGTTAAAGATGAAGGACCCTTAAAATAGTTGGAATTGTGGGGGTTTTGGGGAGCTGATCCTAAGGGCTTGTTTTTTTTTTTAAGCTGGGTATTGGATTTGAGCTTTGCCAGCTCATCCGTGTTTTCCCACGAGTGGGAAAAAATGGGATTTTGCTGATCCTAAGCAACTGACACATCCAAGGATCCAATCCCTGACAAATCCACGGATCTGGCTGGGCTGCTCCAAGCTCCTGATATCCCCAGGATCACCTCACATCACCTTAGAGCCACTCAGGGTGTCACTGGCAGGACACATCCAATAGCCAAAATTGCCTCCATGGTTTCCCGCCATTCCCRCTGGGTTTCCCGCCATTCCCTGCTTTCAGTTCATCCCATTTCTAATGGATCAGAGCGGGAAATACGGATATTCGGGGTCAGCCAAGGGATGATGGACAAGGGATCACATTCCCTTGGTGTTCCTCAGTTCCCTGGCGCTTCCCATACCTTTTTTTGTTGTAGGAAAAAGGCCACTTTGGGAAAAGGGCACTGCTGGGACATCCATGGAGCTGTCAGGGATTTTGGCTCCACAAGGAGGAGCCTTGACAGGGATTGGATCTTCTCTGTGATTTTTGAGATGTTGCGGATCCTGGACTTTTGGATCTTTGACGTTGACTGTTTTTCCTAAAAAATGTTCTTGGATGGGAAAGTGTTTGTGGATAGGCAACAACTCCAAGTAGGAACMACAGTCCATGGATGAGCTGGTGTGGGGGGATTGTCATGGGGCTGCTCCAAGGCTCCACTCCCTGCAGTCCAGAAATCCCAAAAACCCGTGGTTCAAGTAGGAATCAGCTGTTCCCTGGACATCTGCAAAGGACTTTTTCCTAAAAAAAGTTATTTCCAAGWAATTCTTAGGATGAGCCAGGATATTCCTTTGGTTTTGTTGTATTTCTCCAGCCAAAGAACTCAGGAGGGGGGGTGGTGGCTTTGCCTCCAAGAAATGATCCAAGATCCTTGGAAAAATCTAAGAAATAATCCAAGGTCCTGTCCAGAGGAGCTGTGGCTGCCCCATCCCTGRAATTATTCCAGGCTGGACAGGGCTTGGAGCAACCTGGGRTAGYGGAAGGTGTCCCYGCCTCTCTTTTCCCAGGAAAACCCTTGAAGCTGAGCCTGGCCACGGAGGAAGTTGCCACGTTTTACGCCAAAATGTTGGACCACGAGTACACCACCAAGGAGACCTTCCAGAACAATTTCTTCCATGACTGGAGGAAGGTGAYTTCCCTGGGAGGGGCTCCCTGATATCCATCAGACCCATCAGCCCCAGGCTGTGGTGTGGGATGGAGGGAATTGGGAGGGAATTGTTCCTCMTTTATAATGAGGAGGTTCTAAATCCTGATTTATTTCCATGGGTTTTTTTGGTGGGTTTGGGCTGGGATTGGCTTTCTGTGCTCCCTCTGAGTTTCRGCGATGGGTGCAGGGGGTGGATCTTGCAAACAGCTCCAAAACCAGTTTGGAGGACACCAAAGGAATGAAGGAATGACATCTGATCCCAAAACGGCCCAAAACTCTTTGTAGGGAATGTTTACACCTCCCAAATATTTTTTAGTGCTGTCCCTGCAGTTGTGTTTGGGGACTTTTTTCCATATTGGGTTCTTCCACCCCAGAACTGGGCTGTCATTTTTCAAGGAACTGGAATGTGGGTCTCTATTCCCTTTTCCAAGGCACAAACAGCCAGATCCATGTGGAATTGGCTTTGCCTCCTGGCTTTTCCCAGCCCCCCTCTCATCTCTTCCCCAGGAAATGACCTCGGAGGAGCAAGAGATAATCCAGGASCTGGACAAATGTGACTTCAGGGAGATCCACAGATATTTTGTGAACAAAAGYGAGGCCCAGAAAGCGCTTCCCAAGGAGGAGAAGCAGGTCAGGACTGGTTCCAATGACACGTTTTGGGTCCAGTTTTGGGGATTTTGGCTCTTCTTTGCTGTCCTTCCTGAGCTTGGACTTCTTTAATCCAGCTCTGTCTCCGTGAATTCTCTTCCTGAATTTTGCCAGCAGATCCTGCACGTTCCATGGCTTTGCAGGGTGCCAGTCATCCTTGGATCAYGTTTCGGAGTCCTTCCCTGTCCAGAGGGTTGTGGACTTTGCCAAGGGAATAATGGCACTTAGACTTCTTGGAATGTCGGAATGTTCAAGATCCTTTCCAGTCCAAACCATCCTGATTTTTAATTTTTTTTGGTGGTGTGCTGGTTTCAGAAGCTGAAGGAGGAGGCGGATAAGATCCAGGAGGAATATGGATACTGCATCCTGGATGGGCACAGGGAGAAGATTGGCAACTTCAAAACGGAACCTCCCGGGCTGTTCCGTGGCCGTGGGGAGCACCCCAAGATGGGAATGCTGAAGAGGAGGATCATGCCAGAAGATGTCATCATCAACTGCAGCAGGTGGGGTGTCCTTGGAAGCGCCGAGCTCCTGGGGGCTTCCCTTGGGATTTGGGGGGGAACTGGGCACTTCCTCTTCCTAAAGCTGGGGTTTTTCCATCTTCTGTTTTCCATATCCTGGGAGTGTTTTTCCCTCTGAGCTGTGCTGGTCTTAAGCCACCCATTTGAAGACCT
Organism: Alauda arvensis; assembly: GCA_902810485.1. Taxonomy (NCBI): domain Eukaryota; kingdom Metazoa; phylum Chordata; class Aves; order Passeriformes; family Alaudidae; genus Alauda; species Alauda arvensis. The sequence continues at coordinate 435,707 of CADDXX010000346.1, read as the reverse complement.
TGAGTCGAAACATTCCCTACCGGTCCAGCAAAATTTTCCTGCTGTTCCCAGCATCCCAATGATAAACACCTGGTTGTGGGAAGGGTCTAGAGCGCCAGGAACACCTGAGGGAGCTGGAGGGGCTCAGCCTGGAGAAAAGGAGGCTCAGGGGGGACCTTCTCCAACTCCCTGACAGGAGGGTGGAGCCACACAGGGCTTGGTTTCTTCTCCCAGGGGAAAAAAAATTTATAGGAGAAGGGGAAATGGCCTCAAGTTGTGCCAGAGGAGGTTTAGGTCGATCTSGGAGGACTTTTCCAACTTGAATGATTCCATTGTTGTGGAGTAATTCTAGGTGGACTCCATGTTTTCCTCCATGTGGTGACCATCCTTGGCTCACTGAGAACTTCATGGTCCGAGGGCTCTAATCCTGCTTCTTCCCACAGGGATTCCAAGATTCCTGAGCCCCCGGCAGGTCACAGGTGGAAGGAGGTGCGCTTCGACAACACGGTCACCTGGCTGGCCTCGTGGACGGAGAACATCCAGAACACCTTGAAGTACATCATGCTGAATCCCAGCTCCAAGCTGAAGGTTGGGATGGGGGCCCCTTGGGTCAGGTGATAAAAAATCTGGGAAAGGCAGGATGTGGGAATGTCAACGACAATTTTTTTTTTTTTAATTTTTTCTGGCYGTTTTCTTAAAAGTGGATGAACAAAATGAAGGGGTGAGAGGGAAAGGAGAGGTGACTGTGGAGCATCAAACTCATTCCAAGGGATGAGTTTTCCTGGTGCCACGTTGCTCCAGGAATCCAGGGAAGGCTGTTGGAAGMCGGATGGGGGCTGAAAGGATCCACAGGAAGAGCTGGGTTAATTTATCCCAGGAAGTGGAGGGTAGGAAGAGATGGGATTGAACTCCATTCAATGGAAGGGCATTTAAGGCTATTTCCAAGGGCGCAAGGAAATGGAATTCCAGCTGGGAATTCAGCCCAGGTGGACACAACTGAGCCAAGAGCTGTGTCAGTCTGTGCTGGTGTCCAAGGAGCCAGCCGTGGTTTGACCACTTGGTCCTTGCCAGGCTCTGGCTTGGCCAGGATCCAGATCCAGCACAGCCAGCAGAGGGCACAGAAACCYTGGATGAGCTTTTTCTTTTCCAGTTTATTCCCTTCACGGATTTTCCCTAAGAAAACAGTGGGGGGTTTGAGTAGGATTTAGAGGCTGGCGGTTTTTCCAGAGCAGGACTTGGCTGATAGGGGTGGAATAAAGATGGAGCATGGAATGGGAAGTGTCCTGGTCTCCCGTTCCAGGGGGAGAAGGACTGGCAGAAATACGAGGTGGCTCGGCGCCTTAAGGATGTTGTCCACACCATCCGGGCTCAGTACAGAAAAGACTGGAAATCCAAGGAGATAAAGAAGAGGCAGAGAGCAGTGGCCCTCTACTTCATCGACAAGGTATCCACAGCCTCATCCTCCATCCATGTGGRAGTTGRGAATTCCCTTCCCTGATCCCACCCCGCTGCCCAGCTTTCGGTGTTTGCTGGTTCTACCACCCAGGGTGGCTCCACGTGAGGAATCTGGGGATGATTATGGAATCCTGGAATGGTTTGGTTGGATGGGRMCCTTCAKGATCMCCTCATTCCAACCCCCCTGCTGTGGGGCAGGGACACCTTCTGCTTGACCAGGCGGCTCCAAGGCCCATCCAGCCTGGATTWGAATATTTCCAGAGGTGTGGAAGATGAACATTATCCCTAGTGGAAGGCGTCCCTGCCCATTGCAAGGGGGTTGGAACCGAGAGATCTTGAAGGTCCCTTCCAAATTATTCTATGGATGGAGACGATCCCATCCAGTCCCGATCCAGGAAAAAGGGGGAGCTGAGGCGGGAACGGCGTGGGATGGGGACGACTCCTTGCTCCCTTTTCCAGCTKGCCCTGCGAGCTGGGAACGAGAAGGAGGAAGGGGAGACGGCGGACACGGTGGGGTGCTGCTCCCTGCGCGTGGAGCACATCCAGCTGCACGCCCAGCTGGACGGGCAGCAGCACGTGGTGGAGTTCGACTTCCTCGGCAAAGACTCCATCCGCTACCAAAACAAAGTGTCCGTGGAGAAGCCGGTGAGTTGGTGAAATAATCCCCCCACCCTGAAACTCCCAGGCCGGCTCAGATCTCAGGGGGCTTAGGGGAGAATGTTTCAGAGGCAGGACGAAGGATTCCCAAAAGAGGTTCAGTCCCTCAGAGTTGTCTGAGGGGTTTATTCTTGATGGTCCGAAGGGGGAAAGAGGGAGACAAAGGAGAACAGGGCCTTATATGAACTTGTTCTGAGGAGGGGATCGGTGGACATAATCCAACAGGGTCAGGGAAGAAGGGAAGGGTTAAACTATATGTGTACAAATTCCAGGGGTCCCTGGTGGGAAAATTTCCAGGGAAATACAACAATGTGGGGCGGTGTGGGAGCTCAGGGCCATCCCCTGGGTGACCCGGGGCCCTGGCTGGGAGGCTGGAGGCCCCCACAGGGAGATGGAGATGGTCGTGGCTTTGATCTTATCCCGTGGAGGGAATTGCCAATGTACAATGAGGCTCTGACCACAAGGGTTTGAATTGGGGGGGATGTTGGTAAATCACGCTGTGAAAAATAGATTTATGGGTTTTAGCATAGGGGGTTTAAATGGAAAAAATTGAGGATTTGGGGTGTGGCACTGTCCCTTTTCTTCTTCTTCCCTTTCATTTTCTGCACTGGTGGGGGTTCTTTTGATTGGTTTTAGGGAAATGGGCCATTCTGATATCATGAGTTATTATTGGTGATTAATTGTAAATATGGGTTACGTAAAATTCTGTATACAAAGTAGAAACCACCCAGGTGGGTTGGGGTTTTGCTCCTGACCTTTGCTGCAGTGCAGAACACAGCTGGGCAGAGAAAGAAGGTGAGAGATAAGAAAAATAAACAACCTTGGATTTCACCGCAGGCAGGGTCCTGGCACTCTGTGAAGACTCAGGGTTTGAGAAGGAACTTTCTTAGCAAACCAGGGTTCATTTATAACCCCTAACCCCAACAGGGCAGGAACAGAGGAATGGCTGTCTGGGTTCCCTCAATGCTCATCAGTCCCAAATTCCCATCCAAAACCTGTTGCCAAGGTGTGCTTTAACCCTGGAGAATGGGGGAAATTTTGGGACAGAATTTCCAAGGTTGTTCTATCCCATGAGCTGTGAGGGAGAGGTCCCTCCTCTCTTGCTGGAGCACCCTTAGGGTGTCAGGACTCAACATGTCTCAATTTGTACTGAATAATTTTCCTCTAACCATGGAAAAGAACATTTTAATGGTGTTTGTGGGGGAACTGGAATGTTGGAGATGGGAAAGATGCTGGGGGGGGAACACCCAGTGGCACCTGGGAGTTGAGAAATTTGGTGGGATGTGCCAACACGAATCAGAATCCATCTGGAGGAGGAGGAGAGAGATGAGGGAGATGTCTGGGAGCAACTCACGCCTTGGCCCTGACCAGGGCTGTCCTTTGCCCCTCTCCAGGTGTTCAAGAACCTGCAGCTGTTCATGAAGAACAAGGACCCCGCCGATGACCTCTTCGACCAGCTCACCGTGAGTTGTCACCTCAAAGCTTTYCCAACGGTTCCGGTGGCCCTGGAGGAGGAGAAGCCAAACCTTGGCCACCTTTGGGAGTTATCCCTTCACCTGGTTTTAACTCTCTGCTCTCCAGAGACACCGCTGTCACTGTTGGAGCACCCTGTGGGGTTTTCCRGCCCTAGAACATCTCTGCTTCCCTGTGTCCCTGCTGAGGAGCTGGATTCCTGCTCCTTCCCTCCTCCAACTCACCCACTTGGGCTTTTTTTTAGCCTGGGAAGGTCTGTCCACATTTTTGGCAATTACTGGAGGCACCAAGCCTCAGGTTTTTTGATGTCTTGCACCTCATTTGGGCTCCGCACAAGTGGGAGAGGTTGCTGGAGGGATGTGCTGCTTTCCCTCCGGGAAAAAGCTCCTCCCTCATCTTCCTCAGGATGGGAGTTGGGATCCATGAGCAGCTCCATGTTCTCTGTGGAACAGGGATGTGAAATTGGATGTGACATCAGGAATGACTGTTTGGAAAAGACCTTTAAGGTCATCAAACCCAAGCATTAACCCAGCACTGCCAGGGTCCTCAAGTACCACTGTGTGCCCTCCTGGATGGGCAGGAATTGTTGACTTCCAGAGACTTTTTTTTTTTTGTGGATTTAGGTGGAATTTTAGGCCAGTTTTGGGTGGATGATGATTTGACCCCACAAGTAGCTCTACAAGCTGCAGGACTTAATTTTTTTTGTTATTGCCTAATTTTGGTTGCTTAGGCGGAAGATGGTCTAAAAAGAGATTTGTTCCAGCTTCAGCTTGTTCTGTTCCTTTGTGGAATCATGGAAYGRTTTGGGTAGGAAGGGACCCTAAAGACTGCCAAGTTCCAAATCCCTGCCATGGGCAGGAAAACCTTCCACTATCCCAGCTTGCTCCAAGCTCCATCCAACCTGGCTCTGAACAATTCCAGGGATGGGGCAGCCACAGCTTCTGTGGGAATTCCATTCCRAGGCCTCACCAGCTCAGAGGGAAGAACTCCTTCCCAAAATCCCACCAAACCCTTTGTCAGTTTGAAGCCATTCCTTCTTTTCCTGTCAGCAGAGCTCCTGCTGTGAGCTTCCCCACACTTTTCCCTGTTWTCCCTGTTCCAGACATCCTTCCTGAACAAACACCTCCAGCACCTCATGGACGGTTTGACRGCCAAAGTCTTCAGGACCTACAACGCCTCCATCACCCTGCAGGAGCAGCTCAAGGCCCTCACCAACCGTGAGTTCCCGTGGTTGTGGTTGGGAACAAAGGGCTCAGGAATGTCCATCCATTGCCTTGAGAATCCCTAAAAACTGCCTGGGGGCACATGGTGCTCCACGTTTTTGGGGTCAGAGTAACAGATGGGAGTGAGCAGCAGATCAGGAATGTTGATGAGTGAGAAATGGCACTTGAGATTAATTTTCTTTCTTCCTCTGGAGTCTTGGAAGGAGATTAAATAAGAACTTTAATTGTGCTGATCAACCAGACCCTGTCTGATCCTGTCTCCTTGGGGCTGTGCTGCCCTTTCCAGACTGAATTGGGATGGGGATTGGATGGGGAGACACGAGGTGATGGCAGCAGGAAAATGGGGAACTGTAATACAAAACCCAGGATTGGATTAGGGATGCGCTGGGGTGGAAGGAAATCTCTCCTGCAGGAGAGGAGAAAGCCAGGGATACTCTGCCTCAACTGATGGCCAGGCTGGGAATGTTTTTCCCTTCTTTTCCTTGTGCTGCTGGTTGGTTGCACCGTTTCTGCCTCCTTGGCCACGCGAGGGATGAGTCACGGCGTCAGATTGCGACGCTCAATTGTCCTTCCCCAATTCCCACCACCSTCGTTGCTCTCCCTGGGGAGGGAATGGTGACAGCAACTCGTTTGCCTCTCCTCCTGCTGCATTCCCTGATTTTTCCCAGCTCTGGGAATGGAGTCAGAGCGATGTCTTCATTTCCTTTCCAGCCGAAGACAACGTYGCAGGAAAGCTCCTGTCCTACAACCGAGCCAACCGCGCCGTGGCCATCCTGTGCAACCACCAGAGGTCYGTCCCAAAGACCTTCGCCAGGTCCATGCAAATCCTCCAGGAAAAGGTGAGACAATCCCAGCTGAGAGATTCCCAGACCTAATCCGGCCCCTGAGTTTTATTTTTTGGGCTGGGGTGGTGTCTGAAGGAATCACCTTTTGGTCGAGAATGTCAGGGAATGTCCTGGGAATAGTGGATTGCAACCCAGGGATGGAGGGTGGATTGAGGTGACCTCAAATGCTGGAGGAAGCTCACTTGATGCAGAATTTAGGTGATTTTTGATGAGTTTGGGGCATTTTTCATCACTCTGTCTTCAAACCAAGCTGCCTTTTGTGACGGCAGCTCTGGCCCAGCTGGYTCAAGATCAGGGAAATTGGTTTTCCTGTCTTTTTTTGCAGGAGGAGCAGCTTGAAAATACCTTAAATTACCACTTTTAATTGCCCTCGGGTTTTGCTCACACCCCACTGATGGACTGGGACTTTTCTGGGGGCTCTGGTGCTGTCACAAGTCCCTCAGGTCTCAGGCAGGCACAGAAGATAAACAGATTTAGGAGCTCCGAGTGTTCRTGGCATCTGGGCTGGGATGATATTTTAGGAGATGCTAAAAATTGCTTGAGCCCAGAAAATGCTGCAGGGACAAACTGGGAAGTGGGGTTGGCGAGAAACTGAGGAATGGTGTGTGAAGGAAAAGAGGGAGCAAGCTGAAACCCTCAGGGAGGCGTTGTCTGACTTTTTCACCTTCACAGATCGACGCCAAGAAGAAACAAGTGGAGGAAGCCCGGGAAGAAGTGAAAAAAGCTGAGGATGAGTTTGAAGACACCAAAGATGCCAAAGCAGAAGCGTGAGTGGCTTTTCCTTGGAATCCTCTCTTGCAGAGGGATCCAGAGGGCCCCATGGATGGGGCTGATGTGTCCCAACACCCCATGAGAACAGGAATGCCCGTTTTTGGGATTGGGTCCTTCTTGTCCGATGGGAGTTTGGAAGGTGGTGAAGATCTTGTGGATGATTCCCTTCAGGGATATCTCCCACTCTCCCAGGCTGCTCCAAGCTCTGTACAACCTGGCCTTGGACATTTCCAGGGGCTTCTTTCCACAGCTTCTTTGGGCAACCCCTTCCAGGACGCTGGATTTTGTCTGAAATCTGAAGTTTGAAAATCTGAAATTGCCTTTTTTTTTTTTTTTAATTGTTAATTTTTAGTATTAAAAAAGCATCTCACCGGATCCAAACCCTTGAAAAAGAGGGTTAGTGCTGAATGGCACCTTTTGGCTCTGCCATTCCAGAGAATTTCTGGGCTTTTGGGGACATTTCTGTGTTGTTCCTTCTCTGCCCTCAGCAACGTGGAGAAGAAGAAGAAGCTGCTCAAGAGGCTGGAGGAGCAGCTGGCCAAGCTGAGCGTCCAGGCCACGGACAAGGAGGAGAACAAGCAGATAGCCCTGGGCACCTCCAAGCTGAACTACCTGGATCCCAGGATTACTGTGGCATGGTAGGTCTTGGCTGTGAAATCATGGAATGGTTTGGGTTGGAAAGGACCCTAAAATTYSYGGWGTTCCATGGGGCAGGGACKCCTCCCACTGCTCCAGGCTGCTCCAAGCCCCACCCAACGTGGCCTTGGAGACTTCCAGGGATGCAGTGGGGAGGAGCCTGCTGGATAACTGCTCCCCACTGGGGTCTTGTGGTCCTGCACAGGTGCAAGAAATTCGGGATTCCCATYGAGAAGGTCTACAACAAGACCCAGAGGGACAAGTTTGCCTGGGCCATCGCCATGGCTGGCGAGGACTTTGAATTCTGAGCCGGTGCCTTCCACCTTAAATCCCAAATCCTGCTCGTTTGGTGCTGTWGGGAAGCTTTTTTTTCCTTAATTTCCTGCAGGTTGGCTGAGGGTTGGCTGAGTTCGGTGCCTTTTTTTTTCTTTCCAATGGAAAAGCAAACACCTGGATGTCCAGCTGGAGCAGGTATTGCTGATTGGGATTTCTGACTTTGGGAACTCTCAATTCCTCTTCAGAGTTGCCAAGTACTTGAGATTCCTTTTCTTTCTCCCTCTGGAGCCTTGGAAGGAGATTAAATAAGAACTTTGTGCTGATCAGCGTGACCATGTCTGAATCCTGTCTCCTTGGGGTCGTGGAGCCGTGCTGCCCTTTCCAATGGGAACGGGATGGGGAATGGATGGGGARACAYGAGGTGATGACAGCAGRAAAACAGGGAACTGTGATATAAAACCCAGGATTGGRTTAGGGATGYGCTGGGGTGAAAGGAAACATCTCSAGGAGAGGAGGAARWWRTSC
>CADDXX010000346.1:387344-426084 GCA_902810485.1 Alauda arvensis | reverse complement strand
GGCAGTGCTGGTAGAGGAGCTGTGGGAGAAGATTAAATTTAGGGTTGGGAGGAGGTGGTGAGAGGYTCCTCTTGTCTTGCTTTGGTGTCTGCTGCCCTTGCCCAGACTCTTCCCAGAAATCCAGGGTTGGGAGGGTCTCCGGAGGGCTCAAATTCCATCTTCTCCTCAAGGGAGGGTCGGCTCTGCCTGTTCAGGGTTTTGTCAAACTCAATTCCAGTGTTTCCATGGAGGGAGATYCCTCCACCATCTCTCAGGGTCACTGTTTTGGGAATGAATCCCTGCCCTGGCAAAGCTTTTCCTTCCCAGTGTCTGGTTGGAGCTTCCCTTGGTGCATCTTGGAAGCAGCTGCTTGTCCTTTGTGCAGAGCCAGATTATCCTTGGACATCAGCTCCACAATTGTCCCTGTTAAAGGCAGCAATTCCATCTCCCCTCGGCCTGTCCTGTCCCATGGGATCACTTAGCCCCAAATTCTGGGGCTTGGAACTTAAAAATCAAATAATCATGGAATAGTTTGGGTTGGGAGAGACCTTAAAGATCTTGGAATTCAACYCCCTGCCATGGGCAGAGACACCTTCCRCTATCCCAGGCTGCTCCAARCCCCATCCAACCTGGCTTTGGACACTTCCAGGAATCATGGGGCAGCCACAGCTCCTCTGGGAATTCCATCCCAGCCCCTCACCAGTCTCACAGCCAAGAATTCCTTCCCCATATCCCATCCAACCCTGCCCTCTGGCAGTGGGAAGCCATTCCCTGTGTCCTGTCCCTCCATCCCGTGTCCCAAAGTCCCTCTCCAGCTCTCCTGGAGCCCCTTCAGGCACTGGAAGTAGCACTGAGATCTCCCTGGAGCCTTCCCTTCTCCAGGCTGGACATTCCCAGCTCTCCCAGCCTGGCTCCAGAGCAGAGGGACTCCAGCTCTTGGAGCATCTCCTCTGGACTCATCCAGCAGCTCCACATCCTTGTGCTGATGATCCCAGAGTTGGATTCTGCTCTGGTGCCCTCAGCCTCCCTGGACTGGGTGCTCTACAAGCAATTCCTCTTCCTGCTGAAGCTTTGAGCAGCTGGAAGCTCTGGTGGGATCCATCCCTGCTTGTTGCTTCTGCACCAGCATCCTGGAGATTCGGGAACACGAATCACAAACCTTCCCACGTCTCCCTCAGACGGATGAGTCAGAATCTTGCTCTGTGTCCAACGTGGATGGAAAAAAAAACCCTCATCGGCCTCCCGTTTTCCAGAGCCCCATTCCACAGTTTCAGCTGGGCAGGGCTTCTCCCCTGGCCCATCAGGCGCTCTAAATCATGGAATCGTTTAGGCTGGAAAAGCCCTCGAAGTTCATCAAGTGCAGCCCTTAATTGCAGCGTTCACCACAGGAGCAATGCCCCGAGTGTCACATTTCCGTGTCTCTTTACATTCCCTGCAGGAATGGTGACTCAGCCGCTTTGGGGAAGGGAGCTCATCAGCTCTGCTTGGCTGCTCTCTCATCTGCTTAATGATGGGGCCTTCGGACTGAAGGAGTTTTGGAATTCTGGCCGATTTATCCTAATTGGAGAGGGAAGGGGAGGTGACGGAGCATGTGCTGCTTCTCCCTTGCATCCAGCCCCTGGAGTGATGGGATGAAGGGAAAACCACCCCTAAAAGGTGGGAAAACCCCCTGTGGGCGTTTTGAGGAAGAAAAATGTGAAGGATTTCCAGAGGGTTTTTCCTCTCTGGCCTTCTCCCCTCGAGATCTGATGTTGCAAAAATGAGGAGGGGGGGCGAAAAAAATGGGGAACACAGGACAGAAACTTTCAAGGGAATGTTTTGCCRGCTTGAGAGGAAAGGGGGAAGGACATTTGAGGCTGTGGCTGCTGTCTCTGAACTCGGTGAATGGAGCCATTTCCTTTTCCAGCCTTTTTTAGTGGGAGGCAAGAGCGTGGCTGTGGTTTGGCACATAAATAATGCATGAGCTGGAAGAGCTCCCCTGGATTTCTGTCCCTTCCCGCTCAGATGGATGGGAAATCATCCCGAATTGCAGAGCCATTATCCCAGGCCTTGCCTTTGGAAGCGCTGATGCCAAGGAAAGCGGGAGAAATGGGATCCCTGGGATAAACTGGTTAATGAGGGGCAGAGGAAAGGCTTCCAAGGAAGGGTGRAATTCCAGGATCTCAGGTTTGTTCCCGCTGAAGGAGAGCTAAAAGTGGCTGTGGGGTGAGGATGGCTGCACATCCCGGGTGTCCCTCTAGGAATGAGGGGATAACATCCAGCCTGGCTCTTCCTATCCCTGTTTCTGGCCAGTGGGCACCTCTGTTACTCAAAATAAAATAAAGGATCAGGAAAAGCTCATCTGGGTTGTCCCAAGCTCTGAGATTGGCTTTTCTAGGTTTATTCCTGAGCCACTGCAGGCTGGGGCAGGAGAAATCCCCATAAATTTGTTTGTTAATGTTCTTAATCCAAGTTGGGATTAAGCTGCAGTTATGATTTGATTGGCTTGGCTCAGGGATAAGCCTTGAGATGAAGCCTCTCCCAGCTGCAGGGAGGCTCCTAAATTCCTTCTGCTGCCGTGAGCCTGGAARGAAGAGGGATCATGGAATCATGGATTGGTTTGTGTTGGAAAAGGACCCTCAAGATCGTGGAATTCCATCCCCCTGCCATGAAGGGGCTTGCTCCAAGCCTCATCCAGCCTGGATTTCAACACTTCCAGGGATGGGGCAGCCACAGCTTCTCTGGGAATTCCATTCCACCTTCACAGRGAAGAATTCTTTYCCAATATCCCATCTCGCCCTGCCCTGTGGGAATGGGAAGCCGATCCCCCCCCATCCCAGAAAAAAAAGTACTTCTGCCAAGTGATGGGATGTTTCTCCAGACTGGAGGAGCTTCCAGAGGTTCCCTGGGATTGCCTGTCAGAAGGCAGACAGCTGATCACTTCCCAAAAAATGCGGTGTTTCCAGGCGGGTGGGTGGCATTCYGGCTGCCCCTCCTCTTGGAAACAGGGCAGACAATTTTCCTGGCGGGATGGGGCAACAAGGAAGTCTCCAATATCTTCCCCGGGGTCACTTGGAGTTGAATGAGCTCATTCTGTGGAATCTCTTCCACCTCTTTCTCAAGGTTTTGTTGGGATTTTGTACTTCTGAAGGCTGGATGTGCCAAAGCGGAGGAGAACGGGATGGCAATTAACACAACCAGCTTTAATTGGGGGCTCCTGTTCCAGTCTGGGCCATCCCCCAGGCAGGAACAGATCCAGGCTTTCCCACAGTTCATTCCTGGTGCAGGAAGCAGCGCTTCAAAGGGAGGGAACTCCTGAAATCTGCACCTCCGCCCCTCTCCTGTGCATCCCTGGATCCARTATTGGATTTCTGATAAAAACAGGCACGGAATGAACTCAAATGTCCTCAAATTCTGCTGCTGCTGGGGCTGGGAGTGGAAGGTGGTGAGGGGAGATAAACTGGGCYCAGAAGGTTCAGCTGCTCTTTCAAGCCCAGGAACTTGGCACAATCCCTTTTTTTTTAAATTATTATTTATTTTTTTTAAATTTGGCTTCTCTTCCTTTATCTGTGGAACCCTCTACTGGATGGCCACAGCCATAATTTAATTTTTTTTTTTGAGTGTGGCCCATTCAGCAAAAAACCTGTCTGAACTGAGGCTGCACAACCCCTGACTCCCATTTGTGATTAAAAAAAGAGTTATATTTATTTTTTATTTATTTTATTTGTGTATATTTGTATATTTTATTTATTTATTTGTTTGATTTCCCTCTACGTTCTCACATTTGACAAGGCTCCTCCAAGGGGCTGTGCTGGGCCATCCCCACAGGGCCCTCCTCTGTGCTGGGAAAAAAATAAAATAACACCACAAAAATGAAAAAAAAAAAAAAAGCAGGAGATAAAATTCCAGAAATAGGACAGAGAATTGTTCAGTCTAGGTCTACCTGCTGGAGTCCAAGGTTGTTTGTTATCCCTTTAATTTGGTGTTTTCTGTGGATACCCCTCTGCCCTGCTCAGGTGAGACCCACCTGGAGCACTGTGTCCAAATCTGGGATCAGAAGGATGTGGAGCTGCTGGAGCAATTCCAGAGGAGGCCATGGAGATGCTCCAAGGGCTGGAGCCAGGCTGGGAGAGCTGGGAATGCCCAGCCTGGAAAAGGGAAGGATCCAGGGAGAGCTCAGAACCCCTTCCAGTGCCTGAAGGAGCTCCAGGAGAGCTGGAGAGGGACCTGGGACAAGGGATGGAGGGACAGGACACAGGGAATGGCTTCCCACTGCCAGAGGGCAAGGTTAGATGGGATATTGGGAAGGAATTCTTGGCTGTGAGGGTGGTGAGGGGCTGGGATGGAATTCCCAGAGAAGCTGTGGCTGCCCCATCCCTGGAAATGTCCCAGGCCAGGTGAGATGGGGGCATGGAGCAGCCTGGGATAGTGGAAGGGAATTTAATTCCTGCCACAGGGAATTAAAGGGATTCACTTCCAGATGGAACAGCTCAAGCACTGTTGAAATTCAGACTCCACATTTTCAGGAGCAGCAGCAAAGGGCTTTGCTATGCAGGGACATTCATCCCCTTCCAACACAAACCATTCCATGATTTTACCACATGTCCACCACCTCTGAGTTTGTAAAACCTCTGGATTGAAGCTTCTTGGATTTGCTCGGACTGAGTTTGCCTTGATCTGCCTGCAGCTTTTATTTCTTTTTTTTTTTTTTCTTTTTTAATCTTGGCTGAGTGGCAAGAGCAAATTTTCCTAATTGACCAAGTGGTTCTGGCTAATTAGCTCTGCTTTTGTTCGGCTTTGTGCGGAGCAGCTGTGGGTTTGTATAAATAGCAGCACCGAGCCATCGCTCAGCGCGGGATGRAGGATTTGTGCCCCTGATCCAAGGACACGGGAGAGGGAAATTCTGGCTTGGAGGCCTCGAGGAGGAGGGGAAATGAGGAATGGGAGAGAAGGGCAGGGATGCAGAGATTGGATGGGGTGAGGCCCTGGCACAGGCTGCCCGGAGAAGCTGTGGCTGCTCCATCCCTGGAAGTGTCCAGGCTGGATGGGGCTCGGAGTGACCTGGGATAGTGGAAAGTGTCCCTGCTCATGGCAGGGGGTTGGATTGAGATGATCTTGGAAGTCCCTTCCAACATAAACCATTCCATGATTCTACGAGTTGTCTCCAAAACGGGAATTCACATTCATGGAAAAGCCTCCATCCAGGTTTTGCCCTGTTGTTCTGCACAGGATGAGTCTTTGTTTTCCTGGAATAGATCATCCTGGATGGTCCTTGAGATGCATTTCCACCTCAGGATGTTCCATGGAGAGAAATCCACAGGGGCGCAGTGGGAACAAACCCTTCCCAAGGCTCCGGGATTGACCCCAACTGGACAATCAAAATTGGGGTCCTGTTCCTCACAGGGTGGTTTTTCCTGGCTGGATGCAGCACCATGGGAATCCAGGAATGCCCATCCTGGGGGATTTAGGAAGCCAGTAGAGAGGGGTTTATTAAGAGCTGGGCTGGAGGTTGGTTTTCCTTCTCCTTCTTGCTGTCACAGCTCCCAGAAAAACCTGGACTTGAAGCGCCCTTGGAAGCTTCTTGTCCCATCCTGATTCCTCAGAATCATGGAATGGTTTGGGTTGGAAAAGACCCAAAAGCTCATCTTGTTCCCATCCTCTGTGGGTGGGGACACCTTCCAACTATCCRGAGTTSCTCCAAGCCCCATCCTTGGACGCTTCCAGGGATTCCAACTTTTGTGGGCAACCCGTGCCAGGGCCTCACCATCCTCACAGGGAAGARGTTTTTTYCCCAATATCTCCTATAAACATTGCCTCTACATCKACCATTAAAAAATAAAAATAAAATCCAAGATGTTTACTGTTTACTCTCTTTTTATGGAGGGCTGACTCATAGCGGGGCTGGTGGTTGGGAACAGGTTGCTCATGGAATTGCACAGGGAATAAAACAAATGGAAGTGAGTAGGAGGACGATCCGATCCAGATCAGCACAGCCACGGATCTCTGCGTGTCTCAGCCAGATGGAAATTTCACAGGGTTTATGGGGAAAAAAAAAGCCTTGAAAAATAATGGATTTACAGCTCCAGTGGTGTTGTTCCAGTGTCCTGTCTGGAAAAGGTCTGGGATTTTGGATATGAGATTTTTCAGGGATGGTCCTGCTTGGTCCCAAAGCCACGCTGAGGAACACATAAACAATCAAAAAGCGTGGACAGCTGTTGGATAGCCCTTGGAATTGTGCATGGATTTCCCATGTAYTATTGTTATAGATTCCATGACAACCCTCCTGCAGCGATTCCAGCCCCAGGGAAGCTCCAAGGGCTGTTGGATCCCCCCATTAACGTCCCCAGTTACGGGTGCAATGCTTTTTGTGGCTCAATCCAGATCCAGCTGGGATTTGGGCAATACAGGAGACACCCTCAAACCAGGCGATATCCATAACCAGGGATTTGGGATGGCCCTGGGGCACCATTTCCCTGCCCTGCTTGGAAGAGAAGAAGCCAAATTCTCAGGATTTCAACACCTTGGAGCCTTGCAGGATCAGCACAGAGAAATCCCTGTGGAAGAGAAGGGATGGGGGGAAAAAAAAAAAGAGGAAGGGAAAATCTGGAGCTCTCACACATCCAGGAGGTGCTCAGCACACACAGTTCCTCTTCTCCCAGTGTCCTTCCAAGTGCTGTCATTCCTGGCAAAAAGTGGTGCCATTTTGGCCTCTTCCTCCCTCAAAAACTCCTAAAAAAAAAGAAGGATGGGGAGCAAGGCTCTGCAGTTGCTTCAAAGGGTTTTATTTAGGGCTGGAATATCCCTGGAGCTGGAAGCCAATTCCATCCTGCAGCCTCTGGTGCGCTAGGAYTGGGTGGGGAATGGCAAAACAGGGGGATCCATGGAATGATCTGGGAATCTTCTGAGATGCCACCTGAGAAGGGATGAGGCAGGTGTGTCACCCTCTGACCACAGGGCAGCTGAGGGGGTAAAAACTTGAGGAAAAGGTCCCATGRGGCCAATCCATGATGTTTCTGTCCTTCCTCATCACTGGGTTTCCCGTGTGGATACTTTTCCCAGGCCATTTTTGAGATGATGCCAGTATAACGTTCCCAAAAAATGAGCAGATCCCTGCTCCTTGACCTCCAATCTCTGTTCTGCATCCAGGAAGATTCAACAGGCAGAACATTCCAGAGGTCAGGCAAACAAAGCCACATTTCCCTGCCTCCAGCACAGGTGCAGTGTTCCAGAACCAAGGGTAAAATCCAGGATCAAGTCCTCGTCCTGAAGGATGTGGTTCAAAYGCCTGCAAGGGCCTGATCTCCCAGGATAAACCTAAGCTGGGGATAAAAAACAGTTGCTAGGAACATCCCTGGTCTAGAACATCATCCACAACATTTAATTAAATTGGTTTAATTGTTGTCACATTCCCTGGAAAGGTTCTAGGATGGATCAACCATCCATGGAACATCTGGAATAAAACAGAGGAGGTGGCACAAAGCAAGGACCATTCCCAAGAGACTGATATCCACCTCTTGGCCTCTGTGCTGGAGATGGTGCTGGAAAAGCTGATTTTACTGCCACAGCTGAAACCTGTGGATGCTGGAACACCTTTTTCCCAGATCTTTCCCTGACCCAGCCAARCCTTCCATGCTCCAGTCGTGCTGCTTCCATGTGCTGGCCATCCTGGGTGACACCACCATCCCGAGGAAATGCCAGCCATGGAAGTGTCACACCCCACACCTGCATCACACATCCCCAAGGCTGGGATGTTRACATCCCAAAAATCTGGTTCAGTGGGCCACGGGCAACCCCCAAAACGGCAACGGAGCCACTGTGCACGTGTGTCCATCGTCCCACTCGTCCCTCAAGCCACTCCTGCCAGTGGGACTGTGGTGGACCACTTCCCATGGCCTTGGAGAGCCTCTTCTGGCTGCCWGTGAGGAGCAGATTTGAATCCCAGATTTGAATCCCTGGATCTGGTGATTTCTCTCTGGATTTCTGTCATGTTTGTGTCATCAGTCCTGGGAACTGAGGGAATAAATGTTGTTAATCCTGGAATGGTTTGAGTTAGAAGGGACCTCTTGTTTCAACCCCCTGCCACGGGCAGGGACACTTTTCACTGCCCCAGGTTGCTCCAAGCCTGGCTCTGAAGCCTTCTAGGGGTGCAGAATCCAAAATCCCAATCATAATTATTTAATAACGTGATTATTTTTCCATTTTTTTTCCCCTCAAAAACCCAGTCAAAACAAGAGGACAGAGCTTTTCTGGGGTGCAGAATCCAAAATCCCAATCATAATTATTTAATCACACAATTATTTTTCCATTTTTTTCCCCCTCAAAAACCCAGTCAAAAAAACAAGAGGACGGAGCTTTTCCAGGGTGCTCCCACTGCTGAGCCTTGGCTTCCCAGGCTCCCCCAAAGAGTCACCGCTGATTCCAGGATGAATCAGGCTGGCCAATCCTTATTCCCYGGAGCAGGTCCTGCTCTTTGGTCACCGCCTTGTGACTCCTGGTGGCGCTGACACATCTCCAGCCTTCCCCGAGCCTGGCACGGCTTCATCTCTTGGGCAAGAGATGTGGTTCATCCTCTCCACGCCCCGGCGCGGATCCATGGGAGAGGAATGGCTGCTGCTCCTGGGGTTATCAGGGCTGGCTCCCCCATCCTGTTGATCCGGTTTTGATCCAGTTTTACGTCAGCAGAGTCGGCGGTGTCGGAAACCTCTGAAATATCTGTGAATCCAGCAAAAAAAAAAGCTCTCTGTGAGATTTCCCCCAGCTTTTGTTCCCTTCAAAAGGAAGATGTGGTGGGTTTTGGTGTCTCTGAACTTCCTCCGGCCGTGCCTCCAGTGACTGATCCCACTGGATGCTCTGAATGTCTTGGATGAGCATCTCCTCTCTTACAGGGAATTTTGCTCATCTCACTTGGCTCCTGCCAAGGAAATCAATTTACCCTCTGTCATTTTAACCCTCACCTCGTCCATTGTGGGAAACCGGGTTATGCCTTTGGGGGTCCCTGAGGGCTCGGGACCCCGAGGGTCTTGGGACAGAGCCAAAAGAGTCAAAAATACCAATTCATTTGATTTAACTCCCTGGAAAAAACTGCCAGGTCTAAAAGAGGAGATGCAATCCACGTGGGTTTGATTGGTGTGAATTTTGTTAGCTCACAGGGTGAAAAACCAGAATTCTTAGATTTTCCCATATAGATAGAATGCGGCAAAGATGGGGGAATCAGGGTGTGCTTTTTGTCCTTTTCCTGCCTCTTCTTCCCCTCCATCTTTGCAGAGCTGGTGGCCTTTTCTTGATTGGGTTCTGGTGAGATTTCACTGTCTGACATGGGTCAGAGTTATTGGTACTGAAAGGAAAACATTGTTAACGTAGTTTAGATTATAAAAGTTCAGGTGCCATTGTAGGAGGGTCAGATCCTGCTTTTCTGCCTTCCTGGGAACACCACACTGGACTGAGAGAACTTTTAGAGTTAAGAAAAGAATAAACAACTCTGCAAAGCAGCTGCCTGGCCTCGGCTCTCTTCCAAACTCCATCAACAACTCTCAGGGTTCAAAAAACACCAGGAAACCCTGAGAGTCCATCTTTCTTCCATGGGTTTTTGCACCCTCTGCCTCTTCTGCTTTTCCAYCTCCTAAACCCCAAGGCTGTGTCTCTGCTCTCTTTCCCTGCAGGACGGAGGAGGAAGGGATAAGCAGACACCCGATTGCCCRAGTGGCTTCGTTCCAAGGGGCTCCTCCTGCTTCACCCTCTCTGCTCCTTGGCGGCTGGGTGATTCATGGAGATGTCTGCTGATGCCCAACACCCTGATCACTCTTTCCTTGGAAGCACAAGCGGGACAGGCAGGCAGAGGGAGGCCCCGGAAGGGATGAAGTTATCAGCKCCAGCCCCACCCTCTCCCTGCAGAGAAATCGAGGCTGGGAACGTTTTTGTCTGGCTGGTACTGAGCAGGACTTTGAATTGGCTGCTCTGTGGAAAAGGGGATGTTTTTAACCCTTGCTGGAAGTGCTCAAAGCCAAGGTTGGATGGGGCTTGGAAGCACCTGCGAGGTGTCCCTGGCATGGGGTTGGAATGAGGTGGTCTTTGAGGCCCATTCCAACCCAAAGCATTCGATGATTTTATGATTTAAGACTTCGCAGATAACCAAGTTATGCATTTCCTGTCCCCATGAACRTCCAGCTTGGTTTACCCTGACTGCAGGTGTTGGGAATTCTCCAGGTCTAACCCTGGAAATGGACTTGGAAACACCCACCCAGACAATTCCATTAATTTACACCACTTCTTCCCATTTTCCTTGGAGRAAAGGAAACGACCTGGCCACAGACAACCGGAACAAAACCCCTGCCCGGACAYCAGCAGCACTGCTGGCCTGACCCAGAGCTGAATTACAGGATTAATCCCAACAAACGGCGYGAATTCCCAGAGCGCTTTCACTGCTCCCTGGAATCGCCAGCCCAGCCTGAAGGCGATGCTGAGGTGAGAAAACAACCCGCGTGCATTCCTGGCTTCTTATCCAATCCCTGATCCCTGCCCACTCTTTCCAAATCGTTGGCTTCCTCATCACCCCGTCCAAAGGCAGGGAAGATTTATATCCTGTCCCCGGGGTGAGGGTGTTTTTCCTGGGCTGCGGAGACGAGCGGGSAGAAGATGAAGCTCTCCCTCCTTGCGGTGCTGGCTTTGGTCCTGTTCGCAGCTCAAGGTGAGGTTTGCTCCTAGATAAAGAACAGCTGAGTGTTTTAGAGGCAGGGATCCCTCTTATCCGGGGAAGGAAATCATGGAAGAGAGCTGCTCAGCTGCTGGAATGGTGCAGGTGAAGGACGCAGTGCTCGTTTTGGGGGCTTTTATCCAGGATCTCAGTCTGGGTGTGCAGAAAAAATTTGGTTTTTTGACTGGAAATGTCCCTGTCCTACTGGATTTTTATGGAAACAAGACAGAAAAAAGGAGGTCTGCCTTTGAGAGACTTCCCAGGGTGTTTTCCTGCCGGGGTGGTGCAAGGCTGTGGTCGTTTCTAAATTTTGATGAAGATAGCAGAGTGTTCTGTGTTCCTGGTCCACGAGGGCCACACCTCCAACATCTGGCCCTGTGCAGCTGTTCCTGCCCATCCCCGAGGTGCTGAATTCAGAGATTTTGGGACAAAGTCAGGGAAYTGGGGAGAAGTTGGGATGTGGGCTGAGTGGGTTGATGGTGGTGGGTATATTTGCATATTAATTGTGTTATGGATGGTGCATTTTATTTCATGGAGAGATGGTAAATTGAATCAGGGCTTTTTTTAAGGAATATGATCCTGTATCATCTCCAGACCAGAGAGAATAAACCTTATCCTCATTTTGGAGAGCGGGACAGGCTTTGCCAGCGCTTGGAATCGTGCCACACGTCTGGTGGAGGGAAAAAGAATTCCTTGGAACTGTTATTTCTGGCTCTTTGTGGCCTAAGAATACCTTTCTGCTATTTAGCTTTGTYCGCTCACCAGAACAGTGATCTTGACACATTTCCAAGTGTTAACAAGGCCCGGGAGACAGGGAGGTTGTTCCCGGTGCCAAAATGAAGCCTGGCCTAATCCACGTTGGATTATCCGGGCAGTAAAAAAATKAAGCATTCTCTGCATGTGTCCTAGGGCTGAATTCTCACAGCAAAGGAGTAAAAAAAAAAAAATCCTTCTCCTCATCATCTTTGTCCTTTAAACCAGGTTCTGGATTTCTGTTTGGGGGTGCTGATGTCCCACCCAAAGRCAAAGGCGTGGGAGCCTGACTGTTCTGAGCTGTGGAGGTCCCAATTAACCCTCTTCATCTGCCAGTGCTTTCTGCTTAATTAGGCTGCAGTTTAATAGTCCCCAGCAAGCGGAAAAAGTGACCCCAGGCCTTGGGACATCCTTGGRAACTCCTCCAGGGGTCCCTGCCCTTCCCTGCTCCAAGTATCACATCAAAGTGGGTGCCCCCGGCCTGTCAGATTGAAGGAGGGGAAATTTAGGTTGGAAATTCGGGGAAAATTTCTTCCCTGGGAGGGTGGTGAGGCCCTGGCAAAGGATTCCCAGAGAAGCTGTGGCTGCCCCATCCCTGGAGGTGTCCAGGGCCAGGCTGGAGGTGGCACTGGAAAAGTGGATTGGGTCTTTCAGCTTTTATCAGACCTGCGCCTTGTTGTGTTTGAGATTCCATGAAAAGTCAGGGATAATTTTTGCTGCCGGCATTTCACAGAATCCCGGAATCGTTTAGGTGGGAAAAGACCTCCAAGATCCTCAAGTCCAACCTTTTGTCAGAGCTCTGAGTGCCATTTCAGGGCATTCCTTGGATACCTCCACGGACGGGGACTCCACCACCTCCCTCGGCAGCCCCTTCCGATGCCTGACCACCCTTTCCATGAAGAAATTCCTCCTGATGTCCCACCTGGTGTCGTTTGAGGCCTTTTCCTCTCGTCCTGTCCCTTGTTCCCTGGGAGCAGAGCCTGATCCCCACCTGGCTGCCCCCTCAGGGAGTTGTGGAGAGTGAAAAGGTCCCCCCTGAGCCTCCTTTTCTCCAGGCTGAGCCCCCTCAGCTGCTCCTGGGGCTCCAGACCCTTCCCCAGCTCCGTTTCCTCCTCTAGACACGCTCCAAAGTCTTTCCTGTCGTGAGGGGACAAAACTGGACCCAGGATTTGAGGCGTGRCCTCACCGGTGCCCAKCGCAGAGGGACAATCCCTGCCCTGCTCCTCCTGGCCTCGCAGGGTGATTCCATCTCCCTTTTCCCTCTTTTCCCGCAGCAAACGCCCTGTACTGCTACACCTGCAACTGGGAGCAAAGCAACTGGAGGTGCCTGAAGGCCGAGAAGTGCTCGGACAAGGACGAGTACTGCGTCACCAACGTGGCCTCCGTGGGCATCGGTGGGTGCTGCCCCTGGATCCCCCCCGGGAGGGCTCGGGAATGGGAGGGGAGGTCCGGGCTGGATTTGGGGAGGGCTGAGGGAGCACAGGTGGGAGGTGGAGCCCTTCCTAACCCCAGCCTGGCGTTTCCTGGAGGTTTGAGATCCTCCTCCGCGCTGAGGTTGTGCTCCTTGGCTGTTTTATTCCTGCGTGGAAAACCAGGGGATGCTGAGAAAAAAAGAAGGATCCTTCAAAGAATAAATAAATTTGAACCTTGATTCCTTGTTCCCTGGGAGCAGAGCCCGACCCCAACCTGGCTGCACCCTCAGGGAGTTGTGGAGAGTGAAAATTCCCCCCTGAATCTTCTTTTCTCCAGGCTGAGCCCCCCCCCCAGCTCCCTCGCCTACTCCTGGTGCTCCAGACCCTTCCCCAGCTCCATTCCCTTCCCTGGACACGCTCCAGCTCCCAGTTTGTTGCAGTGAGGGGCCAAAAACTGAGCCCGGGATTTGAAGCGTGCCCTCAGCAGTGCCCAGGGAGGGGAACAATCACTGACCAGCTCCTCCTGGTCACACCAGTTCCGACCCAAGCCAGATATCGAGGGAAAAAATGAACGGGGAAGCCTGGAAATGTGATTTGGAATTAATGTTGATATTGCACACCTAAAAAAAGTCTTGATATGAGGATCCATGCTGGGAAATGCTTTATGCCAGGCATGGATGTGGAATTCCTTGTGTAGGAGCTCACCAGCAATCCCTGGGCTGTGGTGGGGGGGACAATGGGACTCATCAACCCAACCCCACCCCGCGCAAGGATCGCTGGACAAACCCCGCTGCTGATCCGCTCTCTCCCTTCCCCTTCCCCAGGCTTCTTGTCCATTTGGAAGAGGATCACCAAGAAGTGCTCCAGCACCTGCCCGCACCACAACTTCCTGCTGGGCCTGACCACCTACACCTCSTACTGCTGCCAGAGCTTCCTGTGCAACCTGAGCGCCTGCCCGGGGCCCCGCCTGGCTCGGCCCTGAGGCGCCAGGGAGCCCCAATTCCGTGTGCTCCCAGGAAATGGACCCTGAAGGACTGGAGAGCTCGGCCAGATTCCCCCAGGAGGGTGTGGACATCGGGAATGGATAAAGTGTTGTGGTCATCGTCTCGTCCTGTGGTGTCTTCCCAACCTTCTTCTCGTTTTCTTCTCGGCGCCGAGCTCTGAGTGCCACGTCCGGGTGTTCCTTGGGATGGGGACTCCACCGCCTCCTGGGCAGCCCCTTCCAATGCCTGACCATCCTTTCTTTCTGTGAAGGAATTCTCCCTGATGTCCAACCTGAACCTTCCCTGCTTGAGGCCATCCTCTCATTTCCTCTCATCCTGTCCTTTGTTCCCTGGGAGCAGAGTCTGACCCTGGCTGCACCCTCCCTCCTTTCAGGGAGTTTTGGAGAGTCAGAAGTTCCCCCTGGAGCCTCCTTTTCTCCAGGCTGAGCCCCATTCCCAGCTCCCTCAGCTGCTCCTGGTGCTCCAGACTCTCCCCAAGCTCCATTTCCTCCTCTGGACATGCTCCAGCCCCTCAGAGTCTTTCTTGCCATGCTCTGTCCTGCAGCTTTGGGAGGGAGATGCTCCTTCTGCACTTCCTGCATCTCCAGAGGGCTTTCTCCTGGAATTTTTTTTCCTGAGTGCAGYTGCAGCCACGGAGTGGAAACTTCCGGGCAAAAATAACAACCCCTCTTACCAGCACATCCGTCCCCACCTCCACTTCCAGCATCCTTGGGAATCCCTTCCTTCACAGTTGCTTTGCTGTTGTTGGAGCCACACGACCTCACCCAGGACCAGCAGCTCCCTGGACTCGCGATTCCCACCGCTTGGAATTGTGTGTTCCAGCAATCCATTGATTCACCTTTTCCTCAGACGTCCTCCAGCAGCGTGATCATGGAATATCCCGGGCTGGAAGGGATCCACAAAGACCATCAAAGCCCAACTCCTGGTCCTGCACAGGASAATTCCAACAATCCCACCCTGTGCCAGAGAAATTTTTCCAAAGGYTTCTGGAACTCTGTCAGTCTTGGTGTTGTAACCACTTCCCCGGGGAGTTCCAGTGCTCAAGGACCCTCTGGATGAAGAACCCTCTCCTAAAATCCAGCCTGACCTTCCCTGACACGTCTCCAGCTGTTCCCTCCGGGCGCCAGAGAGAAGGAATTGGCGTCTCCTCCTTTGCTTCCCCTCCTGAGAAGCGTTGGCAGCATCCGGGTCGAGCTGCTGAGGAAACCTGGGSAGGTTTGTAGGGAAAACAGAGATTCCAGAGAGGCCAAATATTGGATAGAGATATTTCCAGGGGCTGCAGAGAAACGAGGGTAAAAAGGGGCTGGAAAAATGAACAAAGACAARACAACAGAGGTTTTTCATTGCTCAGATGTGCCCGGAGTGCCTCTCCTTTCTCCCAAACAACGCTTTTTTGGGGAGGAATTTTGCTCTGGAAAAAATCACGGGGAATGCTTTAACTCAGAGTCAAAGCTCCCGAATCTGCAAAACATCCCTCAGCCAAGGGATGACGCTCCGTGTTGTGCTTCCAACCCGAGCCTGGTAAACAACGGGGACAAAAGGGGCTTTGAGCAGCGCTGAGCCTCAGCCCGGGGCTGCTCCGCTCGCAGGGTTTCTTCCCAAGTTCTGCAAGAACAGGGAATTTTCAGGGATGTGTCTCTCTTTTATTTATCAACATCTGCTCTCCTTCACACTCTCCTGCAGTGAGGAGGAACCTTTTCCTCTTGTTTGCAGCACGATCCCTTCCCAAACCCTCCTCGGGAATTTTTTATTCCCCACCCTGAAGCAATCGAAGCCCCCTCCCCTTCCCTCAGCCCCAAGTTCTTCATTTACTCATCACACAATATTTCCTCATAAGCACAACATTAAAACAGCAGCAACAAAAAAGGGATTTGTGTGGTTCTTCTCCCGCGTGCCAGAATTTTTCCGCTCTCTGAAAGCACYGAGGAATCCCAGTTGGGCAGACTCTAATAATTAATATTTCATTGGGCTGGATTTATTCTTCCTGCAGTCGTGGAGRCAGAAGCTCCCCCAGCCTGCAGGAAAACACAGTCGGGAATTTTCTTTTTGCTGCTTAAAAGCAAAACTGGCTGGGGTTTTTTTGGTTTTTTTTTGTTTTTTTCTTTTTTTTTCCTTTTTTTTTTGCTTGATTCCCTGTGCTTTTGCTGCAGAAAAACTTCCTTGTGTCCATGGATGATAGAAAGGAAAAAATAAACCATCCTGCACACGATTGAAGAGCAAAGGGGTTTTTTTTTACGGCATAAAAAATAAAGTAAAAGAGAAGAGGTTTAGATGTTGAGATATAGAAGAGATACTGATATTGGGATATTGGAAAGAAAATCTTTATTTGGAAGGGAGTGAGGCCCTGGAATGGATTTCCCAGGGAAGCTGTGGCTGTCCCTGGATCCCTGGAAGTGTCCAAAGCCAGGCTGGATGGGGTTGGAGCAACCTGTGGAAGGTGTTCCCAAGGCAGGGGGTGGCACTGGATGATCCTGAAGGTGCCTTCCAACCCAAGCCATTCCGTGATCCTACAATTCCTCAAGGATATGGAAATCCCTCCTCCCGTGGTGCCAATCGAGCCCAGTGGCAATTACTCCTCTCCAAGACATCCGAGGTGTGCAGGAAGGAGAGGAGGGTGTGATTCCCAACCACTAATTTTGGCCAGGAGTTTAGGGACCGCGGGGAGATGGGAGTCATTAACACACGGATGAGGCTGCCCAGAAAATTACCCCTGGGATGTGTCCTGCAAGGCGACACCCACCCCTTGGATTGGGAAAGGTGTTTGGAGGCCCCTAAACAAAAAAAAAAAGAGGTGTAAAAAACATTTTTCTTCTCGCTCCAGACCACTCTGAGCTTTTCTTCCCATCCAAAGACTTGAAGATGCTCCAGAGGCTCATCCTGGCGTTACTGCAGGAATCTGGGGAGGGAATTCCCAACCTGATGAACGTGGGGACAGAGGGGAGGGGGAGATGTTGTCCCCCAAGGCATGGGAAAAGCTCCTTGGAATCAGAATTCCCCGAGCACGGCCCTGAGAGAGGCAGCAGAAAGCAAACACAGAGCCCTTTCAGCGCCCGGATCACGCGGAGCTGAGATGGAGCAACAATTCCAACATGGAATGATAAACGCCTGGATAACGATCAGTTTGGACACCTCGGGGACGTGTTGGACGGAGCTGTGACGCGGTTCCATCGGGGCCGGGGCGCTTGTCACCCTTCACCTCTGCCRTCACGGAACCACCGACAGCCGAATTCCTGCGGGGAAATTTATCCCTGTGCCAATCCATGTGCTGAGGAGAGCTGGGAGGGATGGGGGGGAATGGGATAGAGACATCAAACCTTGGGAAAGAGGGAGAGCAATTCCCGAGGCAGGGATCCATGGAAGAGGGGRCATCGGGTCACCCCACGGTCCCCCTGCCACCCCCACCATGAGATGAGCGTTGGGCCAAACAGGAAAACCCCAAACTTCCTCTCCGGGGCTGTTTCCCAACTCTTTGTGGGGTTCTGGGAASGGGGTGAGGTCCCTGTTTGGTTTGGGATTCCGGGCTGGATCACAGGAAGCAGGGAATGTGGGGAGGGGAGGAGCGGCCTGGCTGTTCCCAGCAGGTGCCAGGGATGGACAAAGGCATCTCCGAGCTCCTGGCACTTTCCTGCCGGGAGTTCAGGTGGAAAAGGAGCAGGGAATTCCAGCTTTGGGGGAAATTCCAGCTTTTCGGGGTCAAGATGCAATGAAACAAAAAAAACCCCAAACCAAACCAAGCCAAAAAAMCCCCCAAAACAAACAAACAAGCAAAAAAACCCAAAAATGTGTTTTTTAAATTCTAATTTTCCTTTTTTTTTTTAAACTTTGGAATGAAACACATCGGATTTCCAGCATTCCAAGCTGAAATCACCTTTAGGGATTCGTGTCCTGGCCTTATCCAAATGCTGGATTTCTCAGTCTGTGTCTGCCCCCACAAAATGCAGATTTTGGGATGATTTCCCCCCCCTCTGCCGGGACAGCACCTGGATGGCTCCATGGAGACCCCCAGATCTTTCCAGTGCCTCTGGGCAAAGTGAATTTGAAGGATGAATCCTTTCCGTGCCTAAACGAGTTGTTTTGAATCCCAGGCTGAGTGAGGAAAATAAAACCAATTAAAAAAAAAAAAAAAAAAAGTGGCAAAACTATAAAAAGCCCACCCGCCTACGAGGTGGAATTTGATGAAAGTTGGCACTTTTCCCTAAAATTTCCGTGTCTGGGGCGCTAATGAATATTCCGGATTGCGGGAGGGGGAGAGGCAGGAATAAAAAAACCCAACATTTTAAGGGAATTCTGGCCCCTTTCCAGCAGGAAGAGCCAGACAAAGCCCACGAGAGGGAGCTGCTGCCTCTGTCCCGCGGGATGCCCGTGGAGAGCCGCTGATCCCGGGACAATTCCCAGGGGAAAAAAAAAACAACAAAAAAGGATGAGCAGGTTGGGTTGGAAGCAGCCCAGGGAAGGATCCATCCAGGCTCTGGGTCCGTCCTGCTGATTCCAACCGAGCCCACAGCAGGTCCTGGCCATTCTCCAGTGTCTGCTCACTCCCACGCYGTTGGCAATCCGGGATGTGCCTTGCTTTGGGATAATTCTGGAGCATCCAATACCCTGGGCTAGAACAGGGGGCATTTTCCATCCGTATCCCAAAACCCTGCCAGGTTTTGATCCAGAGCTGGGGCAGCTTGGAAGGGGGTGTGACCCTCTGTCCCACTCTTGGGAATCCCTAAAATTATCGGGATGGGCCTGGCAGCATGAAGGGAACTTTATTTGCTTGGCAGCCATGGAGTTTTGGGGGGTAAAGAGGGGCTCAGGTCGGATGGGGCAGCGCCCTTTTGTCCTGCTCTGGGTGGCTTTCCCCGATTTTCCTAAGCATTCCCTCTTTGCTGTGACTCCTTTGTGCAGCTTCCCGCCCCTCTGAATTCCGCTGGATCCCTCCAGAAATGGTCACAGCCAAAAACACGGGGCCAGCACTTGGCCTAATAATGGAAATCCCACTTTTTTTCCTCCTCTTCTCCGAGCTCTCACCCTGCCTTCAACCTAATTCCTTCAGCAACTCCAGGGAAGTGGAGCAGGGAAGAAGTTCTCCAAGTTTATTTTTTGGGAGAGGGTGGTCCAGGTGGGGCTTCAAACCAAGCTTTTCCACCCCTTCCCTGTGTCTGACCTCGGGAGAGTCACTCGGAGTCTGATTCATGTGATAAAAATGGAGATAACAACTCCAGGCGACCTTGGGGCTGTTTGGATCCCGATCCCTTGGGAATGCTTCATCCAGGGATGACCTTGGAGCAGGAYCAGGAGGCTCAGGTGCCCACCCACGGCGTCTGGGCCTCTCCCAGGTCCCAGCAGCTCCGTGGTGCTCCAGTTGCTGGGATYGCTCCTCCTTCCCACAGCCCGCGGTGGCAACGCCGGGGCTGCTCCCACGTCGCTCCCTCCTCCGCAAATTCTGTTTTCCTTGACTCACTGGGGAGCTTTTGTTGGGAGTTCTCTTAGGAACCGGACCTGCAAACAGCGCAGAGGGACAGCCCAGCCCTGCTCCCCRTCACAAAGGAGCTCCATGTGGATAWRGAGAGGAGGATCAGGGTGTGGCCATTGCTCGGGGCCTTGGTCACCAAGCCTGGTTTGGTGTCACCACGGGGACAGGTCTCACACGAGGCTCCCCAGCGGGGTCTGGTGGGATCGAGGACCCCTTGGAGGGTCCTGGTGGTGCAAATAGAGGAGTTCTGAGACCAGGGTTTGGTCCCCTGGAGTGAGGTGGGCTCCAGGATGGGATGCAGAGCCCTCGGGAAACTTTGGGAAGCCGCAGTGATCTGCTCCCCACTCCCCAGCAGTGTCACAGGGCTGCCACAGCACACGGGACAGCTCGGACATCAGCTCCACCCTGGAAAATTGGGAAACCTCCCTGACTGCTCATCAGTCAGCAGGGAGTGAGGGAGGTGGTGCTTTACCCCCTCCCCACAGCCAGAAAAACCCCAGAGAATCCCAGAATGGTTTGGATTGGAAGGGAACTTAAAACTCGTCCTGTTYCACTCCTTGCCATGGGAACACCTTCCACTATCCCAGGCTGCTCCAGAGCCCATCCAACCTGGCCTTGAACACTTCCAGGGATGGGGCAGCCACAGCTTCTCTGGGAATTCCATTCCAGCCCCTCACCACCCTCACAGGGAAGAATTTCTTCCCAATATCAACTCCAAACCTCTCCTCTTTTAGTTAAAAATATTTCTCTTTTCCCATATGCTTACAATTCCAAGCTTTTCCTGGACATGTGGTCCTTGCTGCAGGGTTGGATTATCTGCAGGCAGACGCTCTTCCCAAGGTTTGCTGCCTGCTCCGGGGTTGGTGGGTTCAGAGGAAGCAGAGCCTGGTGGTTTTCTACATTTTACCCCATTTCATTCCCCAAAATACCCCCAAGTCCCCAAGGTYTGGTGGCAGGAACACAGAGCTTCCCCTGGATGCAGTCCTGCTTCCAAGGAAACCGGCACAGATTGGAGTTCCACGTCTCCCAGGCATTCCCGAAATGGYCTTTCCTCCTCTCTGCAGCAAGAGGGAGCTGGGTTGGAGGTGTCCCATCAGTGTCCCCACACATCGTGTCACCTCCCACCCCAAATCCTCCACCCTAAATCTGGCACCCCAGGAATGGGAAGAAGCAAACGTGAAAGATCCYGAGGTTAAATCCTACAGGGAGAGGCTCCATCCAGGCAGATAAACAGCGCAGGGCAGGGGATGTCCCCCGGCTGTGGGGACACGTGGCACAACATGCTCTTGGCACCCTTTCCATCCCCAAAACATCCAAACCCATCCCCTGGGCATGGGCTGGGAGGAGTTTTTTTGGCACGGGAGTGTTGATGGTGGGAAAATGCCAAGTTTTTTGGCCGATTTACTGGTGTGGAAGTTTATTTACTGGTGTAGAAGTTGATTTACTGGTGGAGAAGTCATGAAGCTCTCCTTCATTATCTGAGTGCTTTGTGAACCCGCCCAAGTGGCTGAGAAACCCAAAGGAAGCAATTCCTTGAGGATTCCTGAGGATTGCTTGGCTGGCCACCCTTCCCCATGGGAATGAGAGGGATGAGCCAGGGTGGGCAGGAGCCCTCCCACCATCAGGACCAGGTGGCAGTGGCTGGATTTTGGCTCTGGAAGCGCCACCAGAGGCACAGCTTGGTGCTGTGGAGGAGATTCCCAGGATGTCGCTGTGAAATTCCCAGGGAACAAGGGCAGAGCTTTTTGGCCTCCAGGTGCTTGGCCAATCCCAAATTTCTTTCTGTTGGCACTTTCCCTCATCCCATCCCCCTTCCAGCTYGGAGGAAAGTGGATTTTCCTCCACGTGGGGAGGCAGGGAGCAAAACTGGGGCCTGAYGCCAAGAAATGGCATTCCAGAATGTTGCTCCAGAAATGGAAGGATACGTTCCTGGGAATTTTCATGGACCTCCATTTCCACTGGAGACCCTCTTTCCTTCTTCCTCCCCTTGCTCCTTGAGCAGTAATTGGGCTGTGAAGCAAAGCTGGAAGGAGGCCGAGGAACCAAACCCAACACTCTCCCATGCTTGTGACTTTGGGAACGCCTCTCCCAGCTCAAATCCGACTTTAAAGCTCTGGAATTCTTTGCTGAAACCTTTTTAAAGCCCCCTCAAGGCCTGGTTGTCCTTTTCCTGAAAGTTTAACAATTTGGGGATGAGTCAAAGCCTGGGACACGATCGGCACAGGGTGAGTTGTTCCCACCGTGCCCTTTCCTTGGCAGCCTGCAAAGCCAGGGTGGATTTCCAACCCTTGTGTTGCTCCCTGGATCATGTGGGTGGATTTTGATTCCCATGCCCCTCCCAGGCTGCCATCCATGAGGTTTCCAAGCCCGTGTTTGCCAGCTGGGCTCGGAGGGGACGCTCTGYCAGGGGATGGGTTCGATTTTGGCACTTGAGCTGCCCTCACCAAACCCCAGGCGTGGTGGGAAGAAGCCAAACCCAGCTGAAACGTGCAGGGATGAACCTGAGCTGGACCAATTCCTTCCCCTCCTTCTGTCCCACCCCGAAAAAAACCATTCCCTGCCTAAACAATAATGATTAAAAAAAAAACCCAAACCCAAACACCAACACAGCCTTGAATTTTCGGCCAGCCCTCCTGGGAAAATGCCCATCAGCTCTTCCAGTGCAGGACACGATCGGGAGCTCAGATAGGACTGTTTGTTTCTGTGCCCCAGCGGCCACACCCGTGGGATTGGGATGGTTTCAGCCGGGATTTTTCCTRGCTCCGGAGCTCCTCCGGTGGCGTGGGCTCTCCCTGGGGACAGCCCTGCTGGCCCTGKCCCTGGCTGGGGAGGTTTCAGCAGGGCCATTACAGGAGGTGTGACCAGTTTCTGGACGTAACAAGGACCAGCCCAGGCTCCTGTTCTCACCACCCAACCGGGCTTTGGATGGCTGGGGCAGCGGGAGTGGGGCAGGAGAGAAACCGGAGCGTCCGGATCTTCCCACACCCCGGGATGAGTTTTTTCCACTCCCGCTGAGTTTTTCTGCTCCCAGTTGGGATCTTCGTGTGAAAAAGCTMGACTCAGAGAAGTTAAAATAAATTAGGAAGAGTGGTAGGGTGAGGGGGWATGGATTGAAACTGGAAAAGGGTGGATTTWRRTAGGATATWGGGAAGGAATTCTTCYCTRKGAGGSTGGTGAGGTCCTGGAATGGAATTCCCAGRGAAGCTGTGGCTGCCCCATCCCTGGAARTGTCCAARGMCAGATTGGAGGGGCCTGGAGCAACCTGGGATAGTGGAAGGTGTCCCTGCACATGGCAAAGGGCTGGAATTCAGTGATCCTGAAGTTCCCTTCCAATCCGAACAATTCTGTGATCCCATAAAAGAGCAGACAGATTTTCCGTGGAGCTCATCCCACATTTCCCACAGATAAAAATAAAATTATTTCTCTCATTTGATTCCCAGCTTTCACCCAACCTTGGAAATTCCAGCTCCTGGCCCCAGTGCAGAGGATCGCTTCCATGCCTGGAACACCCACCCTGGAAGAGAGGACCCAGGAATCCAAAGCACTTTAAAATGGGCAGACATGGAAAAATGTTGGAAAACGTGGAAGATGACCCGAAATGCAGTGGACTGGAGCTGCCTTGGAGGCTCTGCAGAAACACCTGGGGATGCCCTCAAAAYGCCACACGGGCCTGGCAGGTTTGAGTGACAGCTCCCTACACCACCCTGGATCTTCAAGTTCA
Organism: Alauda arvensis; assembly: GCA_902810485.1. Lineage (NCBI taxonomy): Eukaryota > Metazoa > Chordata > Aves > Passeriformes > Alaudidae > Alauda > Alauda arvensis. The sequence goes on along the minus strand of CADDXX010000346.1, from coordinate 403,085 downwards.
GTTTAAAAACATCCACAAAACAAACACAGAACCCCCAGGGTGCTCACAGAGGTGTTGCGAAGACAAACACAGCAAGGTGCCACCCACTCGCCTTCCTCATACCCTGTCCAAAATATTCTGAGGCAAAGATTTTGGGCGTCTTTTTTTTGTAAATATTTGTCCTGGCATGGCCGAGATTCACATCGCAGGCCAAGATTTTACAAAGAGGGATCAGAACTTGTCRGGGCCTGCGGGATCATGTGGTGCAGGGGACGATCCCAGTTCAGCTCCTGCCTGGTGACTCCTCGTGTTATGAAACAGGATCAGGAGGGTTGGACGTGGACAAGGGGAAATTCCCCGCTTTCAGTGAAAAAGCGATGACAGACGTGGGATTTGCCAGGGAGARGGGTTATTTCTTCACAAACACGGCTGCAGCCAGCAGTCCCCTCCTCGAGAGGAGCTGGAATTAATTATTTTTGGGGAATTTGTAGAGGATTCTGGATTTTTTTTTTTCCCTCTCTTTTCTCCTTTTCTTCCCATTCCCAACCACCCTCTCCATTGCCCCTTTCCCCTTGGACACTGCAGGTCTCCAGCATTCCCATTCCTGGCTGTGGAGATGCCACCACCCAACAACAACAACCCTTGGCCCCGGCTCCGAGGAGGATGATTCACATCCATAACTCCCTTTCCTCCACAAACAAGGGGTGGTGACATCCAAGAGGCTTCCGAGGAGCAGCCCCATGCCAGGGCACCGTGCAGGCCGGGGTGTGCCCAGGACGTGTTGGTGGCCCCACGGCTTGGGGTGGCGTTGGGGCTGGGCTGGTGCCCTGTGTGATGACAGCATCTGGATCTGGATCTTTCCATCGGGATTTTGCTGGGGGTGTTGGCTGGAGGTTGCTGTTTGATGTCGCTCCAAGCTGACGGGGCTGGAAGATCCCTYGGGATCTTGGAGGCTGAGGGAATGTGATGATTCTGTTGGCTGCAGACCCAAAGGGACTCAAGTTCCTCAACTCTTGAGATCAGCAAGAAGGCTCTGATACAGCCTTGCAGAGTGGAGTGGGCCRTGTGGAGATRTATCAAGTCTCTGAGGGTGCCTGTGCCTCACAGAAATGGCTTAAAAATAAWTTGYGAGGWGGCTCCCTGGGYGTGTTTTGTAAAGCAAAAGGTTTAATAAACTGATAAAATAATAAAYGATAAAAGARGAAAATGGAACTCGAGCACAGGTACCTGAAAGCAGGTGCTTTCCCTTAAATACAGGGAGGGAGAGCATAAATACRTGGTTTAGGTGGGGTTTTTGGCAAACTGCCCACTAGAGAATGGCTACATTTCTGAGGGAGGGGYAAATAAACCCATCCGTGCTTCTGTCTTGGCCTTGAGCCAACGGCTGCCAGGAGAGCAAAGAAACTTCTAGGCCTTTTTCCTTTCAAGACAAAATAAAACTGAAACCCTTTTCCTTATGTGGGAAATACCTGTATGGTTTAAAGCTGCATTGACACGAGGCTCCTGGTGAACATCAACAGCTGCTGAGTCGGACGTCACGGAGTCCTGGAATGGTTTGGTTTGTAAGGGATCTTAAAGATCCTCTCATTCCAACCCCAGCTGTGGGCAGGGATGTCTCCCACCACCTCATGCTGCTCCAACCTGGCCTTGAAGCCAGCCTTGATCACCGGTACCTCATCCACACGTGCTGGACTTGGGCTGCTCCCGCCCTTCCCAGCTGTGAGTTGGGAAGCCTGCAGGCCATGCACCCCAAACCCAAGCAGATGTTTTCCACATACGGAAAAGGGTTTCAGTTTCACCTTAGGATTCAAAGGGAAAAAGCCCTGGAAATGTCTTTGCTTTCATGGCAGCCATTGGCTCAAGGCCAAGACAGAAACACGGATTGATCTCTTTATGTCCCTCAGAAATGCGGCCATGCTCTGTTGGGCAGTTTGCCAAAAAACCCATCCAAATCCTTCAGTACTTAAGGGAGAGCACAAATCTTCTCGGTGCTTTTTGGGGTGTTGTAGCCAGGTGCAATGAGCTTACATGCACCTCTGCATGATTTTCTATTTTGTTCTTAATAATTTATGACTTTATCAGTTTATTAAACCTTTTTTGCTTTACAAAACACACCCAAGGAGCCRTCTTGAAAATTATTCTGAGCCATCCTGAGAAGTGCTGGGAACCCTCAGGGCTTAATACGCTTCCACGTGGCTCCTTCTGCTCTGGCCACGTGTAAGCTGGTGATAGTGGYCCCTGTCACCTGCCAAGGGAATGACCTGAGGAGCTGTGTCCTGTGGTTTGGAGCCCGCCTGGACAGCTTTGGGAAAGGGAGGAACAAAGCAGGCTGCCTGCAGCAGGCAGAAAAGGAAAAATGGTGGAAAAGGAAAAATGGCTTGGCTTTTCCTTTTTTCCTTTCCTTTTTTTTCCTTTCTTTTTTCCCCCACGTGTTTCTGAATCCCACAACCTCCCCCTTCTGCTCCTCCACCGAACCCTGCTGCCATTGCAGGCCCAGATGGAGCAACCCCGCCTTCCCTGAGGGAGGAGGAGAGGGCACGGCCGGATCAGCCTGGTGTTGTGTGGGGTCAGGCTGGACCTCTTGCACCACCTGCGTGACTCAGGGACACGGGCAGCTCCACCTTCCCACCTTATCCTCCTTTCCCTCTGGAGGCTGCACTTCACAAGCCTGGGCTGTGAAACAGAGCTTCCTCCCCAAACCATTGAGGGGAGCTGAGATTGGATCCAGAGAGGAAAAAATGGGGAGAAAGTTGGGAAGCGTTGACATTTMAACATCCCTGGACCTGGCTCCATCCCACCCCTCCATCCCAGGATGAAACCACGCTTTGTCCGACTCCAGTTACACAAAAAAAAAAGGCCTGGCCTTGCACAAGGCATTCCCAAAGTCTGGCACAAACACCCTCTGTGACTGCCAAGCCCCAAGTGGGTGAAGGTTCCTTTTTCCCATAACTTCCAGGCCCTGTTTAACTGTTCCATTCCCTYTGTGACACCCTCTGGGGTGACACCCAGCAGGTGACACCCACCTGGCCCGGTTCCTGCTCACCCTGCTGCCCTCCCCTCACCCTGCTTTCTTCACGTCCCTGGGAAATGGTTTTCACACCTCCCCACCGCGTTCTGCCGGCACCATCCGCACTCCCACTCCCTCGGCTCTCTTTGCCCTGGATTTTTCTTCCAGCTCCCTTCACCCCTCATTTTTTGTTTTTGTGTTTTTTGTTTTTTTTTTTTTGGTTTTTTTGGTTTTTTTTTTTGGAAAATCTGGGTTCTGCTTCCAAAGGCGCCGTTCCCTCCGGAGCCCTGGCGCTGCTCGCCCTTGCGGTGGCCCTGGGCGTGACTGCAATGCCAACAGGGCCCGAGAACAGCAGGGATTTGGGGGCTGGCCAGAGCCTGGGATGCCTCCCAAACCTTTGGCAGGGACACAGGGATGGGGGGTCAGGTGATGCCCTGGATGCTTTCCCCATCCAGGTTGCACAGAAAGTGGTTGGTTAAATTGGGATTTGGGGAATCCTGCAGCTTCCCAGCCTCTTGAAGGGCTGGTTTTTGCACCTGAACAGGGTCTGAACATAAGAAAATGTGCATTTTCCACACAGGAGGGACTTCCCTCCCATCCCATCTTACTCCTTTCCCTCACTCTGCCTGTCCTTAATTATTTTCCCCCTCAAGCTTTGTGTGTTGGCCTTGAATTATTTTGCTTTGCGCCAATATTTCTCCGCTCCCTCCTTCTCTCTTTCTACTCCTGCCTGAAATATTAATCTTGTTTATTATCATTATCATTATTAACCTCCCCTTCTCTCTAATCTATTTAAAAGCTTTCTCCCATTCCCACTTCCCACAGCCCATTTCTCACTTGACTTTTTTTTTTTTTCCATTCAGCTGCACTTTGCTGTAACAGCCTCATTTATTTACTGCTCATTTATTTGTTTTAATTCCAAAGCTTTTCTCCTTTCTTGTAGTGGGCTGTGCTCAAGCCTTGCTCCCTCTTCCCCGCTGAGGRGCTGCATTTTTCTGCTCGATTGGCTCCGAGATGAGCTGGATTTGGGGGTGATCATTCATTTTTCATTTTGGGATTTTTTTTTGATGGAAGGGAAGGAAGTCTCATTTTTCCATTTTTTTTCCAACCCTGGTGTTGTACATTAAACAAACACATGGATTAATACCTGTTTTTTTTCCCCCTCCCTGCTCCAGCAGGTCCTGCTTTCCTGCCTGATGTTTTTCACGCCTGCATTTGTAAGGAATCTGCTCAGGGGGAATGTTTTTTATCCCCCAGATTATTYCTGAAATATTGTTGCTGCATTATCTGTCACGTGGGCCTTTCACATCCTCCCCAAAGGATGAAAACAGTCCAAGATTCTTGCTCAAGGTCAGACCAGAATGGAAAACTTGGAAAACTTGAGGTTCATCCCCTCCACCCTCTGGACACTGAGATGGAATCACTGAGGGCTGAAGCTGCTGCAAAAAAAGGAGGAATTGGGCAAAAGGAAAAATGATTGGAAGCAAAAAACTCCTGAGAGGGGTTGGGAAGGGGTCCAGCTTCCCAGGATTTTGCAGGCAGGTGGGCAGAGGAAGAGGCTATGAAGAGACTTCCCATGGTCCCAAGGCTCCCAGAGTTCCAGAAGAGCTTGGAAAACTCCCTCCCTGGGATTTTTTGGGCAGGAGTTGGCCTCGCTGATCCTTTCAGGTTCCTCCCAGCTCAAGGTACCCCGTGATCCTGTGACGAATTTGGGGAAAACAAATTCGTTTTGGAAGAACTGGATGTTCTTCCTTCTGTTCCCACACCATTTGTGACCTCACAAACTTTGCCCCTGAGCTCCCCTTGGTCGTTTCTCTCTCCAAAAGGTCCTGCCAAGGCTTTTTTTTGACCAGGATTTTTTATTTCTCAGTGGTTTTCACTCCCATCTGTAGATTTTTAAGTCCTGCAGGCGTCTCCACGCCCCTCCTGCAGCCTGAGTCATTGGGCTCCTCTGCACCCTGAGTCAGGAGGTGTTGTGGGAGCAGGAGGAGGGAGCCCAGAAAGACTGGAAAGGTCATGGAGGGGGGACTGGAAAAACCTGACGGAGTTGGTCTCCAGGGAGCAACAAACAGCGTCACCTGGAAACCCTGGATGGTTCTGGAGGGCAGGAGAACAAAACAAAAAGCATCATCAAACCCCCATCCCATCCCTGGGAGCCTCTGAGTGGCATCTCCAGGCAGGAAGACAGAACAAGAGGACACAGTCTCAAGCTGCGCCAAGGGAGATGCAGGTTGGATTTAAGGAAGAAGTTTTCCACAGAAAGAGTGGTTAAATACTGGAACCATCTGCCCAGGGAGGTGGTRGAGGCACCAACCCTGGATGTGTTTAAAAAAAGACTGGATGTGGCACTCGGTGCCATGATCTAGTTGAGGTGTTAGAACATGGGTTGGACTCGATGATCTTAAAGGTCTCTTCCAACTTAGAATTTCTGTGATTTCTGTGATTTCTGTGAATAGTGGGATCAGGGGTGGAACAAGAGGATCTTGGGTTTGCAGCCCAAACTTTTCCATGACTGAAGGAAGGCTGCTGCTTCCTGCTTAATAAAAGCGTTTTGCACAAAAGTGGACAATCCAAAAAAAAAAAAAAAAAAACAACACTTTCCTTGCCTCCTCTCCCACTTCCCAGAGAGATAAAGCCCCCATCCCATGGCAGAGGGAAAGGATGGAGGGTGCCAGCAGGAGAGGAGCCACCTCAGCCAGGCCCAGCTGCCTCTGACTCTCCCCAGCTCTCGTGGCTCAACCCAAGAAGGGACTCGCGTGTTTGGATCAGCCTAAATCACTCCCCAAAATTAGCGATGCAGACAGGAGCATGCCTCGGAAAAAAAGATTGGATGAGAAGGAGAGGTGAAAAAAAAAAAAAAAAAATTGCTATCTGCAGCCTCATAATAGGTTCCTACGCAGAAACACACCCAGCACTGATCACATCTCGGGTGCTGGCACTGCCCAAACCTCAAATTATTGCAATCAGAGGCAGCCGGGGACAGAGGCAGGGCCGGTATAAAAACTTCCTGGGGTGCATCTCCCCGCACTGCTCCAGCTCCCAGGGCACGAGGACCAACCATGAAGGCTTTTCTGGCGGCCCTGCTGGCTGCAGTGCTGTGTGCCCAGCAAGGTAAGGAGGCTGGGAGAGCCAGAGGAGAGGAAAAACCAGGAGAGAAATGAGGGACAATGAGGGTTTGGCCGCTTTTGTTGCAGCTGATGAGGTCTTGGTGGGTTTTTTTGGTTTTTTTTTTTGGGCGTCAGGAATGTTTTGTGCGGTTGAGTCCTCACTCCTGGGGTGGGTTCTCTGTAACCCACAGGAGGTGAATTCTGGTTCCTCACACCCTCAGACATCCAGCTCCAAACCACTCACAGCTTGAAGATGTGACCTGAGAAATGCTGATGAGGAAACCAGCAGGGCTCARAGGTTTTTTTTTTTTGCCTTGKGTTTGACTTTTGTCCCTGAAGGAAACTCAAGGAGCTGCTGTGGACAAAAGCTTGGCTGGTCTGGGGCTCCAAAACTCCTGCCAGCTCTTTGCTTTATTCCCCACAATTCCAATTAAGTCACGAGGCCGCTGGAAAGCCTTGGAAAGCCTCAGAGCTCTTTGCTCCTAAATTGGAAGAGCTGTTAAGTGCCTGGGAGTGCATTTGGAACGGGATGCTCTRCTCCCATCCTCTTTGAAAGGAGGTGCAGCTGTACCTGGATAATTGTGGGGGAATATCCAGTTCGGGAAATCTTGGCTCTGGGCATGGAGKAGCACAATTTGCCCCATTAAGGTCGTTTCTGGCTGCATTTGGAAAAACTCCAGCTAATGGAGGGCGGAGGGCAGACTCAGGGAAAGCTTTACAGCAGCTCGAGCTGTTATTGTTTCCTGGCTGGAAGGGATTTTTTTTCCTTGGATCATTTAGGGAGCACCAGGGCTTTCAGGTGCTGAGGGCTTGGCTCCATCTGCAGCAGGAAGTGGCTCGGGAAATTTGGCAGAAGAGCAGGATCAGGGAGAGCTCCAGGGTAAAGGGGAATAAATCCCTGCCGGGTCTGGGTCTCACTTTGCCTTGCAAAGGGACAGGAACATCCAGAGGAGAGGTGGGAGGCTGAAAAATTCCCAAGTGATGGAGAAATAGTGAGAGGTGAAGAGGAGAACTCAAATCCAGTTTGCAACATGATTTTACCTCCTGCTGCCCCTGAGCCTGCAACACCTGGCACTGGAAAAGAGCAGAGAATCAGCAAATGATAAAATGGTTTGGATTGGAAAGGGCCTTAARGATCACCCTGTGGGACAGGCAGGGATGTCTTCCACTGTCCCAGGTTGTTCCAAACCCTGTCCAGCTTTCCTTGAGGCATCTGGGAAGGTTTCAGAGCCAGCCAGTCCTGTGCTGAGAACTCCCCAGATCACAGAAGGGAGGCCTTTTTTCCTCTTCCTTGGGATAGTTAGAGACTAAAAGGGCTTTCTCTTTAAAAACTGCTTCTGGAATTGTTCAACCAAGTGTCATGGGCAGACTCAGCCTCAGATGAGAGCCTGAATCAAGAGCAAGAGTCASTGGGAGTGGTTTCCTTGCTAAAAACAAGTCCAAGTTGGATTGGAAGGGATGTTCTGTGGAAAAAAAAAGAGCCCTCCTGGGCCGAGAAAATCAGGAAAAACAGAACCAGGGAAATCTCAGCCTCATGGAGAGCCCTCTCTGGTTTGTAATTTTTGTTCACCTTCAACCAAGAGTGACAACGGAGCAGGATTTCCTGAGAGCAGCCCGGCTGCCTCTGTCACCCCTGCCCCAAAACCAGGAGCATTTCTTGGAATTTTGGGCAGGAGGGTGAACGATTTCCACCAATTGTGACTCCACCTCCAGGGAACAAGAAGACACATCTGTGCTCTAATGGCCAGCCTGGAAGTTTGCCTCAATTTCCTTCAAGTTGTGCCCGATGATATCCCACTTTTTCTGGCTCTGGGATAGACCTGGCTTGGCACTGAAGGAAAAAAATATCATGGGGAACATCTTGTTCCAGGTGCTGATAGGAGTAATCCATCCATTGTCCTGGGCACCCCTCCCAGGGAACTCCCTTTACTGCGGTGCCTYGGTAATTTGGCTCCCAGGGGCATCATTAGGCATTAATTAATTCACGTCTGGGAAGGGTTTTGCAGATGGTGGGGTGAAAATATTTAAAATTTACCTCCGGAATTGGGCCAGTTCCTCCTCTCCTTGCCAGGACTTTGGTTTTGGAGGTTGGTTTTCAACAAGGTCAATCTGGATCCTGAGGGGAAGGAAAAAAAAATCACCTTAAAAAKGCTGAAAAATGTAAATTTAACCCCTTAAAAATCTCCAGTCCAGAAAGAAAACTTGGTTTGCTCTCTGCATTTGTTTTCTCAGCTCAACCCAAACTTCTTTCACTTGCTGGGAAAAGTCGCTCACCCCAGACTTTCCCCACTGTATTTTCCAAGGCTTTTGGCACTTCTTCCCCCCAGGAGGGAACTGGGGATCACTAATCTGCGTTGTGGGCTTTTTTTTCCCAGCTTCTTCCCTGTTTTGCTACACCTGTGAGAATGAACATTCCAACTGGAACTGCCTGAAAACCTACAAGTGCGAGGACCAYGAGAAGTTCTGCACGACCACGTACAGCACTGTCGGAATGGGTGAGTCCCGGAAACTGGGAATTTTTTTTGTTTTCCTTCTAGAGATGTTGGTGGGCAACATTTTTTTTAGGGAATTGATGGAAATCGATGGATTTGTTGGGAAAAAAGTGATGATTTTGAGGTTTAAGTGTCTCAGTGTGCTGAGTGTGAATCCTTCAGTGGTGTTTTGAGTTAGAAGGGATCATCTCATTCCAGGGACACCTCCCTCTAGACCAGGTTGCTCCAACCTGAATTTTGGCACTTCCAGGGATGGGGAGGCCACAGTTTCTCTGGAAAACTTGTGCCAGGGCCTCACCACCTTGTGGAACCTTTGGCTGCAACACCCAAATTTCRGGAGCAGCCTCTGTTGTTTGATCTGAGGTGGAGATCTCCATTTTTGGGACGGAGAATGGAAAAGGGTTGGGTGCCAACAACACGGTTTTACAAGCTGGAAATGCCTCAAAATCGCTGTCCTACAGAATCATTTCGGTTGGGAAAGACCTCCAAGATCTCAAGGCCAATCTTTGGCCACCACCTGGGCAACCAGATCAGAGATTTAGGCGGGTGTGGGTTTCAATCAAGGGCTTTCCAGCATCCCATGTTTGATCCAGGATTCACACCCAGCCCTGCCAAACCCACTGCGAGCTTTCCTTGCCATGCAGAAAATTATGGAATTCGCAAAACCCCCTCTCCTCCGCTCCCGACGGAATCCTAAACCCCAGCTCCCCCTTTTTCCTACCCCTTCTCCACCCAGGCAAGGACGTGGGGCACCGCATCACCAAGAAATGCTCCGCGGACTGCCCCGAGACCAACGTGGACTTCGGCATGGCCGCCTACTCCACCAAGTGCTGCGGCACCTCCCTCTGCAACTTCAGCGGCGCCAACAGCGTCCGGATCAGCTACGGCGCCGTCCTGCTGGGAATGCTGGGCAGCCTGATCTGCGTGCTCAGGGTGGGATTGTGATCCAGGGGGGTGGGCAGAAGATGAGGCCACCCTGGAAGGCGCGAGGTGTTCCCCCAGGGAGAAACGCCAGCAGAGCGTTTCCAGCAGCGGTCCCAGTTTTATTCCCAGGCGCCGCTTTCAGATCCCGACGTGACGCGGCAGCACAGCTCCTGTTTTTTTTTCCCCCCCCTCCTGCTGTTTTGTACTAGGTTTTCCCCCCTGGGAAAAGCTCTTTTGATAACACGTGTGTGATGACTGTCAGACAAAAATAAAGATTTGTGTTATTCTAGAGCGTGTTTGTTGTAGCCTCACCAGGACCTGCCTGAGAAATCAGCTCTGCTTCGCACTGAATTCCTCTTTTTAGCACTTGGGAGTCTTCTCCAGGCTGCCTTTCCCAACTTTCTTCCATCCAGCAGCTCCAGACACTCCACAGAGCCAGATGGACTCCCAAATCCCTCCAATAAGGAATGGGGTCAGTCTGGAAAGGTCAGAGATGTTTTGTGYTGTTCCCATTGCAAGCAACAGTGGGAATTGTTTTGTAAATCCTGAGACACAGCGAGGGATTTGGCCAGGAATTCACCCTGGGAAGTTCTCCTGGGATCCCTGCAAGGTGGGTTGTTCCAGCTTTTAAAACAGGTAAAGGTCCCACCCCAAGACGCTGGAGATGCCCAAGGTAAGGAAAACCCTGCTGGAATCTGTTCTCGTGGAGAGGAGACCCCTGTGCCTGCTGGGAGATGCTGCTGAGTGGCTGCTCCTGATTTTCCTGTGGAAAACGGGCAGGAAGAGCCTGGGAGAGGCTCCCTAACCCTTTCCAGGGTTTCTGCTGAATTTCCAGGCTTGGTGATGGTGGGGATGGGATGGAGATCTCCTTCAGCTCTTGGGATGGAGATCCCCTTCAGCTCTTGGAGGAGCAGAACTACAGCTAAAATAGGCAAAAAAAAATTTTTTTTGGAGCTGGAGAGTGTGGAAAAGTGCAGCGCTGGATTTTGGGAATGTCTTTAGGGCGGCACCTGGAAAAAAGGCCTCCAGCCCTGTTTTATTTGAGGGGAATTCTGTGCTGGATTTGAGGGGAATCCTGCACTGGATTTGAGGGGAATCTTGTGCTGGATTTGAGGGGAACCCAGTGATGGATTTGAGAGGAATCCCGTGATGGATTTGAGAGCAATCCTGGGCCGGATTTGAAGGGAATTCTGTGACGGATTTGAGGACAATCCTGTAATATATTTGAGAGGAATCCCGCACTGGGTTTGAGGAGAATCCTGTGATAGATTTGAGGGCAATCCTGTGATAGATTTGAGACCAATCCTGTGATAGATTTGAGAGCAATCCTGGGCTGGATTTGAGGGGATTCCTACTCCACCAGCTCTGCAAATTCCAGGTGTTTCCGTGCAACGGGGAGAAACCGCAGCGCTGGGTGAAGGTTGCAAAGAATGGATTAGGTTTAGTCATCCCATAAAGATTTAATTTCTGGTCAGGAAGGGTGTTCTGGAATTTATTTCAATGGGATAACCGAAGTGGAAGCATTGTAGAATTTCTGAGGGGAATATTTCCCAGGAAACTTTGGGCTTTGCACTTTTTTTAATCACTTTTCTCATCACTTTATGTTAATCACAATCGTTTCTGAGATGCTTCTCGGCCAACTTGAAGYTCCACATTTAGCAACAACACCTGAATTTCACAGCTACTTTGGCACTTCAGCACTTGTTTGGTGAAAATTGTCTTTCCCGCCCCAAAATAAACAATTGTTCGCAGCCCTTACGCAGTGATTTCAACCAGGTTCAGAACAAGGCAGGCAAAACATTCTCCTCCTTTCCTCCTCYGCTCCACTGGGAAATAAATCTTTCCACCTCACCTTCCCCTTCCACCTCCAGTTAAATCCCCTGCTGCTCTTTACAAAATCTTCCTGAATTTCATGAATTCCAAATTCTTGTAAACTGAAGGTTTTATCTTCCCCTTTGCCTCAGCTCCTCTCGTGTTCCTCTGTGCCCTCCCTGCCCCTCAAAATATTTCACAATTGGCCTCTCATTCTCTCACCTGGCCCTGGCAGGGAYGAAATATCAGAGGGCCACATGGACCAGCTGGAAGATTTCAGGAGCATCTCCATGGAAAATCTGTCAGGAATCCTGTGGCAGAGCCTTTAAGGAATCCATGCTGTCCTTCTCCAAATCTCAGCAGCTTGCAGGAGACAGGAGATATTTTAGGGTTTGGCACRGAGGAGATTTTGAGGGGGAAAAAGAAAAAAAACCAAACCAAACCCCAGCGCCTGAGCTGCTATTTCTGAACCTGTCAGGGGATAAATCCCAATGTGGGCTGGCTCTGGAATGGAGCAGCATCTCCTTGGAATCGGAGCCCTGCGGACAGGCCCTAATAAACACGGATTTTACCACTAAAAACTCATTAAATCTATTCTGGCTCAGGGGGAGAGGGGAGAAAAAATAAAATATTTCACAACATTTTGTGCTGGCATGGAGGGAGCTTTGTTTTCCTCCTGCTGGGTGCCTTGAGGAGGCTGCCAGAGTCAAATCTCTCCCCTCCTTCTGAGCTTTCCTGGGTAATTTCCACCTCTGCTCCCAGCTGAGCTTTCTGCTCCGCCTGTTGGGAAAGCCAAAAAATTCCCTCACCTGACTCATCCAGAGCTCCAGAGGGACAATGTTTACAATGCCCAGTTTGGAAGTGTCGGGGGAAAAACTGACATCACCCTCCAGGAACCCGGCTGGAGGCTGGGCCGTGCTGGGAGCCCAAAATAATCCCATGGGAGGCGGGAATCCGAGCGAGTCGGAGGGAAGGGGGGAAAAAAAGGGAATAAAGCAGATGGAGAGCAGCGAGGGGCAGAGGCTTTGGGGCAGCTCCTGCAGCTCCCAGGGCCACGTGAGAGGATCCAGCTGGATCTTTCCTTGGGATTGTGCCTCTGCTCCTGCGACCTGATGGCAGGGGGGCMACGGTGGGAGGGGAAAAAACAACAGCAATCCCCAAAGGAAGATGGGAAAGGTTCTGATTTTCTTCAGGGAGATTGGAATAAGCACGATGTAAAGAAAAAAAAGAAAATGGAGGAATGAAGAGCACAATCTGGGAATCCAATGGAATGATCCTGTTTGGCATTTCACAATTTTTTCTGAAGACTTAATGAGCTGAGATCATTGATTAGCCAGCCCCTCCTTTTCCAGGCTTTAACTGGTTTGTGTTTTTCTCCCTGATATTTCTTTCCTTTTTTTTTTTTTTTTGTGGATTTATGAATTTGTGGAAAAAAATTCCCAGCTTGTTCCATGCCATGGGAGTGGTTGTTATTTCTACTTTTTTTTTAAACTTAATTGGTCATTTTTCTCTGCTCTGCGGARTTTATTTTCAAAGATGATAACATTTTTCCCCTCATAAAAAAAACACCACAGAAACACTTCTGATTTCGAACTTAAAAAAAAAAACCAGACAGAAAACGATGCCCAGTCCCGTATGGAAAGCAGCTGGAGGATTCTGCTCTTCTGACACTCGGGAGAAGTTTCCACCCCACATTCCATTTWAAATTCAAATTCCCTCCATTTCCATGGGCGCAAGGACACGATCTCGGAGGATGCAGCCTCGCTCCCAGAACCCGGGAAGGAAATCCTGATTGTTCTGCAGGGGAAAATCGCTTTGTTTTCATGTTTTGTTTTTTTTYCCCCTCCCCGCCCCGCGCTCCTCCCGAATTAGAAGCAGAGTTCACGTCAGCTGGAGCAGCTGCGTTGTGAAACGACCAGGAAAAAAAGGAGAAGTTGTGGCGATAAACACACCTCCCCTCTCTCTGGAGATTCCCAACAAAACGCCCTTCCCCGCACAAGCCCGGACACGCTGCTCCCGGTTATCCATCATCTGACAGCCCTCTGGTTGTTATCTCGGCATCAAAGCGAAGGCTGCTGAGGTATAAAAACCTGCCCTGCCCGAGTCCTGCCGGGTTTTTTTGGGAGGCTGCCGGACCTCTAAAGGATGAAGCTTTTCCTGCTGCTGGTGCTCGGCGTCGCTCTGTGCACGGAGAGCGGTGAGTCCTCCCCCCAAAAAATGGCTTTGCACTGGACCGTCCCAAAAAACCGGGGCACGGCTCTGATATTCCAGGGGTTTGCAGCGTGGATGGTGAAGCTGGAGGGTCAGGAAGGAGTTATTCCAGGAGAAAGGGACAGGGAGTTGAACCCCACCAGGAGCTGGAGGGATGATGAGGAGTGTGAGTGGGGAGGGGGGTGTTGAGTTGAGATTCCCACCTCGGATGATTCCCGCAGATCCAGCCCAGCCCTTGGAATGGCTCAGTGGCAGCCGAGAGCCCTCGGGGCAGCTCCGTGGAGAACTGGGATGTCCATTTATAGGGATGTCCAGGGCAGTGTGTGCAGTAAATCCCTGGATTTGACAGCAAAGTCTGATTTTTTATTTTATTTTATTTTTAATTTAATTGGTTACCCCTTAAACCGTCATCTCCTGAACTGACAGAGGTGGCTGAGCCACGGGAAGGGGCAATTCTGTCCCCCCAGCTCCTCTTCCCTGTTGCTTCCAGGGGCAGCTTTGCTGATGGACAGAATCCCTGAGGCTGGAAAAGACCTCTGATCTCTTAGGAAAAAAATTCCGTCATGGAAAGGGTGGTGGGGCATCCAGGCTGCCCAGGGAAGCAGTGGGATCACATCCATGGGAATGTTCAGAAAACACCTGGATGTGGTGCTCAGAAGCCAGGGTTTAGTGGTGAACCTGGACTCGATCTTGGAGGTCTTTTCCAGCCTTGATTCCATGGTTCCCAGCTGATCCCGGGTTTGGGATGGAGATGCAGAGTCCCATTCTCATTCTGATAACGGTCTGGGGGGATTTTTTTGGGGGGAGAATTCCTCAATTTTCCTGGCTGGACTCTGCCAAGGACCACACCTCGTGCTCTGGGTCAGGCAGGGARCAGAAGGTGCAGCCTGGAATATCCCTCTGTTTTCAGGGAATGGTTSATTTCCTCAGCTCAGGGGGCTTTTGCCTGTTTGCAAACTGAATTTTTCCCTGTAGGGTTTTACCTAAAATTTCCTGGCCACCCTGGTCCTGGACTAACMGACCTCTGTGGTTCCTACTTAATCTGAGGACGGAAATATTCCTATGRATGGATTTCAATTGGAATTGTGCTCAAGATGAGGATGTTAAGGCAAATAAAAGGATCTTTTCCTGCAGCTTTACTCCCATTTTTTTTTTTTTTTAAGATCAAGGAATGAGACAGCAAATTCCATGAGGAATGTTTCTCTTCAGTTAGAGCAGAGGTCTTGGTGGGTGTGGAGACACCCAAAGGCAGCCTGGATTAACTTAAGGTTTGCATCTGGAAGAAATAAGATTTCCTTCCCTTCTCAGCCCCCGCTGCAAACGGATCCATCAAGAAACGAAATAAAATTAAAGTGTTTTTTCTGTAGCTTGACCAAAATTGTCCTCCCTGACTTCAGGGTGTGCCAGTTCAGGAGCCAATCCCGGAGTCCTGGGTTAATTGGTGAGTCAGAAATCCCTGGAGCACGGAGAGAGGTGGAAAAAAAAGCATCCTTGGATGGTGCTTCCCTCTTCTCCTGCCAGGGAGGCTCCCAGGGCAACTGGAGTCTGAAATTAGGAGCTCTGGGAGGTTGGGATGAAACAGGAGCTGGGCATGGAAGCAGCTCCGCTGTCTCCCGCACTGATTCAGGAAGTTTTTTTTGGGAATGGCCTTGGATTAAAGAYGCTGCGCTCATTAAGGATTAAAAGTGAGCTCCGTGTCTGGAAAATCCAGTCTGGGGACTGAGTGTTTCTGTGAGGTGGTTCCCAGCGGGGTGGAGCGGAAACATTCCATGCCATATTCCATACAATGGAATTTTGCATGAGGAAAGAGAGCGAAACCAARCACCAAGGACAGGGTGGATCCAAAGGAGAGCCCCAGACTTGGGGAAAAAAAATAAATAAATTTGGGGCTGAAAGGTCAGGATGATATTGAAGGCAAGAACCAGGAGCATCTGGAGATGGGAACGACCCTGATAGGAAGCAAACTGGAAAAGTCTGGATATGAAGTCAGAGAGAGCTGGGTGCCGAGTGTGAGGCTTTTGGAATGATCCTGGGAATGGTGGGAAGTGGGATCTGGGTTGCCTGGTGGCCTCTGCTCAGTGCCAGTCAGTGAGGGACAACAGAGGAGGAGTAGGGAACGTGAGGGGCTTTGGACCACAGGAGGAAAGGCCAGGGAATGTTGGCTGGAGTGGGAAAAGAAGGCAGAGCTTCCACACAGGCAGGGGAAGAA
>CADDXX010000346.1:343146-368887 GCA_902810485.1 Alauda arvensis | reverse complement strand
GTTTTCTCACTGCCYRYRCTYGGAAGAAGGRATCAGAGTCYTYGGGCTGYAGTTTGAAGATGTTTATTTTAAAGTYCTTATCTCTAAATTCTGTGAAACGCACGTGGTGTTCACAGGCAGCTGGAAAGTTGAATTTTGCCCGCCCCCGGAACAGCACCTAGGTTTTATAATCTAAATTACGTTAACATTGTTTTCTTCTAAAATCCAATAACTAAAATTTAAGTCACACAGTGAAATCACACCTTTACCCAATCYTAAAAACTCAACACCCTTTGCAAAAGGAAAAGGAAGAGAAAAACAGGAAAATGTGACTTTATCACATTGACCTGCCTCCATATTTGCCCAATAATAAGCATACAGAGAAATCTAAAGCTAATATCTACACACCCAGTGATATAATAAAAACACACCAATCAAACCCTCGTGTCATCCAAACCCTCAGACAGTTTTGGAAGCCTTCTCCAAGGTGTCAGATCAAAGCCAATGCCATCTTTCAAGCAGGCCGTGTTAGCCCATTCCCCCTGTCCTGGCTGCTGTCCATCCAGGAGACCCAGAGAAATATTCTGGATTCCCACAGTCCAGAACCTCTGGTGGCACAAAAAAGGCCAGGAATGGGGAAAAAAAAAAAAAAAAAAGCTATAAAACGAGTCCAGAGTTCACCCAGGAGATGGAATTAGGCCTGGAGACAGGGATAGACCCTACACAGTTAAGGATTGGTGTTGGAGAAGAGAATCAAGGAACATCCTGAGCTGGAAGTGCAAAAGGATCAATTCCATCCCTGAAAGTCACAACCTGAGACCAGAAACAGATGGAGACAAACCCCAGCACATGGCCAAGCTCCATCCAGGGACACTTACAGGGCCTAAAAGTTTAGGCTTGAGCTTAAAGTGGGTTTTTGGAGCCACGGGCACAGCCTGGGGAGGGCCCAGGGAAATCCAAGTTCTTCCCTGAGAAACAAGCCCTTTGCAAAGAGCTTTTCCTGTCAAAACAAGCAGGGCTGAGGGTGAGTCAGGCAGGGTTTGGAAGGAAGTGTGAGAATCCAAACACCAGCTGAGCATCAGCAGGCAGCAATCCACCTTCACCTCAGGCTCAGGAACAGAGGAGGGAAAAGGAAACGTGGATGTCAGCCAGGAGTGAAAGTTCATCCATCTGACAGCCCAGATACTGCCTGCAGGTTGTGGCTGGAGGGGGCAGAGGAAGGTTTTATTCCTTTATCTATTAAAAATATAATAATATTTTTAATATATAAAAATATAATAAATGGCRTGGCCCAAAGATCTGTTTGGGCACATTTATTTGAGGAATTTTCAGGAATCTCAGCAGCTGCCTGAGATAAATCCCAGGTGTTTCCCCACAGGATGCAGCAGAGGTGGCAGAGGCCACTGACCTGTTTGGCACCAGAGACAGCAAAGAAAAACCTGCAGCTTGGTTTGCCCACGGGAAAAAAAAAAAAATCCATGTCCAGAGCATCCTGGGATGCTCCAAATGTGATCCTGAGGGTCTTGTGGGCAACTCCGCTCCAGAGAGATCAGGAGGGGCTTCAGGAGGAATTGATGAGGAAGGGCTGGGGTGTGGAGCCAGGATGGTGYGAGCAGGAAATTCCAGGGATGGTGATTCCCAGTGAAAGGAATGACGGATTTGTCCTTACAAACAAGAGGTGGCTCTGCCGGTGGATAAAACCGGCACTGAGGGATAAAAGGAACAATGGGAAGGATCCCATTGATGGATGAATGGAAAAGAAGGTGTTGGCCTTTACAAACGGACCGTGGGTTTGCTGGTGAGTGAAACTGGATATTGAAAGATGAAAGGAACAATGAGGGAAACCCATAAATTCCATAAGAATTAAAAATTAAAAGTGGGGGAAGGAGGTTATACTTTAAAGGGGAATATTTAGGTATGAGGCATTCCAGGAATCTGTACCTCTCAAGTACATCAGCCACTGGGGAAAGAGAGAGGGAAATGTGGCCGGGAAATTGGGATAAAAAGGAGGCTGSGTCCTCCAAAAATTGGAGAGACCCCAGGGGAAATGCCCCATGGCCTCTCCCTTTATTCAAATGAAGTAAAAGGACTCCTCTGTCTCCTTTTTAGACATAAACCTCTGGTGTTTGTGGTTTAATTTTCCTATCACCAGCTCCAGCATTCCATGGAGCCCCTGGGCAAGGAGAAACCTTCATGCCCAGACTCAGCTGCAGCAAAGTGCCCCGGGAAAAGAGAATTCTGGGGATTGAGAGGAAGCAGTGAGGATGGAGCTCCTGGCTTCCTGCTCTTTCCTGTCCTCCCTGTCCTGTGCCMAACTGAATCCCCAGGTGTTGGCAGGTGAGGTGGGACTCTCCCACTGAGCAGTTCTGGAAGAAATCTGCACAATTCCCAACGCCAGAGCGTGATGCAATTACTGGGAAAGAAAAAACAAACAAAAAAAAAATGGACTTTGTTCCCCTTGCTGTGTCATGGGAGGAAAGCAGTTTGGGCAGTTCTGCTCCTCTGACAAGGGGGAAACGTCTCATTTGCAAATTCCTCTGGGGTTTTGGTGCCTCACGTGCACAGCCAGGCCCAGGAAGTCTCACACAAGCCCTGAAGCAGAAGCGTGGTGGGGAAGGAACCTCTCCGTGTCCCACCTGGCTCCACAGAAGCTGAATAAGCTTTTACTGACCCTGAATTTCGAGCTTTAACTCCTCAAGTGCCTGTTCAACCTCAAACCCTTGCAGGCCTAGTTAGTCTGGGTTTAATTTCTGCACCATCTCTGCTGCCCCAACCCACCGAAGGACGTGTCACACTCATCATTTCCTGATTTTAACTGCACCCATTCCTCCCCAGCGCGCCACAACCATGAAATATTCACCCTGGCACCAGTTTAACCCTCTGCTCCAGCCACTTCCTTATCTCCTTCTCCCTCAAGCATGTCTTTGTAGCTGTCTCCACCTTTCCCCAGTGCAGGTCACATTCCTGGTGCTGGACTTTATCCCTTCTTCYCGTGAAGAAATAAATATTTTCTGGCCTTGCACTCACAACGTGAAGCCAGTGGTTCTATAAAGTCTTCCACTGTCCTCCAAACTGGCAAGAAGGGCAGTGTGGGCTGGGCTGGAGCAGAAATCTCTGCCAGCAGAGTTGCTGTGCTGAGCTCTGCAGTCTGTCCCACGCATCAACCTTGAGAGGGAGAGGTGGGAGATGAGCTTAGGCCATGGAATATAAAATATCCTGAGTTGGAAGGGGCTGAAAAGGATCGTGGAGTTCTCAGAATGGGTTCCTTCCTTACCTGGTGTAATTCCCACCACAGAAATCTGGTGGCTCAGGTCACCTCTTCCTTTTGCAGCATCCTGTCATTAGCGCTGCTCCCGCCCAGCCATTCCAGCAGTATCGGGATGACTCCAGATCCTGGGCTGTGACCTCTGTCACCCTTAGGTGCTCTCTCTTCCTTCTCAGCAGCAGACAGGCCCTCTCCAGGAAAATAAAAAAAAAACAAAACAGGGCTGACAATGTTAAATTTAAGTGTGGGAGAAATTCAGGAAGCTGCAGATCCTTGTACTCTTCCCTTGGGGATGAGGAGGGTGTATGATAAAATCCCAAATCTGGGCTGGAAAAGACCTTAAAGATCACCCAATTCCAGCCCCCTGCCGTGGGCAGGGACACCTTCCACTATCCCAGGTTGCTCCAAGCCTCATCCAAGCTGGCCTTGGACACTTCCAGGGATGGGGCAGCCACAGCTTCTCTGGGCAACCTGTGCCAGGGCYTCCCCACCCTCACAGGGAAGAATTCCTTCCCAATATCCCACCAAAATCTACTTCCTCAGCCTTCATGAAACAGGAGTTTTGCACATCTGCCTGAATTACATTTTCTCAAGTWACCACAAAGCTGAAACTTCCCACTTTTTTTTAGTTATTTGGGTTGTCCCAGCAGCCTGTTCCAGTGGAAGAAACGAAACCACAGAAACTGCTCGGAGGTCAGTTCCTGCTAGAATACCTGGCAGTGACAAATAAAACTGAGCCACGGGAAAGAAAAAGGGAAGCAGGGGTTTGCAGGCATGGGTTTGCTTTCCAAGCAGAGTGCTCTGAATGCCTCCGACAAGACAGGAGCCGGAATTTCTCCTGACAGATGCATTCGCCAAGAAATGCTGACTCYGCAGAATTAAACCCATCTGTGGCACAGGGTTTGTCAAGCCTGCTTTTGCTTCCTGCCGGCTCACCAGCCTTATCCTCCATTCCCAGGCCTCCCAGTTTCACAGGGGCCCTCCCCCTCTTCCCCTCCTGCAGGCTCATTTCCTAGAGGATTTAGTTATTTCCATGGGACCTACTGAATTTGGGACACTCCAGCATCAGGGGACTTGTTCACAGTCTGAAGACTCATCCAGCCAGGCGGTCCCATGCCACCCCAGCTGCTGGGCTCTCCAAGCTTCCCAATCCTATATGTCTAATCCAATTTAGGCTCCGGTCAACAGATGGGGGAGTTGGATCTTTATGGATCTKGAGTGGGGGCTGTGCGTGCAGAGGGGTCAGACCTGCAGAGGGGGTGTTGCATTCAGGGACAGGTTCTGTGTTCGGGGGAGTCTCGCCTGCAGGAGAGCCCTGGATACAGGGAATGTGCGCTGTACGGGGTGGTTTGGAATGTGTGGAGGAGGTACGTGTGCGTGCCCAGGGGATCTGCGAGAGGAGATGCATGGAGGAGGGAAGGGAGGCAGGAAATCAGCAGGTCCTGTGGGTCAGGGAAGCACGGAATCCCAGAATAACCTGAGCTGGAAGGACTGGACTTGGATGAGCGGGGGTCCAGCATGGAGGCAGCCCCCTACTCCCATCTCTTCCTACAGGGAAACACACGGGAGCGAAACGGGGCTGGAAAAAGCCTCTTGGGGCACGGCTAGGGGGGAAAAGCTGGCTCCGTTCCCCACCACGTCCAACCGCTGCCAGGCCCACACGGTCCCCGAAACGCCCCTTTCCCGGCGCCGGTTCTCCCTAACGGGGAAACGAAACCAGGCGTGGCCGGGGAGGCGGAGGGGGGAGGCGGCGCGGGGGCCGGGCCCGGCCCGCTGGGCGGGGCTCCCGCCCTTTCCCCACCCCCGGAGCCCGGCCCTGCCGCCRAGCCCCGAGCTCCTCCAGCCGCCCTGCGCATCTCGCCGGCCACATCGCCCGCACCATGAAGGCGCTCCTGCTCGCCGTGCTGGCCGCGGTGCTGTGCGTGGAGAGAGGTAAGGAAGGGCAGGGGATGCTCCCCCCCGCCGCCATCGCCTCCCCCGCGGGTCCCCCCGGTCCCTCGCACACGGAGCGAGTTGGGGGTTGGGGGGAGCGATGCGTGCGGCAGAGCGGGCTGTGGAAGTTGGAGGTTTGTCGGGGATATAAGGGTTGGAAAAGGGGGTTGGGGGCGCAGCGCTGAGCCGCGCTGTGGTTCGGAGCGGGATGCGGGGGTGTCTTTCCCAGAGCTGCCTGGCAGCAGCGTCCCTCCYGCAAGCAGGAACTTCGGGGCTTCCCCGCCTGTGTGCGAATGGCTGAGCATCTCCGGCCGTGCGGGTGGATATCCTGGAGCTTTTCCCAGTCGCAGCTCGGAACAAAGAGCAGGGCCGGCTCCGCTCCCCCTTTTTTTTTTTTCGGCGCGGCCAAGCCGGGATAACGGCGCTGGGATGGGCTGAGATGCGGCCGAGAGCAGGGAGGGAAGGGTGGAGGGGAGAGGCAGCCCAGCCCCGGCAATGGCTGATGGAGCAAAGTCAGGGCAGAGCCGCTGGTGATTCCGGCTCCTGCTGCCCCCTCCGAGCATCCAGCGGTGGCCGGCGCGGTGACACCTAAGGGACATGGAATACCCCGTGGGGCGCATCCTGGGGCTGCCGCCGAACCCGGGGAGGACGCGGTTCCTGTTGCTGCGTGTGCTCAGCTGCCAAGTTGCCCGAGTCGCAGGGCCTGCCACCCCCTCCTTCCCCATCGACTCCCTCCCTTCCTCGCTATCCCAACTCCTCGGGGCCGTGCGGAACCGCGCATTGTTCCCGTATCTGGCTGCTCGGAGGAGCCGAACAAAGAGCAAACCGGGGGAGTTCTGAGCTCTCCCAGCCCCTGCTCAGCAAGCAGGGTCCCTTCTTGTTTTCTGAGGGCGCCGCTGGGATGGAACTGGCTGTTCGCTGCCCTTCCCATTCCCTCCCCTCCCACTGGGATCCGGGAAGCAACTGGCAATGGGAGCGTTGGGTCTCGGGCACAGAGAGCCCAGCTTGTGCTCAGTTCCAGCTGGGAGGATGGGCGGGCCAGGCCAAGGCAGGGGAGGGTTTCATCCCCCACCCCCCCAAAAAAAAAACCAACCCCACAACCCTTTCGGCTTTAAAAGTAAGTTTTTTAGCCAGACAAAAGGTTTATTGCAGGTGGTTTTATCCCCAAACGCTTCCAGCGTASCCAGGGAGGATTTCACTGAAGAGCTTTACCCCCTGCTCAGAGATCTTGCCGGAGGATCTTGATAAGGATTTTGCCTAAGAGAATGGAAAAGCAGCATCGGGACTGAAAGGAAAAGCTGCCGAAGCAACAGCATTTTCCTGGTGCTGCCGAGCTCCAGGGCGGGCTTTTAAAGGCGTTTTTTTTTTTTTTCCCTGCCTTTGCAAGAATTATTCAACCCCTTATCGGAAGGAATTCCTCCCAATGCCCTGCTCTGTTTTGGGAGCTCTTTGTTCCCCTGAGAAGCCAAGCAGCAAACAAATAAACACAGAAATTCTTCCGCTGGTGAAAACAAGGCTTCTCTTTTGCATTGTTCAGTCTTGGGATTTTTCTTCCCTTTTTTTTCCCCCTCTTCTTGTAACCTTGAGCTCCAACTCTTCACTCCGTCTACAGCTGCATGAAATTAATCCTGCCACCCCTCTTGTGCCTTTTGTCTGAACCCCTCAGCCTGTTTGTGCTCTCATAACTCTGCTGTGGGTGTTTTTTTGGGGTGGTGGGGGGCAAAAGAAAGTGACCGAATATTTCCTTCCTTAAACTCTGCCTCTCCTGGAAGGATTTTTTTTTCCTGTTAAGACAAGGGGTGATGGGGTAGGTGTGACAATGGAAAAACATGGGGACAGGTAGGAGATGCAGGGGCTGGGTCACGTGGCAGGGAATTTCATGCCCAACAGCACTTTTATGTCACGTCCAGGGATTTCTTCGGTGTGTTTGCTCCTGGAACCTTTAATGATCAGCATTGCACCACTCTGTGCCTTCAGTGCAGCGAGCAAATGCACACGGGGACCTCTGCCCTGCCAGAATGCCCACAGGAAACCTGCAATCCACTTCATTCCTGATTGCTGGACACTCCTGGGATGAGTCAATTCGCCTCCTCGGGGCGGTTTGGGAGGTGAAGAGCTCGGGACAGGTCACCTGAGACTCGGGGAGCAGAGCTGGGCTTCACTCCAAGCTCCCACCTCGGAGTCGTGGATAGCCCAGAGAGGGGCAATGACTCAGGTCCCGTCCTCCTCCCCAGCTCCTAAATGCAGAGATCCACTGAGGAATCTCTCCTGGGGGTTTTGACTCAGCTGGTGGCYCTCTAATCCCGGTGCTGTGGGTTGTGGAGTGCCCAGGTAACCCGGGTTTGTTGTAGGGATCGTTGCCAGAGTGAGGATCCTTGGAGGATGTGTGAGCCAGTCCAGGTAGTTCCTGCTTGGGAGGGTTTGTGGTGTTGGCCTCCGCTCCAAAGCAGAGATTTGGCTGCTCTGCTGTGGCATTCAGGATCTCTCACTTTAATCTGTTTCTCTGAGATTGTGTTTTGTTTTCTTTCCCTTCCTTGGCTGTGGTTGCTCAGAAGTCATTCCTCTGAGAGCAATTGTTTTTTTTTTCCTCATTTTTCTTGTAGAAACCTTTTATTTTCCTGAGAGAAAAAGGGAATGAGAAGAAGCTTGAGATGTGCTGCAGTCCTGTGGCGGAGTGGGACAGATGCTGAGCAATATTTGTCCAAATAATAATTCTTCAAAATATCCRTGTCAGGAACTGCTGAGCCTCGAGGAGCTCTCCCAGGGCTTCCCCTGCTTCCCTTCCTTAGGAAAACAGTCCAAGGGGATCTAAAAGAAAGATTGAGAGGGTTTTTTTTTTCTTTTTACAGGGATAGGTCAAGCGGGAATGGCTTCAAACTGAGAGAGAGTAGGTTTAGGTTGGATCTTGGGAAGAAATTCCTCCCTGTGAGGGTGGGGAGGCTCTGGCACAGGTTTCCCAGAGAAGCTGTGGCTGCCCCATCYCTGGAAGTGTCCAAGGCCAGSTTGGATGGGGCTTGGAGYAACCTGGGATAGKGGAAGGTGTCCCTGTCCATGGAATGGGGCTGGAACTGAATGATCCTGAAGCTCCCTTCCAKCCCAAACCATTCCASGATTCTTTCATGATCCATTTGTGGTGGGGCTGAAGGAGGTGGGAGCAGGGACGGGGCTGCCTTGCACTTCCCTCCTTCAATCAGCCCCTGCTCTGTTTTGCAGCCCATAAATACAGAAAGGCAGAGGCAGTGCCTTGTGGAAGGGCTGCCTGGGAGCTCCAAAATCCCCAGTCCATGGAACACTGGGAACAGACCTGATCTGGCTGCATATGTAGGTCAACAACAGCAGCGTGGATGTGATGCTGTTGTGTGTAAAACACAGAGCTCCAAGTGCCCGTGGCCCTGCTGAGTCTCTGGCCCAGGCTGCCTCCACAACCATTTCCCACCCCAAATKCTGTTTTCCAGTCATTCCTCTTTGTGAGGGATGAGGGGTGGGAGCCAGCTCGTCCATCCTGCTGCTGTAGGATGAGCCGTAAATGGCYTCAAGTTGCTCCAGGGGGAGGTTTAGTTTGGAAAAGAGGAAAAATTTCTGCACTGGTCAAATTTTGGAACAGTGGTGGAATCACCATCCCTGGAATTTTTCAATAAATAGTGCAGTTGTGTTGCCTGAAGACTTGGTTTAGTGGTGAATTTGGCAGTGCTGGGTTAATGGTTGGAGATAATTTCCTTTCCTGAAATGATTCCATGATTCCATAATTTTAGGGGACCTGCCGGTCTTGCAGGTCCTGAGCTTTCTGCAGCTGAAAAATCATTTCCACCACRTGCTCCAGCTCAAGCACGGCCTGATTTTTGTGCCCAGTGCTGGGTCATGGGAAGTTTGAACCCGTGGTCACACCTGGGAGCATTTCCCATCAGTGTCACAGAGTCGTAACATCAGAATGGTTTCGCTTGGAAGGGAACTACAGGTGATCCAATTCCAACCCCCCCYGCCCCAGGCAGGGACACCACGTCCGTGGTGGCCGAGCTGAACGAGCCCAAACCTCAAAAATTCACCTCTGGAGTTTGGTTTCAAACAAAAACAGTTTCGGCAGCTGCGGCTCGGGCGSGTTCTTGGTGCAAACAGGGAGGTGRCAGAAAGTGCCAGGCTGTGGCTGTATCAGCTTCGGCTGATAAGAGCTTGAAATGCCCTCTCCCTGAGGCTTGAACCTTTCACTTGGGAAGGGTTTTTTTGGGAAAAAAAAAAAATAATCGCCTGTTGCAGGTTGATAAAAGTGAATAAAAGTGAAACAGAAAGCGCGGCCGTGGGCAGACGCGAGACGTCCCGTGGGACCGAGGTGGGGACCTCCGAGTGAGGACACCTTCCCACCAACCGCCTAAAAACGAGCTTTGCCTTTCTCCCGCAGCCCACACGCTCGTCTGCTTTTCCTGCTCGGATGCCTCCTCCAACTGGGCCTGCCTGAAGCCTGTCAAGTGYGGAGAGAACGAGAACCACTGCGTGACGACGTACGTCGGAGTGGGACTCGGTGAGTGCTGACAGCACCCTCCTCCTGCTCCTCCTGGGTCCATCTGAGCTGCAGCGAGGAGGCTTTGCCTTCTTCTGCCTGGGGGTGGGGGGAAAAATAAAAAAAAAGGGAGAGTTCTGCTTAGCAACTGGAGTTTTGGACCATCCCACGGGAGCGCTTTGGGAGGGACGCGCTGCCAGGAGGAGTCACGTTAGAGCCCGCGTGCCTGCGCCGGTGCCCGCGACTCCGGGGGGAATTTCAGGCTGGGGGTGGGGAGTTTGCTGGTGAAATAAGTGAAAGCGTGGAGGACGCTGCAGGCTCCCTGCGTGGGAAGCTCCGGGGTTGCTGTTCCTGCTTTTTTTTTTTTTTTTTGCCTCGTGTTTGGGTTCTTCGTCCCTGAGCTGTGGATGAGGTGGGAAGGGAGGGTTGAGGGTTTCCTTCCTGAGTGCCTGGAGTGATCTGGGGGGGGGTTCTGTCCTTCCCACCTGSTGCTCTGAGGGAGGTTGGGATGCTCTGGCAGATCTCCTGGTGCCTTTGCAGGAACCAGAGCCCGTCCTGACTCTCCCTGGCAGGAGGAGGGGGAATTTCGTGCCCAAATCTGCAGCGTGGGTGGGTCAGATGCGCGCAGGGACTGGAAGGTTTTGTAAACTTCCCTTCGTAGCCCAGYGCTAATGGTTTCCTCTTTCCTCCTGACATGGGCTGTGCCTCTCTGGAAATGCAGACTTGGCTCCCAGGTATCCCCCCAGTGCTCCCTGTGTGTCCCTTGAGGAGCTCAAGAGGGATTTTTGGGATTCCTCACCGGAGCCGTTGCGGCTGAGCATTGGCTGATCCAATGGGGCGTCGCTGGGGGTGCTGTGCGGTCTCTGGGGTGTTTGTGGGAGCTTATCATGGGTGATCCTTGATAAGAGGGGGCTGGCTGGGATTCCTGTCTCCGGGAACCACTTCATCCCCTCTGGAGCACTTCATCCTCCCCATGCTGCCTGCACCACTCTGGCTCACCCAGAGCTGTGATTCCTTTGCAAAACAGGTGATCAGAAACCCCCMYCMMMAAAAAAWAAAAMCATTCTAAACCCGTCTCTTTCCCTTCCCCTCCACCCCACCCCCGTCTCCAGGCGGCAAATCCGGCCAGTCCATCTCCAAGGGATGCTCTCCCATCTGCCCCAGCGCCGGCATCAACCTGGGCATCGCGGCCGCCTCCGTTTACTGCTGCGACTCCTTCCTCTGCAACATCAGCGGCTCCAGCAGCGTCCGAGCCAGCTCCACCATCCTGGCCTTGGGAATTCTCGTCAGCCTCCTCTACGTCCTCCAGGCTCGCCAGTGACGGGGCTGCCTTGGGGAAGAGCCGCCTCCCACGGGTCTCGTTAGCCAATATCTTCTCTGTTGCTGTCTGCAAGGGAGATCCTCTGTTTTCTCAGCAGGCTTTCCAAGGTGATCGTTCCCCAGACTTTTTTTTTTCCGCTCTTCCAAGCGCTGGGAGGACCTGGGTGGTTTGGCTGAGCTGTTCTCCTCTCCTCCTCCTGTGGACGTCTTCCCGCCGCGCTCTCGCTCCTCCTCCGCCMAGGTGGATGATTTTGGAAGGGTTTCTTGCTTTTTTTTCTACCTATTAATAATAACACCTCCCACCTCCCCCCACTTCCTCGTTTCTAAGGCTGGTTAAACCAGGCTGGGACTCGCTGAGAACAGATTCACCCCAAGCCACCACCGGGGCTGCYCCAGCACAGGGGTGGCACAGGGAATGCAGGATCCAAAGGGAAACACATTCCTGGCCCCCTGGCAGCTGCAGGCTCTTTTTATAAAGGATRGTCTCGTTTCTTCTGATCCTGGGCTGAATTTCCTGGAAAACCAATGCCATGTACCTTGTCCTTCCAAGTTCTGTAAGTGCCAGACCTGAATAAACTTGCTCCTGTTGTTACCTGAGGTGGGACGTGTGTGTGTTTCCTTGCTCCAGGGATTGGGAGCTCTTTTATGGAAAATCCCGATGCTGTGCCCGGCACGAGGGTCCCTCGCCCTCTTGAAGCAGCTTTTGGTGCTTCATCTCCACATCCTGTCCAGCTGTGAGCAGCAAATCCATCTCCTCCCTGTTGCTGTCCTTCCTGATAAAAACCTCTGGGCCAGCTTGTTCCACCTCCCTTGGGAATGACTTTTTTTTTCCGGGTGCATTTTAGTGATGAATGCCAGGTTTTGGGCTCTGACTCAACTCTTCATGGAGCAGCAGGACTCTGGAGTGAATCTGCATTTTACAAAGACTTGGTGCCTCAGTTTCCCCACTTTGGACTTGTCGTGGTGACCACAATGGCGATACCTGAATGTCCGTGGGCAAAAAGTCTGGAAAATTTGGTGAATTCAGAGGAGATGTCAACACCCATCTTTAGGTCCAGCCTTCAATGCCTGAGGGTGCCCATGGACTGCTGGAGGTGACTTCACCACCCAACCTTCCACGTCTGCTGTCCCTCAGCTCCCAGGATCTTCGCAGGAGAGGTTTTTTCCCAGAAGTTCTCAGCTGTCCCGTGGGAGATGTGTCCTCCTGCCCTCTCTGTGCCGTCTGCCCTGCCTACCCTGCTTGCCTGCGGACCTGCTCGACACGAACCAAGCCAAAATTCAGCCTTAAACTGCCSAGCTCAAGCTTTTTGTCACTTCCACTGATTGATCAGAGGTGCACTGGGATTTTTTTTTCCTATTTCTAGCAGCAAAACCCGGGTGCTGGCACATTTTAGCCATGCCTYGTACCTGCTTCTCCTGTGTCAAAAGCTCCTCAAACCTTCAGTTCCACCWCTSTCCCCTCTTCAAGGAGTGAYAAATGAAAGGTGGCTGCAGTTGTACACAAAYATTGGTAACAAAAGTGGCTTCATGGTTTTTTTTTCCTTCCCCTCCCTTCTCCCCCTCTTTTAATTAAAGTGACACAGCTTTTATGTTAATGAAATGTTAATGACAGCCTTTCCAAGGGGAGGGGTGGGTCAGTGGGATGTGATCTGCAATTTAGTGGGTTCATCTGGGAAGAATGCASCGCTTGTGTTGGTCCTTGGATGTGCCTTCCTTCGGATCGTGCAATCCTCCCGCGACCCTGGGGCCTGAGGTGCCCCACCAACCTCTGCTATGCACGTGGAGCACAGGGAAAAACTGGGGGAAAAACTCCCTAAACTGAGATGAAAATCCCCCAGCTTCCCTGTGCCTCAGCCTTCCCCCCAAAAGTGTTCAAAACCTCGGGTTTGTTTTTTTTTTTTTGGGTTCATTTGTCCCTCAGCACTTGCTGTGACACCGAGGTGGCACCCAGAGCACTCAACATTTAATTTAGGGGGCTCTGTCTTTTCTGGCCACCTGCAAAAAGGTTTTTGGGGTTGGTTTGGGAGTCAATTACCTTTAGCAAAGAGCTGAACTTCCAAGAGCCGTGTCCTGATGTGTCCATCCGTGCTTTTATGAGGATCCTGACGATGTCACACTGGACAACCCCCATGGGCTGGAGACGTGGTTGTCTCCTCCAAGGTCCATCTCCTTCCTTTCTCAGGGTTCCTGGGCTGGTGCCAAGGATTTTGGTTGTGCCAGGGATCAAAGGCTCATGGGAGGAGCGTCCAGAGGCTGCTCATCCCGATAAATAACAAATTATATCCACGGAATTGCTTGGGGACTGAGMTGGATAGATTTCACACGGAGATTTGCTTTTTTTTCTTCCTCGCTCTCTTTTTTTTGTCTCTTCCTTCCCATGCGCTCTAATCTGGAATATGGAAAAAAAAAGGGATATTTTCAGTATTTCCTTTCCTGGCAAAGATCTCTTGGATAGATGCATGTGTGTTTGAGGGAAGGGAGGGGGTGACAGCTTGTCACACTTGAATCCCAAGCACTTTCCCATCATGCCAACTCTTCACTATTCCTGGTCTCACTCTGGGTTTATTTTTTTGTCCCCAAATCCCCAGAATGACAAATCTGGTGAGAGCCTCGTCTGTTGTAAAACCCAGGCCTGAAAATGGGCAGGTGAGGTAATTAAAACCATTAATGATAAGACAATATGTAGGAAAAAATACGGGATTTATGAAGTGTTCAGACTGGTGGGTTGTTAAACAAATGGATGGATTTGGAATTTGAGGGCTGTGGTGGGACAGCCCTGAAGTGCTTTGGATGTGATTTTACGGACTGTGGAATGAAGAGATCAAAATCTGGGCAGAAAACTCAGATATTCACCTGTTCTGGCAAGACARGAGGTTGTGAGGCAGAGGAGGTTTGGCTCCCTAGAAGCCATAAAATATTCTGGAGGAGTTTTTACTGGAATTTAGGAGCTGAAGTGAAATACCTGCCCGCTTTGGAGCGTGTTCCTGAGAAAATGCTTTCAGTGCTTCCATCCTGGGAATGGCTGTAATTCACCAGCAGCTGCTGCCATCTCCCACTCCCCCATCCAAGGGCTCCAATTTTTTRTGGATTGTCCAAAAATGCTCAAAATCCCCTGTGGCATCAGCATTTCCCACCCTGGGATCTGGGGGTTTGCTGTTTGCCCAAGAGAAGGACTTCAAAACGAGCACAGTTCTTCCAGCTGGTTTTGGGAATTGTTTTTGTTTTCTTAAATTTTCCAAAACTCCTTCTGGAAATCACAAACCTGACGTGACTTCCTTGCTCCAACACAACAAATGCTCAGTTGCTCAATTATTACTCCAAGGATCCACTTGGCTTCTCCGAGGATGCCCTGGATTGGTGTTGATTTGCTCGAGTTGGGGTTTTTTTGGAAGGGATTTGTCTCCCAGGGACTCTGTTTGCCATGRAAAAAGGAGGCTGTGGTCCCCCCGCCCCTGTGGGAAGCTCTGGTGGGGGATGTCTGTGTGTCCATGGGATGAATTTTGGGATCCGTGCCCTCTGGAAGAAGCAGATGTGGGGYCCTTTCCCTTGCTCCGGTTGGTCTCGGCTGTTGGGGATGAAATGTTTGGATCCTTGATCCTGAAGGAGTAATTTCACCCATTCTCTGAGGCTGTTGAGAGGGAATGGGAAGGGAAATTCCCAGTTTGGCGTTYTGGGAATGCCCACGGTGCCCAGGGAAGTGAAGTCCTGCCACCTACTGGCTTTTGCCAGACTTGGTGGAGGAACTTTGAAGCCCAAATCCCCGAAATCGGGGCGGACGAGCTGCCTCAAACCAAATAATTGCACCCCRAAGCAGAGAGTCCTCACCAGCAGAGACAGGCTGAGGGTTTTAATTCGTCCAGCTTTGCTCTGATGGTGGAAATTGAGGAATAAAAAGGCTTAAGAGGCTTCCCAAGTCCGACATTTTCCATGGGAGAACTTTTTCCCAGCCCTAATCCTCCCGTTTTCATCGAATGAAAATATTTGAAGCCGATAAAATGTTGCAGAGAGAAGAAAAAAAAAAGCTGGCACGTTTTATTTCAGCTTTGTTGGATGATCTGAGGTGGTTTCCCTGAAATGCTGATTTTACTAATCCCTATCTGTGAGATTTGTAACTTGTGTATTATCTTTATTGTAATGGGATAAGCGGGATAAAGAAGCATCCATCCCTTTAAATATATTAACCTAAATATAAGTGAAGTGTATGTTCCCTCTTGTTTCTTATACTCTAATAAAAAAATATATGGAATTAATAAAAAAAAAATTACACTTGGAAGGAGATTTTTGGGGTGTTTCTGCAGCTATTCCAGATATTAACTCCTGTTTTGTGTGGAAATGCCTGGATTTTATTCCAAGCCCGGGGCCGCGTGTTGTGGGCTGGATGAAAGGACAGACCGAATTTAGGGGCTGAAGGAGGGTTTAAATTCCTGCATTTCATCTCAAGGCCATTGGAATCTTCTTCCYGGGGATGGATAAAGAGCAGGGATTGTCTTTGCCTTCCATAGCTCATAAATATCCCTGACTTGGCCGTGACCCTGCTGGGAGTGGAGMTGGGATTTGGCCTCTGGAGCTGCCTGCTCTTCCTTGCGGGAGAGGGGCGGATATTTTGGGCACAGAGAGGGCCCTGTGTGGGTGTCTGTGGGCAGCTGCTCCTCTTCCTGCACTCCCAGGGATCCAGTCCTGCTCCTGCAGACGGACACACGGACACACGGACACACGGACACACGGACACAGGGCTGGGTGCTCTGGAATCTTCCCCCCTCGCTCTCCCAACATCCAGCTCTGCAAAGTTACCTCATTCTCGTTTTTGCTCCAAGGTTTTGTGGGGATCCCAGCTGGATCCCATGGGAGAACGAGGTTATATTCCCTGGGGAATGTAAGACAAATGCGGAATAACAGTGAGTTTCATTCCTTTTCTCTGGATAATTCCAGGCTGGACTGCCATTTCCACTGCAATCCGTACCTTGCAGCTGGATTTGCAAGTGGTTTTTGGGATGGSAGGGCTCCGGTGGTGACAGGGAATATTTTGGAGGGGGTCACAGAGGAAATCTGCACATCCTTCCTGGTATTCCCATTTCTCCTCGCACTGTCACCCATGCCCCAGCTCCTGCTGTTCCCTAAGGATCTGCCTGCCTCTGCACAGGCCCAGGATGGGCTTTTCCATATTCCAGCTGTTTGGAAAGTCGAGGGAAGTGGTGCCACATCTCCTGTTTGCTCTTCAGGTGTTCCTCGCTGGCCTCCCAAGGTTGTTCTGACCATTCCAGGATGGAAAGCACCAAACGGGGCTGAGGTGGGAGAATTCCGGTCTTCCCATCACAGGACCCTGGAATGGTTTGGGTTGGAAGGGACCTTCAAACTCATCTCATTCCAACCCCCTGCCATGAGCAGGGACAACTTCCACTATCCCAGGTTGCTCCAAGCCCAATCCAACCTGGCCTTGGACACTTCCAGGGATCCAGGGGCAGCCACAGCTTCTCTGGGCACCCTGTGCTTCAGCACCCCCATGGAATTCCTTCCCAATATCCCATCTAACCCTGCCCTCTGGCAGTGGGAAGCCATTCCCTGTGTCCTGTCCCTCCATCCCTTGTCCAAAGTCTCTCTCCAGCTCTCCTGGAGCCCCTTCAGGTACTGGAAGGATCCCTGAATCCTTCTCATCTCCAGGCTGGGCATTCCCAGCTCTCCCAGCCTGGCTCCAGAGCAGAGGGGCTCCAGCCCTTGGAGCATCTCTGTGGCCTCCTCTGGCCTTGCTCCAGCGGGTTCCTGCCATCCATGAGCTGATGCCTCCAGGCCTGGATAGGATATTCCTGATGGGATCTCATGAGCAGAGCAGAGGGGTTGTGTCCTTCCCTTCGTCGTCKCTCTGGACAGGGCTCCTCTCTATCCAGGGAAAACACAGGGTTTGGAGGAGGAGAAAGCTCTGGAACTGAGGAGGAGTCTCGAAAAAGCTGCTTCCTTTGGGAGTTTTGAGGTGGAGGAGTCAAGAAAGGCGTGTAGGGAGGGAGTTGAGTTGGGAATTTAAAACTGGAGCGGCGCTAAAGGAAGACCAAAAAAAAACAAAACAAAACAAAAACAAAACAAAACAAAACAAAAACCCCAAACCAAAACAAAAAAAACCCAAAAAACCAAAACCAACCAAACAAAAAAATCCAAAAAAACCCAAAAAAAATCCCCAAAAAATCAACCCCAAAAAACCCCCAAACAAACAAAAAAAACCAAACAAAAAGAATCAAGAGCTCCACCTTCCTGCCAGTGCTGACCCTCCCCACCTCCTTTCCTCCTGCTTCCTTTTCTCCCCATTCCATGGATTTTGCGAGACCTTGAGGGGCGAGGGGGGAAAGGCTGGAAAGGTGGGAGATGTTTTGTGTGCCTATGGGAACACGCTCCAACCTCCCCGCTTATCATCTCCCGAGGAAAAAAAAAAGAGGTTCCAGGAGTCGCAGGGCGTGCCTGGATCTCCGCGGTGTGACCTTTCCCGGGATACAGGGAACACTCTGCCACCCTGAGCTGGCACTAATGGCTCGTTCTTTGCGTGGGAGTCAAAGCTGCGCTTTGGAAATGGAACACGAGCAGCTCCAAACTCCTGGGGACAGAGGTGTGAGCAGCTCCGTGTGCTCTACTCTGCCCCAATCCACACCAACAATGCGGATGGAATTTCACGCGGATTCTTGTCGYGCTTTGTCACCCCGAGATAAACCAGGGGCTTTCCGCAGGTGCCTGGGCTCGGATTCCATCTCTCATTATTGCTGGGATTGTGGCTGCTCCAGAGGCTGGGTTTCGCACCTGAGCTCACACCAGTAAAACCTGCTGGTTCCAGCAGCAGCAGCACCCGTTTAGTACCAAATTATGAAAGGAAAAATCCCCCCCACCCAAAAAAAAAATTCAGGTTTAATTCCCTCAGTAGATAAAGGAYGGTGGCACCTTGCATGTGACCACTCGGGCACTTTATAAGGACAAGGTGGAGCTAATCCTGTTGGAATTCAGCTCCTCAATTGTTCAAGGCGATTTAGATAAAGTGAATTTTTTCCTCCTTGTTTTATTTTCGCCTGGAGGTTTCTCGTCCTCGGGCCGGTTGGAACCGAGTGACTTCGAACCATGAATTTTGGGGAACGGTGAATATTTTAAAAACACCGAAATTGCCCGGGGAAGTCCTTCCCTCCTTGGGAAATGGGCTGGGAGGAGGGATTTGCATTCTCTTCTCTTGTCAGGAGGTGGCAGCTGCAGGTCCCAGTTCAGAACATTCCCTCGGGACGGACTGGGATGGGAGTGGTGCCAAGCCAGGAYCGCAATCCCCTTCTCCTACGGGACAGGATGGAGAAAGGACCTCCTCTGGAGCCTGTGGATGAGGAATGAATCCATCCCAGACCTCTCTTTGACCCTTTTCCATGGCAGATGCTCCCCCTGAGCCCTCCCTTCCCARCCTGTTTTCCAGGCTGGAAAAAATCCCGTCTGTCTCACAACTCCTCGTGTTGCCTGGGCTCAAATCCGTGTTCCAAACCACACAAAACGCTTGGGATCACAGGGACACGGTGGGATAGCTCAGRGGATTGAGTTGTGCCGTGGCTGGGCTCTGGGTGGGCACGGAGAGGGGGTAGGTCAGGACAGGATGTGTTGTTGTGAGTGTCTGATAACAGCCTGATTAGATAAGGCCTTTTCCAGACATTTGGATAAAGCCCCACATTCCCAGCTTGTTTTATTGTGAAATTTATTATTTATCCCTCTTGTCCTGCCACTCCAGGCCCTTATCCAAAGTCCCTCTCCAGCTCTCCTGGAGCCCCTTTAGGCACGGGAAAGGGCTCTGAGGTCTCCTCAGTGCCTTCTCCAGGCAGAAAAATCCCAATTCAGCCTTTCCTTATAGGAGAGTTGTTATTTTCCTCACATTCCCCAGGGAGAAATGCTCTGGGAGCCACAAGTTTTGGGATCAGAAACATCTTCCTGAAATCTTTAAGCATCTGGAGTGCACACCTGGGCTTTTTTTTGGGTGCAGGACACACTGAGCAGTGGAATTTCCATTTAAGTTTTCTACTGGTTTGGGCAAAAAAAAACAAAACAAAAGGTGAATATTTCCAGCTCCCACACCAAGCTCTGCAGGATTAGAGGGAGATGCGAAGGGCCTGGAGGCAAAGCTGGTGCTTTTCAGCTGGGTTATTTCAGTGTTTTACGCGTGCTGTCCTTGCTCTTCCCTTCTGGGTCAGCCAGGAGTGACTCAGGCAGGAAAGGATCTCCCGTTCCTTGGATTGAGGCCGGAATGAAGGCAGGGGATAATGAAGGCAGGTGACAGCTACGGCTGAGCGAGTGATTTGCATTCCTGCATCCTTAACAATGCCTTGGAAAGGCTGGATGGAGCGAATCACCTCCAAATCTGGGATTGCTGCCTCTGTCAGAGTGTGTTTGGGGTTGATTTGGGGGTGTATTGGGTCGTTTGGGATGGGTTTGGGGCTGATTTGGGGCTATTAAGGGACATTTTGGGTGGGTTTGGGTTTATTTAAGGACATTTTGGGGAGGGTTGGGTTTATTTTGGGGCATTTTGGGTGGGTTTGGATGAATTTGGGGACCCCCAGAGCAATTTTTGGGCTCCCCTGACTGGGTCTCCATCTGATTTTGGGTAGATTTGGGAGTATTTGGGGTCATTTTGGGTCCTTTTGGGTGGGTTTGGAGGAATTTGGGGACCCCCAGAACAATTTTTGGGCTCCTCTGACTTCTTTTGCGAGGTCCCAGACTGATTTTGGGTGTGTTTGGGGTTGGTTTGGGTGTATATTGGGTTGTTTGGGATGGGTTTGGATTTATTTGGGGGCATTTTGGGTGGGTTTGGGAGAATTTGGGGACCCCCAGAGCCATTTTGGGCTCCCCTGACTCGTTTTGTGGGGTCCCCATCTGATTTTGGGTAGATTTGGGGTTGATTTGGGGGTATATTGGGTCATTTGGGATGGGTTTGGGGCTGAATTTGGGCTATTTAGGGACATTTTTGGGGGGGTTGGGTTTATTTTGGGGCATTTTGGGTGGGTTTGGAGGAATTTGGGGAGCCCCAGAGCCATTTTTGTACTCCCCTGACTCATTTTTGGAGCTCCCAGGCTGATTTCAGGTATGTTTGGGGTTGATTTGTGGGTACATTTGGTCATTTGGGATGGATTTGGGGCTATTTAGGGACATTTTGGGTGACTTTGGGTTTATTTTGGGGCATTTTGGGTGGGTTTGGGGGAACTTGGGCACCCCCAGAGCCTTTTGGAAGGGAGAATTTCTCAGCTTAGAAGCAAAAAAAAGAACAAAAGGGGAGGGATAAAAGAATTGGTAGGGAAGGAATTAAAATTCCCACCGGTTATAAATATATGATCAATCCTTTCTGTGCACATCATAATCACACTTTAGGAATTATTCGCTCCTCTAGGATTCCCCCCTTCGTGGGATCACTGTATCCATGTGCTGGCCACTGGCCAGGGAAGTGATGGACGTGAAGGGCTCACCCAGAAAGAGTTAATCTAAATAGTTAAATCTAAATAATATATTTAAAAGGTTAATCTAAATAATAACCTGGAGATAAGAGGTGCCTGCATGGAATTGAGAGAGGGAGAAAAACAGGTTGGAAAAAAAAAATTAAATAAATAGGCAGGAGAATGATTTCCTGGAGGGAACAGGACTCCTTATAAAAATAAATCATCCTGCTCCTGCCTTCTTGTTCCTGGGGAGCATCCAAAGCTTCTCTGAGCCCCGGGTGCAGCTCATGGCACAAGGCCAGGTCTGGTGGGRATCTGGGATGAGCAGCAGAGCTGAGGAATCCTTTGTGGGGTTGTTCTGACCTCTCTGCCCTGGGTCTGGCTCCAATCCCGTTCCCTYGGGTCTCTGTTGGAGCCAGGAGACAGCAGAACCCTGGGAAGCGTCAAAAGGAACGTGGCCAGCAGGGATGGGATTCCCTCTCTCTGCTCCGCTCCCCCTGGATCTCAGCTGGAATTCTGCATCCAGCTCGGAGGGCCTCAGCAGGAGGATGTGGAGCTGCTGGAGCAGATCCAGAGGAGGCCATGGAGATGCTCCAAGGGCTGGAGCCCCTCTGCTCTGGAGCCAGGCTGGGAGAGCTGGGAATGTCCAGCCTGGAGAAAAGAAGGATCCAGGGAGAGCTTAGAGCCCCTTCCAGAGCCTAAAGGGGCTCCAGGAGAGCTGGAGAGGGACTTAGGGACACGGGATGGAGGGACAGGACACAGGGAATGGATTCCCACTGCCATAGGGCAAGGCTGGATGGGATATTGGGAAGGAATTCCGCCCTGTGAGGGTGGTGAGGCCTTGGAATTCCCAGAGCAGCTGTGGCTGCCCCTGGATCCCTTCAAGGCCGGGCTGGGTGAGGCTTGGATCAACCTGGGATAGTGGGAGGTGTCCTTGCCCATGGCGAGGGTTTGGAACGAGATCATCTGTARGCTCCCTTCCAACCCAAACCATTCCATGATTCTCTGTCCCAGCTCAGTGCCGAGGTGAAATCCAGCGTGGGGASAGCTCCAAACTCCCCGCATCCCTGTGCAGCTCCAATCCCTGTCAAACCCACCTGCTCCCAGGTGTGAAAGCCACAACTCTCTGCTCAGCTGCCTCCTTTGAGCCCAGGGCTCAACCCACCAAGGGGATACAACGTCCTTTTTCCCTGAGGGCACCTTCCAGAGGCTCCGTTATGGGAATCTCCTGCCCTTTACGCACTCCAGAGGCTTGGGGGGAGGGATGGAATGCCTCCAAAGCTGTACCAGTGGTTCCTGAGCCAAGCAGAGACACGTTGGATGCCAGCCATACATTTGCAGGGGATTGTAGTAAAATCAATTAGGAGGAACAAGGCTGCTGTGACTAATGAGCTAATGAGTGGTGGCTTAGTGAAAATGGCTCCGGGAGAGCTGCGGGGTTGGATTCCTGACTCGTTATTCACAGGGATAGGCCAGAGTCGGGCTTGGCATCACTCGTTTTTTTCACTTTGCTTTTCCAGCATTCTCTTGAACTTTTAGAAATGTCCCTCGTCAGTGGAGGAGATGGAGAAGGGCAGGGATACCTGTTTAATTCCTGGTGCCGGAATCTCAGCTCCGGGGAATTTTGGTTTCTGTGAGGGGCAGGTGGGGACTGTGATGTCCCAGAGGTGAAATTCACGGTGATTCCATCCCTGGCATCTTCCCAGCTCTGTGCTCGGAGTAACCCATCCTTGCTGCTTCCGTGAGTGCCTTTCATCCTGGAAAGCTGCTGGAGCAGATCCAGAGGAGGCCACGGAGATGCTCCAAGGGCTGGAGCCCCTCTGCTCTGGAGCCAGGCTGGGAGAGCTGGGAATGTCCAGCCTGGAGAAGGGAAGGATCCAGGGAGAGCTCAGAGCCCCTTCCAGTGCCTGAAGGAGCTCCAGAAGAGCTGGAGAGGGACTTGGGAAAAAGGGTGGAGAGGTAGAACAAGAGGAAATGGCTTTAAACAGGAATAGGGTGAGGTTAAATRGGATATTGGGAAGGAATCCTTCCTTCTGAGGGTGGTGAGGCCCTGGCATGGAATTCCCAGAGCAGTTGTGGCTGCTCCATCCCTGAAAGTATCCAAGGCCATGTTGGACGGTGTCTGGARCACCCYGGGGTAGTGGAAGMTGGAATGGGATGATCTTKWAAGYCCTCTTCCAAGAAAAGCTTGGCACTGGCACATGGCAGGGTCATGTCAGCATCCCTCCACCTTTAATCCAATCCCATCTTTCACTCCTGCACCTGCCTGCCCTGGAAATTTGGGATTCAGAGGAGATACATCGACAGCAGATGAGAGTAATGAATATGGAGAGTTCAAAAATAATTCAGTCAAGAAGGCTCTCTGTGCCTGCAGCTCTTGGTCCCTGAAACTCTGCCCTGGAGGTGGGTGGGGAGTTTKAGGATTTGCAATGGAATTGGGCGGGAAGTTGTGGGATTTGGAGATTTCCTGGCTGGATGCAGGTGAGGCAGGCCTGATGGAGATGCCTCCACCCCGAGACTGCCTCAGCTGCCTCAGGTAGGACAGGGAAAGAGTTTGGCACGRCATTCCCAGGCTGGAAGTAAACATTTGGCTGAACTTCCCCTTTTATTTGTGGCAACAAACTCATCTGAAGTGTGAGAGCTGTTGTATTCATTTCCCACTAAAAATTGTCTCTTTTTTAATCCCTCTTGTGACGAGGCAGATTTATGCAGATTGTGTGCCTTTTTAGGGTTTTTTTTTTTTCCTGTAATTTATGGGAACCCCCCTCCAATAGAACAAGTTGTGGTTTCCTAAAAAAAATAACAAAAGGAATTCAACAAAACAATATTTGAATGTTCTCATTAGTTCTTGGATTTTTATTCTTTTCTGGTGAGTCGCCAGCCCTACAAAGCAGCAGCACAGGGCGTGCATAAAAGAGGAAACATTTCAGGAGTCAGATAACATCAACTGAAACCATAAACAAGGTGTGTTGACACCCCTCCAAAACCACCCTCCGGAGCAAAGGAGGCAGCGGGATTTAGAGCAGGGTGGCAGTGGAGGTTCTTCCATCCAGGATTTTCTAAGGCCAGGGAGATCACGTTTCAGCTGTACAGGTGAAACCAGTCATCTGACACATTTGTTTGAGGCCACTTAATACCAGAAACCAGAAGCCACACCCCATCCTTTTTTTTTTTTTTGTTCAATTATTTTTCCCTATGATCGAGGCAAACACAGAGGATTTTGCCTTTTTCATGGGATTATAACATTTTCAGCTGAACACGAGCAATGCCAGACCTGGAATACGCCTAAATTGTCTTTCCCTGGGTAATTTTTGGGGCTGGAAGTAACTGCTTAGCTCTCATAATCCGCATAACTGCTGTGTTAGAGAGGCGGGCTGTGAAAACAATCCGTCGGAATTCCTGAGGATGGAAGTCACCCAGGAGTGGTGTTTGGAAAAGTAAAAAAGGGATTGCTGAAATGCTGAAACCACTTTTAGATTAAATATCAGGGGGAAATTCTTCCCTGTGAGGGTGGGGAGGCCCTGGAATGGATTTTGAGAGAAGCTGTGGCTGCTCCATCCCTGGAAGTGTCCAAGGCCAGGTTGGACAGGGTTTGGAGCAGCCTGGGATAGTGGAAGTTGTCCCTGCCCATGGAAGGAGGCTGGGACTGGATGGTCTTCAAATTCCCTTCCAACCCAAGCCATTCCATGACTCTGGAGCTTTAGATTTGGAGAGATGATGATTGGATTTTTTTTTAATCCAGTCTTCCTGGAAAAACATTTAACATTCCAAGGCAGGACAAGCCAAATGGGCCTYGAGTCGCACCAGGGATAGTTCAGATTGGATATTGGGAAAAATTTATCTTTGCAGAAAGGGTTGTCAGGCATCGGAACAGGCTCCAGGGTAGTGACGGAGTCACAGCCCTGGAAGTGCTCAAAAAACCCTGTGGATGTGGCACTTGAGGAGAGGGTTTGGTGGAGGAAATGGTGGTGCTGGTTTGGCTCTGAACGTGATGATCCCGACATCTTTTCCCAACCTTATTGATTATGTGATCCCAAAAGTTCAAGTGAATAACCCTGAGTGAAGTTCCTTTGGCGGTGGAATAATGAAGATGGTGGGGATATCTCCCACACCATCTTGGATTCAGCTTTTCCCCATTCCCTGTGTTGGGAGGGTGCCTGGCACAGCCACCAAAAGGCTCTTCCTTCCCACTTTTTGCAATTCCACTCTTGGACTTGCTCGTCACGTGTTGGAGGAGGATTTCCCAGCACGGAGCTGGCCTGAGGTGCAGGAAAAATCCAGCAAATCCCTGGGGAAGCATTGGGAATGTTTGGGAAGCAAAAAGTCATTGCAACCACACTTGGAGGGGGCCGGCTCAGAGCAGAGGGGCTTCTCCATTCCATCCTTCCTCGGGATAATGAGCCTGAGAAATTCCTTTGKTTTTTTTCCCAGTCCTTCATGCTTTTTCCAGTCAGTGAGGGTTTGAAAGTCAGATTTCCACTTCTAGACCAGGCTGGACAAGGCTTGGAGCAACCTGGTCYAGTGGAAGGTGTCCCTGCCCATATGGAGAGGGTTTGGAATGAGATGMTCCCTTCCAATCCAAACCATTCCATGATCCTCCTCCTCCTCCCGATAAACTCTGGACCCCACTGAAGGTGAAAACACAAAGGAGGAAATTCCATGAAGTTCAATTCCTAGACGTTCCCACCCACCAAGGCTTTTTTCACCCAGGATTTCTTGAAAACACTCCAAAAAAGGAGAGGAAATACCCCCAAGCTGCACGACAAGACCTGGAAACACCAGGATTATTTCACACCCCCGGGCCTTCCACATCCTGCTTGGACACAAAGCAGCGGGCTGAACCCATCCCAGCCATTGTCCACCCTGCAAAGACAGATTTTCTTCTCCAGGTARCATGAAAGGAGATGATGAAATAGCAAGAGGTGGTACCTGCTTTGGAGCKCCTTCGATTCGTATATAGCTCAAAGAGAGTTCGTTCTTCCAGTAGGTTTGGATCTGGGGACGGGATCGGCGCATGGCAAATCCCCAGGRCGTGTGACGTGGGTGAAGAGGGGGGACAACGCGGTGACCAGACCACGAGAGCTGTGCAGGATGARGGTGCTTCTGTCCCTTCTGCTGGCTGCTGTCACTTGCATGGATTTGGGTGAGTTTCTGCTGGGATTTATCCGGGTCCCTTCTGGAGTTGGGGTGTGATGGGGTGGGATGCGCCCTGTTCCCTCTGAAAGCCAGGTCTCTGACTTCAGGCAGTTTGCAGGAAAAAAAAATAATTCTGTCTTTGGGATATTTCCATGTGTTCAGGATGGTGGTGGTGTCATTGGGATTGTCGGG
>CADDXX010000346.1:300184-322672 GCA_902810485.1 Alauda arvensis | reverse complement strand
ACAAAGATGCACAGAGTTCAGATGAATTTTTTTTTTTCCTCAAAGAAGAAATAAGAAATAGAGTAGAAATGAGGGTGGGAGTTGATTTTTAAAAGATCAGGGGGCCCTAGGCATGTGCTCCTTGAGCCCCTTGTGACACCAGGACTGGCTCTCTGTGCAGAAGAGAAGGTTCTTGAAGAACCCCACCAGGCTGTGACGTCTTTGCACAGAGATGGAGCAGCAAAAATCAGATTTCAGAAACCCTTTTTGTGATCCAAGGGCACCAGCAGGATAAAAAAACCCTTCCTAGCTGCATTCCCCAAAGCTCTTAAGCTGCCCATGGATGGTGGATGATGGCATTTTGTTTAAAACCCCCTCATTTTGAGGAGAAAAGTCAGATATTCTGCTTTTCACTCTCCCCTCCTTCCCAGGGTGACTTTCCTGCTCTGCTGTGTGCGTCAACGTCTGTCACCATCTCCCGGGCGTTTGTTTCAGATTTGGGTGGCATCTCCCCACACAGTGACAGCTGTCGATGCTAAAAACACCTCTTCCCCCGTGGCTTCTCCTCCCAGAGATTGGCAGCAGCCAGGAAAGATTGGGAACAACGTCTGGCTTGTTTTGAGCCCRGCTTTGTAAGGACAAGGCTCATCTGATCGTGGCTTTGTGCGCGAGCCGGTAACGACACGGAGCTGCTGCTTTGGATTCCCTGCACGGAAGGAATTCCTGGAAGCCCTGTAGGTTTCAGGGAACAAATTTTTGGGTGGAAGAGGCTCTTTTAAAGCTTCCACTGGGATTAAAGACACCTTTTTAAGGATTCAGGAGGTCCATGAGGAAGAACGACACCGAATCACGTCGACAATCAGGTCATGGTGAGCCTGCTCCCAGGAATCCCGCTTTGGATCAATGTTCCTCGCTGCTGGAGCAGTGGCACGTCCCTCTGCAAGCATCTCCCGTCCCCGCTGGCTCCCAGCCACCCTCTGGAATCCTGCCACTGCCCAGGGCACAGTTTCGGCTGGCAGATTTCCACCCGCCCCCGGGATTTCGGCGAGGCAAAGCCTTCAGCCCCAGCCCGTGTTTGTGCCTCGTCCAGGGATCCCAGGGAGCAGCCAGGGAATGTGTGGAGCAGCAGGGACAGGAGAAGGAGCAGAGCATCATCCCAAGCTCCTCACTCTGCTCCTCTGGTGAGATTTTTGGAGGGGTCCTGTGCAAGGCTGGACTCCTTGATCCTTGTGGGCACCTTCCAGCTCAGGATATTCTGTGATTCCGTGATTCTAAATCCCAAAGGTGCTGCAGGAGCAAATGCACCGACACTGGAGGGCCTTGACTTCCCTCAACCTGCTTTTCCAGGAAATCTTTCATTTCTCCTTCCCTGATTATTGAGTGAAATCCATTTGTTTTGCAAGGATATGAAGGGATGGATGTCCCAGTCCCAACAAGGCAGGAATGACTCTGCTGGAGGATGAGTCCAGGGCAAGGCTGTGCATTWAAACAAGATTTGAACTGTGCCTCAGTGCAGGGGTGTCACTGCTGGTGTGACTGGGAACAACATCAAATTGTCCTTGGAATGGGCAGGAAAGACCCGAGGACATGGAAAACACATTCCTGCCTGGTGTTACACAGGCCTGGAGTGCCAGGACGAGGGGGAATGGCTTCCCACTGACAGAGGGCAGGGATAAATGGGATATTTGGGAGAAATTTCTGGCTGGGAAGGTGGTGAGGCCCTGGCACGGGTTTCCCAGAGGAGCTGTGGCTGTCCCACCCCTGGAAGTGTTCCAGGCAAGGCTGGACAGGGCTTGGAGCAGCCTGGGATAGTGTGGAAGGTGTCCCATGGCAAGGGGTTGGAATTKGATGATTTTTACAGACCCATCCAACCCATCCCATTCCGTGATTCCATCAAGGGACCTGCTGGCCAAAGGCAGCCTGCAGGATTTTTGTTCAGATCCTGGAGTAGGATTTCGGGACTCTGATCCATGGATTTCATATTTTGGCTTTCAGTTCCCTTGTAACATGTTGGCCCTCATGGATTTCAGCAATTTGCCCAACTGTGACCTGGTGCAAAATTTTTTCCACCCCCCAAGGCACAACACCCTCACCCACATTTCCTGAGGATATTGAGAAACTTCAAGCTCCGTCCTAAAAAAAAATGTGTGGCTGGACCAAGCCTGGAGCCACCTATGACAATTGCCATCTGTCCAATGGGGGCTGAGGGATAAAAGGGATCAGGACCCGGACCCAGAAGGATTAAAACACATCCCATGCGTTTCCCAACCCGATGGGAACGCTCAGAGTGCAGCCCCAGGTCTGTGTGCAGGGGGTGGAGCCCACCCAGACCATCTGCCCCAGCCTTTCACAACACTCTCAGCTTCTCTCTCTCTCTCACATCCAAGTGACCCAAAATGACTTTTCTAAATTCAGATCCCAACCCACGAGGCTGCGCTCCACTTCCTTCCCCCTCACCGCATCTGCTGCTGACACTGAAAGGTTCTTTTCACCTCATTTTCAGGCTTTGTTTTGAGGCCTGGGGCTGTGCAGAATGAAGAGGGGAAAGAGGCTTCTGTGTTCCTCTGGAATTAGGGATGCGAGAGCAGGAGGAAAATGAAGATATCCAAGAGAGGATGTGCTGCAGATGCTCCAGGCCCTCCAAACCCTAAAATGGAAAAATAGCTCTATTTTAAGACCGGAAAAAAAAAATAAAAAATGCACATGATAGGTTTGAGATGAGGAATAATTCGGGAGTGATATTGAAAATGATATCAGTGCTGCTGTACTTCAGCTGCCAGGCTCATTCCATAATTAATAACTCCTTCAGATGGAGTGACTTTCCTTTGAGGGTGCGGAATTAAACATTTAAATCCCTCTCTGTAAATACAAGGCTGTGGCTGAGCTCTCCARAAGCCTCGCAGCTACGCTCTTAATGTATATTTATATTCCAGATAAGTATTTTTAGCAAGAACTACAAGTCCTCTCTGCATCTGATGACATCAGAGCTCTGTTTTCACATGCAACGCCCCGACCGTGAAAAAATATCCCCTTCTTTTTCCTGCTTTTGGAATATTGCAATAATTTCTGCCCTTGTTTCATCTCTC
This sequence comes from Alauda arvensis, assembly GCA_902810485.1. Taxonomy (NCBI): domain Eukaryota; kingdom Metazoa; phylum Chordata; class Aves; order Passeriformes; family Alaudidae; genus Alauda; species Alauda arvensis. Next base: position 319,607 of record CADDXX010000346.1, on the reverse strand, counting down.
TTTCACAGACAATGTGTGTTCCAAGAGGGCTGTGTGGGGCTTTTTTTTTCTCTCTCTCTCACTCCCAAAGATTATAAAATAGGTGCAATTTTTAAGAAACGAAGCAGCCAAACAGCTCCTGGTGCTTCCCACCTCTGCAGTCGGGGCACGCTGGGATAACAACCACCCCTCACGGCCTGGCCAGTGTCCTGCTGTGGAAAGCAGCTGGAAACGATCCCTGCTGCAAATCCCAGTCCTTTAAATATTAATCCTGCTGTTTTCCTGTAATGCTTCTCTGAGAATCCTGCTCTGCCCAAACCAGGATTGAACCTGGACCCTCCTTGGGTTTCAATCCCAGCTGAGTGTTGTGTCCTTCCAGAGGAGGAATCACCTTTTGGAATGCCCACTCCACCTTCCGGAATCGTGGAGCTCGCAAGTAAAGGCTGCTCAAGGCTCACGCACAGCCCTGATTTTTGGCTGGAGGTGGGACTCAACAGGGCATCCCAGCTGGAATGTCCTCACAGATGAGCCTCTCTTGTTCTTTAGTCTCTGATTTCCGGGTGGGGAAAAAGCACCTCAGGTTTGTAACTGGAAGCGGGAGATGCAGATCAGGAAAAAATTCCTTCCCTGTGAGGGTGGWGAGGCCCTGGTGCAGTTTTGCCCACAGAAGCTCTGGATGCCTCCTCATSCCTGGAAGTGYCCAAGGCCWGGYTGGACAGAGCTTGGMGCAACCTGGGATAGTGGAAGGWGTCCCTGCCCCTGRCAGGGGCTGGAATTTGATGATCCTGAAGCTCCCTCCCCACCCAAACCACCCCRTGATTCTGCACRTCTCTAGWGCTGCCCCACGTTTGCAGAAGGCCTGAAAGGCAGTGGAAAAGGCAAATTTTTTTTTTGGCCATAGAAAGCACAAGACACCCAGGAATGCCCTCAAACCTGGAGACAAAATCTCTGCTCGTGCTGGGAAGAACAAACCCTCGGAGGGACAAGAAAAAATCCTTCCGCAAGAGCAACACCAGCTCTGGATTCCGCTGGCTGTGAAGCCTCACCYGGCAGGGCCCAGAGGTTGCAGGTCTTTTTCTGGCCCTTTGGAGACACGTTTTCCTCTGTTCTATTTTCTCCAGCCTATATTTAAACCTCTCCCTCCCTCCCCGTGTCCACTCGACCCAGTGACGCAAAAATCCGGMCGGGCCTTTGAATCTCCTGCCTTTCCTGGGGCACTGGGTTTAACTCCTAAGGAGCAAAGGGAGGCATAAATAACACCAATAACCAAAGAAACAGCTAATTTGATGTTTTTAAGTGCTCCCAGCGATGCCTGTTCAGCCTTGTGGCTGCCACAGCGTGAACAGGTGACTTGCGATGCCGAAAAAGAAAATCCATTTTGCACCCCTGTGTGAAGGGTTTGTCACCTCTCCTGATCAAGAAACGTATTAGAGGTGCTTTGAAGATTWAAAAAATCTGTTTTTGAGTCTGTTTTGGCTCTCTGGCAGGTGAGTCCTGGCTGGCAGGAGGCCGGGAGGGGCAGGATGCTCACAGGCACAAGGGGACAGTCCCCACACGGAGCATCTCTGGCAGGGTCRCTCCCAGCCTCCTGCTGGCCTCGGTGCTGAGCTCAGGCCCTTTCTCTTTTGCTCCCTGGAACCCCAGCGCATCTCCCAAAACAGCCTCCTGTCCCACTGGACTATATTTGTCCTTTCTCCCCCTCCTTTTCCAGCAGGCTCTTCCCAGGAGGATTTTTTTGCATTCCCTTGCTCATCCCTGTGTGTGGATTTTCCCCCCCCTGTATGGCACAGGGCACTTTGGGAGCTGMAAACAAGCCAGAGACCCTCTTGTGCTGCCCCACACTCCTTCTCCATGGAAATACCGAGCACAAAAGAAAGATGCTGCAGGCTGAAAACCAGAGAATCCAACTTTATTTACGGAATTCTCACCCCGAAAGGGAACCCTCCCCCTCCCAGTCCCTCCGTATCCAGACCCTGCCCCATCCACACGTGGAAAGCAGAGGCCGGGATCCTGCAGAAAACGTGGAAAGGCCGCTGGAGACAGAGCTGGAAGCCAGGATTGATGAAAGGAATGTGATCCGAGGGTGGCAGGGATGGAGTTTTGGTTCTTCCCTGACGCATCCGACTGGTTTGGAAGCAGGGAAAAGCGGAGCAGACGAGTGGGAAGCAGGGGCTGGTGCTCAGCGTCTGACAGGGTGGGTGGAAAACTGGGATGTGAGTGACTTCCAATCATTATCCTCCTCTCCCTGTAGATCCCAGCATTGCCAGGGGGTTTTCAGGGGAGCTGTCAGTGTTTTGGTGGAGCTCTGAGGGTTTCACCCCKGGGAAAAAGGGCTCACCATCCTCCKGAGCTCACAGGGGCCTCTGCCAAGGAATGCAAAATTGTCAGAATTATCTTCTAAACGGTGCTGAGACAGACCTTGGGAAACAATTCCCTCTGTGCAAGGAGGAGAAAGAGCCCCCTACTTGGATTTCTTGTGGAAAGAGAGTGGAAAAAGAGAAAAATATTGAGGGAAAATAGATTTTGCCACAGAGGAGGCTGCAGGGATGCCTTGAACACACAAGGATGGTGCACAGGGTGCGTCCATGCTCCTCTCCACCCTTGCTTCCCGATCATCTGGATGATCCCTGGCAACAGGAACAGAGGGAGTGGCAAATTCCCTGGATCTCTGTGAGCTGGGCACACCTGGCTCATTCACATCTGCTTCCACTCCAGCTGCTTTCACAGCAGACAGAATCAATCCCACATCTGCTCCAAGCAAATCCCGGCTGGGATTCCAGCACTTTTATCCTATTTTTCCCAGAGCTGACRGACTGGGATAACCATTACTTTTCCTATCCTGCAGTTTCTGCTCTGAAGGGATGAAGGAAGGGCAGAATAAGGGAAGAATTTTCTTGGAATAGTCTTTAAAACATSTGGAAAGGGAAATCTGGGAGCTCCAACTGCAACCTGAGCTCAGGCAGAAGCAGAGGGGGGAGGGTTGTGTTTGTCTGGCCAAACTTGGAAATTTGGCTCGCAGGTTTGTCAGTCCAGGGGGTGTTCTGAGCTTKCCAGAAATCCATCCCATTCCCACATGGAAGCTGAGCCCTCCTGAACTCATGCCTTAGCTTATCCTTGGAATTCAGCTCCAGCTCTCCGCAGTTGCCACCCCATTCCCTGACGGGCAGGAAGAAACTGGGCCCAGATCCATCTGCTCCTCTCGGTCAGGACATGGCACAGGGTGCTCAGAGAAGCTGAAGCCGTGGCTGCCCCATCCCTGGAATCGTTCCAGGCCAGGTTGGACGGGGCATGGAGCAACCTGGGATGGCGGAAGGTTTCCATGGAAGCCCACGGCAGGGAGGTGGCACTGGATGATCCTTCAGCTTCCTTCCAACCCAACCCATTCCCTGTGGCTCCTGAGGACCAGAAGCAGCTGAAGGCGAGGAACATCTGCTTGAACAGCTGGAAACTGGAGGTTCGAGGGGGGTTTTAAGTCCAGGTGCCCAAACTCTTGGCTCGAATCCAGCCTTGAAGATGGGCGTGAAGCTGCACGCCAGCGAAGAGGGACATTCCCAAAGCACCTAAGAGTTCAGCTGGGCAGGGAGAGTGGCGGGGCTTTCAGCCGGAGCYGGGACACTCGTGACCTCACAGGGAGCTCTGCAGGACGGTGCCAGCCGCCAGGGCCAGCAGRGCCAGCGCTGCAGGGCCGCTCCTCGCCCCGCCGCTGCTGCTCTTGGTGTCATCCGTGCACAGGTCGGTGTAGCAGCAGGATTTGGGCCGGGATGCCCCTATCCCGTCGAAGGAGGTGCACTCCTCCTCGCAGGCCCTGGTCACGGTGATGTTGCCAAAAAAGGGATAACCTGGGAGAGGCGGATTGGGGAGGAGGAGGAGGAGGTGAGAGGTGGGGGAAAAAGTGGTGAAGGAAAATGGGATTGAGAAACACGGACAGGGGAGGTGCTGGACCTCCCTAATCCATGGGTGCCTCTAATCCAGTTTATTTTTTGTGGGAGCAGGACTGCCAGTTCTCACTGCTGACTCTTTCTCTCACCTTCCTGCTCCCTCCAAAATCATACCAGCATGGACAAGGGACACAATTCCTTGTGGATATTGCACTCTCTATAAATTCAGTGTCCATAGAGATGTSGGGGTAGGAAAGGCAACACAGAGGGAGCAAGTGCAGTGAGTCCTGACACTTCTCTGTGAGGCTCCAGATCKGATGGATTTCTCTCCTTCCCTCTTTAAAGCGGGATAATTTCACCTGGGTTTATATGGAAATAATAAAGGATAATCCAAGCTGGGACTGGGCTGGGGAGAGGGAAGTGTGGCCAGCAGATTGAGGGGGCCAGTCAGACCCTGCCTCCAGCTCTGGGGTCCTGACACAACAAAGGGAATTGCTGGAACAGGTCCAGAGGATGCCATGGAGATGCTCCAAGGGATGGAGCCCCTTTGCTCTGGAGCCAGGCTGGGAGAGCTGGGAATGTCCAGCCTGGAGAAGGGAAGGCTCCAGGGAGASCTCAGAGCCCCTTCCAGTGCCTGAAGGGGCTCCAGGAGAGCTGGAGAGGGACTTGGGACAAGGGATGGAGGGACGGGACAYAGGGAATGGCTTCCCACTGCCAGAGGGTGGGGTTTTGTGGGAAATTGGGAAGGAATTCCATCCCTGTGAAGGTGCTGAGGCCCTGGCACAGGTTTCCCAGAGAAACTTTGGCTGCCCCATCCCTGAAAATGTCCAAGGCTGGACRGGRTTTGGAGCAACCTGGCATAGTGGAATGTGGGGGTTTGGAGTCCAATGACTTTTAAGCCCAACCCAATCCTGGAATTCCCAGATTTACCCCCCGGGAGCCCTCAGGAGGTGGGAGTGGTGTCACTCACCTGTGTCCACGGAGTGCAGGGTGGTGGTGCACACGTTGGCTCTGGGGGGACACACCACGGCTGTCATGCAGCTGGAGATGTCCGTGGGCTCCTTGCACGTGTAGCACCGCAGGGACTGGGCTGCACAGGGGACAGGAGGGCCCTGAGGTGACTCAGCAGGACAAAACAGACCCTAAATCTGCAGCTTTCCCACCAAAACGCAGCGGTGTCCAGGATTAAGCACGTCTGGAGGCAATGGCAAAAGCTTGGATGTGCCGGGGTGGGGAAAAGACGAAATCCCAGCACTGGAGGACAAGGGTGGTGTTGCAGAAGCCTGAGCATGACTTTGGAGGCTCAGCAGCCTGGAGAAGAGGGATTTAGAGGGAGCTGTTCCTGTTTGGAGGAGCTTTGGTAGATCTGAGCATCCTCTGTAAGAATTCAGCCCGGAGAAGAGGAGGCTGAGGGGAGACTTTTTGGGATCTACAGCTTTCAGTGGAGGGGCAGCACTGGTCCCTTCTCTCCGGGGCAGTGACAGAATCCAGGGAATTGGCCTGAAGCTGCGTCAGGGGAGGTTTAGGTTGGATATCAGGAAAGGGTTCTTCCCCCAGAGAGTGGCCAGGCTCTGGAAGAGGCTCCCCAGGGAATGGTCACRGCATCAGGAGTTCGGGAAGTGTTTGGACAACGCTCTCAGGCACAGGGTGGGATTGTTGGGATGCCCTGTGCAGGGCGAGGAGTTGGACTTTGATTATCCCCGGGGGGTCCCTTTCGAATATTCCACGATTGTAAAAACCAGCTCCTTCTGCTTGAGAGCAGCATTCCCCAGCTCCCCCATCCCTCCCCTCACAGCAACAGCTCCTTCCCGCTTGGTTCAGGGAAACTCCGAAGGAATCAGGAACTGAGAGCTGGATTTAAATTTCAGAGCTGCATCAGAGATCCTGAGGGCTCAAACCCGCTCTCATCAGGGGCTGCATTTTAGAGAGGCGATGAACAAACCCTCKCTGGCTGCCACCTGAGGGAGGGACATCTCTAAATACGCAAATCTCGGTCATAGCAGCTCCAAAAAACCCTCAGTGTGAGCGCTGTCCATCCACAGCCAGCAGACGCTGAGAGCGTGGATTTTCCCAAAGTCCTGCTGCGTAACAAAACCCATCCTGGTTTGAGATTTTCCATCCTACCCCTCCTTCTACCGGCTGAAAAACAACCCGAAAGCGTCCAGTGCCATCTATTGGTAAAAATTCACACCGACGCTGTTTTTTTGGGTGGTTTTTTTTTTTTTTTTTGTTCCCGTTCTGCTGTCGGAGGAACCTCTGGGACTTTGCGATAAGCGCAAATATTTTTGAAGGCGTTTGTTTGAACACCTGACTTCAGAAGGAATTTTATTTTTTTAAGGCATCTGCTCCCCGCAGCAGCTCCTTTGGAAAATTCAGCCGTGGGGTAGAGCCCACACAGTGCAAAAAACTTCTCTTTGTCCCTTTGCAGAAGTAAAAAGGATTTTTAAAAKGGGAATATTTAAATTTTCTCGTGGYCATRCTCCCTGTAAACAGCGGTGGTGGAGCCATCCCTGTTTATCCCAGCTCAGGACTCTGGATCCCTTCCCAATGATCCAGGAGAGGCTGTTTCATATTTTTAACAGAGGTTAAAACGACACATTATCAACAATCATTTGGATGTCTGATGGGTGGATGGAGCAGTTCTGGCTTCAGGCACTTGAGAAAACACCGTGCAGCCCTTGGGGTGAGGTGGTTTCCATTTACAAACCTCAACATTTTCATGGATAAGCTGGGAAATGCCTCGGGGGAATTAATCACAGTTTAAAGCAGGTTTAAGGAAGGAAAACCTCAACCCCCTCATCTTTCACTGACTCAGGCATTTAGAGGACATGGATTTTGTAGGAAGGAAGAGGAAAGCCCAAATCCGAAAGGGTGGGACAGGAGAGCTGAACAGGGACAGCTCTGCATCCTGATCTCAGCCAAAAATTCCCTGTTCCCCACTGTCCAACAGGGCCTTCTATTCCTTGAAATCAGTTCTTGGGAATATGAACAGTCTCAGACACATCCCTCAGCCACAACAGGGGTGCCTGGACCAGCTGCTTCCCTCTGGATCATCCAAAAAAAAAAAAAAAAAAAAATTCTTCCTGCTTTCAACCATAAAGCAAATGGGGTTGATAACTCTGTTTCCATGAAATTCTTTGAGACCTCGGGTGGTTTCTCAGAAATTCCATTAAATCCAAGGCAGGACTGCAGACGGAGATGGTTGATCCCTGCCCTTTCCTTTGAGATCTTCCAGGGTTCCCATGGAAGCAGCCTGAGGGTCCCTGGGGCCCACGGGCTGCTGTTTAAACCCCTCTGGGTTGTTGCCATCCCTGGAATTCCTGTTCCAGGCAGGGATGCAGTCACGGAGGAAGGACACAGCCATGGCCAAACCCTGCTGCCAGCTTGCCCAAGATCCAGACCCATCCCAGACCCAGGGGAATCTCCCATTTCCACCTTCCTCCTGAAATAAGGGGAAATCCTGGAGCTGGGGGTTTAATAAAACTTTCCAATATCCTTGGAGTTATTTCTCACAATTCAGTACATTATCTGCGCTGAAGCTTCACCTCCTGGCTTTCAGCACTTCCAGCAGCCAGATGGGAGTTTTAGGGATGTCAGGAGCTTGGGGATGAACATATCCCACCCCATTCCTGAAGGGACAAGGTGGCAGTTCAGGCTTCAAGCTCTTGTCCCTGTGCCTGCGGTTGTCCCCTCCATCCCTGGATATGGGTGACAGGTATCCAAAGGACATGCATTGCTCCCAGTCAGGCTCTTCCCACCGGGAATGCATCTCCCCTTTCCCATTCCACCCTCCCCTTTGACCTTCTTCAATACAAAAATCATCATTTTCCCCCAATCAGGTCTTTCCCCTCCCTCCTCTCCCAGGAATTTCCATGGGGGGGGGATGAGGGGGGGCCCTGGAGTGTTGGGAATGAGGAGCTCTTACCCAACTCCACGAAGGCCAGGCCCAKCAGGAATCCCACCAGGAGCTTCTTCATGCTGAGAGCAGATCCAGGCAGCCAGGACAGGTCCGGAGAGCTGCTCCCAGGGAGCTTTATATGTTTTCCCACCCTCCACCAACCCGCTGTTGATCCTGTGGGCGGATTCCCTTGGGGTGATCAGGGGAGAGCCCGGCTCCAGTCTGGATTGGGATTTGCAGAGGAACGAGTTCTCTGACGAGGTGACATCACCGGAGCGAGCAGACTCCTGCCATCCCTCGGCTCTTCCCCGCGTTTACGTTCCCGGGGCTGCTCCCATGGAAGAAGGAAAAAACACGGCTGGCACCGCGAGGTGTGGCCCCGTGCCAGGGCTTGGATRGGGAATGTGAAAAGGTTTCTTTGCTCCTTCCCAGCCTGGCTCAGCTGGCCAAGAGCTGTCCAGGGGCAAGTGACAGCCAGGCTGGGCTTCCACGTGTTTTTGGGGAAGTGGTTCCATGAGCTGGCAGGACTGGGGCTGCCCAAATGTGTCTCAGAATGGTCCCAAATCCAGCTCAGAATCAAGGTGTGTGGATACCTTGGTTGTTAACTGAGCTGGGAATCACTTGGAGGCCAGTGGGATGTGGTGCTTCCAAGTCTGGAATTGGGATAAGTCGCTGGGTCTCAGGTCCTGGGTTGTGCTGGCAAAGCAGGATGCTCAGCTTTCCTTTGGAAAAATGTCACTTATTTACCAAATTTTGTCCTGAAGCTGGGAAATAAACCCAGCATGGAGCAATCAGTCAATTTTCCCACTCCAACACCTTCCYGATAGCAAATTCCACTTTACCCACATCAAGGCAACTCTTTCAAACATCGTARTTTATTTTGCACCTTATCCAATATTTGGGGAGACAGCTTCAAATTCTAAGAGCTGGGAAGAAATTATTTACTTTCCCCTTTGGATTGAGCCGCTGGTATTTTATATTCCACAGGAAAAGCTGATGGGCTTTTCGCTGGGTTTGCCGTGATCCACACTGGAAAACCCCAGTGTTGTGCAATTTCCCATAAAGCGGCTGAATAAGCCAGGGAGGCAGAATTTGTGAATCACTGGAGCMCTTGGAGGTTTTAGGGATGGGGATGAGGTGAGTGAAGGTGCTTTAATGAGCTGCTTYGCCTGTCACGGCCTTGTCACGACAACGCACGTGGGAATGTTGCTGCCAGTCCCGGCAGCCTCTCCTTCTCCCCAGATGGAGGTTGTGCTTCCCAGTAGCCTGAGAAGTGCTGCTGGTGAAAATTTCCACAGCCACAGATGACACAAAGCTGACAGAGCTGTGGGAAAGGGAAAGAACTACACCCAAATCCTCCTCTGTGAGAGTGAAAATTATCCTCTGTTTTCCTGTGCTCTCTGAGTTCAGGTACTAAAAAAACCCCAACTGGATAAAACATAAATTTCTGGGCACACAGGGAAAAAAAATCCACGTGGTGAAAGCCACCAGACCTGGTTACATCCAGAGCCCTGCTCGGAACTGGGCAGCTCAAGGCACATTTGAGCAATGTCCTAATTAACARCCGTGAAACTGGAAAAGATCCAGTGCTTTCAGCATTCCAGGGGGTTGGGAGAGCACATTGAGGCACAGAGCTGCTTGGAGGATTGTGGAGTGGAAATGTCCATGGAGATATCCTCTCCTACCTGAAAGTCATTCCATACCGAGACATTTTTGGGATAAATCTGTGTAGGGGATAATAGGGATAAATRGGGATATAAATATTTAACCACGGTCTTAACTCTGTCTTAAAGGCTGGGAAAGGTTGGAGATCTTTCCAAAAGGCAGAACACCAGAGCTCCTGCAGAAGGGCTGAGTGTGCAGCAGCGCCAGACTTGGGGGAAAAGAGAATTTGGGAGTGTTCCAGTGAAATTGGGGAGGCAAGGAAAGACCTTAAAGGTCTGTTACCTTTGAGGTATTCCTTGATCTAAAGATAATCAGGAGCCTACAGAGAGATGGAGCCTTTGGAGCAAACCCAAAAACCCAACTCAAACACCCACAGGTGGTGCCCAGGCGTGTGTTGAGGTGGGAGGGAGGCTGATTTTGGAAGTGGCAGCACCYTCCTGGCTTCCCAGGTGGAATTGCACTGCCACTGTCAAGAAAAAAAAAAAACGGGATCCTAATGGAAAAAAAACCCAAAAAACAGTAAATGAGGGGAGTGGGACAACAGGATTCACACCAAAAGATGACACTGGAAAACACTGGCTCCTTTTATCTTTGGCAGAGTTAAGAGAAGCCAGAGTTAAATGAGGCTGGAAATTGAGGCTGGATCCTAAACACTGAAAAAAAATGGGATTATTTTTGTAAGCAAAGGCAGGGAAGAAAACTGACCTGCTTTAAACCTGATCAATATGTGGAAGCTGTGGTTTGACAGAGCAGTTAGGTAAGGCTTAGACAGCTTGTAGGACYCAGGAGGCCCTAAAAAATTCCCTCCTGTCTCTGTCAGGGGTGGAATAAACCCCGAGAAAGGTTTTGAGCACTGACTGACAGGAGCCAGAAGGGACTTTGGTTGAAATGTCACTTCAGGTCTGGAGAGCTGAGAATATCAACCAGGCGTGGTGTGTGTCAGGGAGAAAGGTCTCTGTGCCAAAAGCCTTCAGGAATTCTCAGTGGGATCAATCCAAACCTTCTCCCAGCCTCTCCCTGGGAGACTGTGCTAATTTATGAGGTGATAGAGGGAGATATGATCTCTCTCTGCTTATCACAGACTCCAGGAGAGGCAGATGACAGAAATTCGGTGTTTGCAGGTGAGAAGGTGAAGCGCTTCACCTGCTCTAACTTCCCTGACAGTCAATTCTTGTTTGAATGATAAAACCCCACATTTTTATGAGGTGTTCTGTGGCGGGGAGTGAACACCAAGCTTTGTTCAGCTGTCCCAGTTGTTGATTATCAGCCACATGTGAGATTATTCCTGTGTAAAATATTTCCACTCTGGTTTATGGAGTCCCTACAGCCCTACAGTGGCTCTTGTTGCACCTCTCTACCAAATTTAATTTCTCACCGTTGCGATTTTCCTCTTCTCCACGGAAATGTATTTTGTCTGGGATAGATTTAAGTGGGCTCTCTGACTCCTTCTCTGGAAAATCTGTTCTCCAAGGCTTTAAACCTTCTGATGGTCCTTCTCCCTCTGTTTCACCACCTTCTCTCCTCTATTGTCCAGCCCAGATCTGGACATTTTCTTGAGCCACTCCATAGAATCCCAGATTGTTCTGGGTGGGAAGTGACCTTCAAGTTCACCCAGTTCCAATCCCCTGCCATGGGCAAGGACACCTCCCACTATCCCAGGTTGCTTCAAGCCCTGTCCAAGCTGGCCTTGGGCACTTCCAGGGATGGGRCARCCACAGCTTCTCAGGGAATTCCATTCCAGGACCTCCCCACCCTCCCAGGGAATAATTCCTTCCCAATATCCCATAAAACCCACTCTCAGTTTGAAGCCATTCCCCCTTGTCCTGACTCTCCMTGCCCTTGTCCAAAATCCCTCTCCAGCTCTCCTGGAGCCCCTCTTCAGCTACTGAGGGCTCACAGCAAGGTCACCCCAGAGCCTTCTGCTCTGCAATCCCTGGAATAAACAGAACCGATCCATCTGCCCTGATACAAACACCAACCAACCCCTTCTGGTCATGCCGTGGTAACCATGGCATCAACCTTCACGACATCARCGTCTTTCCTGAGAGCTGATTTGCAGGATGGAGCCTGCTCCATTTTCCAGCCATCACATTCCCGAGCATCCTGGTGACAAGTGGTCTGCAGGAAAACCCAGATGCTCTTGATTATCGCACTGAGTCACCCGGAGTTCAGCTCCCGTGCGATTCCAGAAGGGGTAGAATTTTTGCCAGGGGGCTTTTTTTGGATGCTCCGCCGTCTCCAGGTGTGACTCAGCAGCGGGGAACCTCTCTGCCCGTGGCTGCAGGGGTGTTTGATGATCCCGTGGAAGTTCCACCTCTCATGGGTGTGCGTCAACAACGAGACTTTGGGCTTGTTGGGGTGGAGTTGGTCCCCACCCTCCTAATGAAACTCTGCCACTGGGCAGGAAGGAATTCAGGTTTCGTTGGGCTGGAAAAAGGTGAAAGTGTGAGCACCCTCCTCCAAGGAGCTCTTTAGGTCTGTCTTCAAAGGAGTACCCAAAAAAAAATCCAGATTCACAGCTCTGATTCTGTCTCTAAAGAGCTCCCACCCCTTTTATTTTCTGTGTCTGAGCTTCGTTTTGCTGCTTTGCAGCCCCTGTCTGAAGATGTGAGGTGAGAAGTTGAACCTCTCCAAGCAGAGAAGGGACTCACATCTCCCAAATTCTGGTTTGTGCTCACTAATCCCGAGGCTAAAAAGCAGGTGCTCCGGAGGATGGGAGGGAAGATCCCAGAGCAGCTGGATTTTCACAAAGAGATGTAAAAGTGTTGACAAAAGGATGAGTTGTGTTCAGGGATCTGAGAGGAAAAAGGGGAGTCCAGGGATATGGTCAGGTTGGAGGTTGGAATCACTGAATCAGGGAATGATTTGGGTTGGAAAGGACTCCAAATCTCATCTCATCCAACCTCCCACCTTCCACTAGACCACGTTCCTCTTCCTCCAGCCAGAGGAGTGAGGACAATTCCTTCAGGCATCGCCTGTGTTTGGTTCATCCTGGGAATGTCGGTCCCTCGAGCCTTTTCTGAAAACAACAAAAATGTCCAAGATGTGACTCTGGATTGGATCCCAGAGGGATGAAYCTCCACAATCCAGGCATTTCAGGCYTCCTTTAGGCAGTATCAGTCCTACCACGGACTTGAGAGATGTCTGGCTACTGTAAAGAGATCCCTGAGTGTGTTATGTCCCTGAACACTCAGGATTTGTTCCAGGAATGCCCAGGCACACTCTGAGGGCCAAGGATGTTTCCAGAAAGGTCGTTCTGGTTGGAAGGATGAGACATTCGGGCACGAGCTGTGACAGTTGTGATCAGGGTCTGAGGATGGATCCTGATCCCTTTTAAAGCATTGTCACGACCTGGATGTGTCCTCAGACGAGAACCTCTTGTGTCCCTCATTCCGCTGTGATTCCCTTTTCCATCCCTGCGACAGCTGCTGCCAACCCCACGTAAATCCATCATGTGGGGAGCCTGTGGCTGTGTGATTTTCCATCTGAAATTCGGATCATTTGGAATARTGGGACTGTTMAATGTTGGAAAAGAYCTCTGAGGTCRCCAAATCCAGCCGYCACCACGTTCACCATTAAGCCACGTGCCCAACTGCCTCATCCACGTGGTTTTTGGAACGCTTCCAGGCRTGGTGACTCCACCACTYCCCTTTTCTGATGCTTGGACACTTAAAAAAGCCAAGGCTGAAGGGTGCTGGGAACATTCCTGGGGGCTGCTGTTGGCTGGGAATCCCCAGGATCCTCCTCCACACTTCCATCAGCTGATGGCACTGCTGATCCCTTACCCTCTGCACGACGCGGGCGACATGCACAGACTGGCCAGGCACGGAGCTACTTCCTCCCCTTCACCAGCCAGATTTTTCCCTCTTTCCCATCTTTGGTTGTGCAGAGGAAGGAAGCAGAGTCCTCGCTGTGAACCTGCCACTTGTCAAACCCAGGGACTGTCACCGGGTTTGTCACCGAGAAGTGCCTGACATCGCTTTGTCAACCYTCGGCACCGTCAGCGGTGCCTTTGACAGGCTGGCAGCGAAGTCTGTCACCAGACACGGATCTGGATGAGTCAATCTAAACAAGCAACCCCTGCTAAGCAATAAAATCAGCCTGTGCTGGGTGCTGCCGTGGGGATCCAGCGCAATAAACGGGAATCGCGTGACGAGGAAGGCAATTCCCGTCATCGGGGTTGTGGGAGCACCAATTAGCAGGAAACGCAGCAGAAATAACCTCRGAAAACTTGCAGAGTCACAGACAGATTGAAGCAGGACAAAAAAAATCCAGAGGGGGAGTCACCTGGCCTAAGCACAGCCTTTCTTCCCTGCCACAGGTGGCTCCTGGATGACTCATTGGAACTGTTTCTTTTTTCCCAGTGGGGCAGAGGCAAACCCAAATTCCATCAGACAAAAGCTCCGTCAAAMAGTGGATGGCACTGGGGATTACCTGCTTCCCTTCGCTGGCTTTAAAAGGAGCCCTGCAAGGGCGGAGGTGAGGTCACCTGGMGGCCTCCTCTTCGTAAGTGTGTGTGTTTTGTCGTGGAATCCTGGAGTGGCTTGTGTTGGAAGGGGCCTTCAAAACCGCCTTGTTCCAACTCCTGTCACAGAAAGAGACACCTTCCACTATCCCAGGTTGCTCCAAGCTCCATCCAGCCTGGCCTTGGACACTTCCAGGGGTCCAGGGGCAGCCACAGCTTCTCTGGGAATTCCATTCCAGCCCCTCATCACCCTCACAAGGAAGAATTCCTTCTCAACATCCTATCTATCCCTGCCCTCTGGCAGTGGGAAGATATTCCCAGTGACTCATCACTCCATTCCCTTGTCCCAAATCCCTCTCCAGCTCTCCTTGAGCCCCTTCAGGCAGTGGAAGGGGCTCCAAGGTTTCCCTGGAGCCTTCTGTTCTCCAGGATGGACATTCCCAGCTCTCCCAGTCCTTGGAGCATTTCCATGGCCTCCTCTGGGCTTGCTCCAGCATCTCCATGCCCTTCTGCTGTTGCTCCAGAGCTGGATGCTCCAAGCAGGATCTCACCAGAGTGGAGCAGGGGGGCAGAATCCCCCCTCACCTCCTGCGCTATGGGGACACAGGGGAGCCTCAGGACTCCCTTTCCCTGGCAGAACAACAACCTCAGGCACACCCTGGGATCCTTGGARTGTCCCCTGCAGGGMCAGGAGCTGGRCTCTGTGACCCTTRGAGGTCCCTTCCAGCTCTGRGCTTCCCTTGAGTTTTGCCAATCCCGGCGGGACCAAGCTCCTTCCTCATCCACCCGCGTGTCCAACTCCCACGACTACATCCATCTGCCCATTTGCTGTCCTACTTCTCAGTATCCTGCATAATTCCAGAGCAGTTTGGCTTTGACAATTAATTTTGGTTTAATCTGACTCCAGCTCCTTTTAGACACCACAGACCAATCGTGTCCTTCCTTCCTCTCCCATCCCTTCCCTCCCTGTTTTTGGGGYGGCACACCCCAATTTCTGGGATCAGGAGTGTGACACACTCGGAATAATATTGTCCCCTCATTCAGCCGAGTTTTGGGATGATCCAGTTTTGGATAAGCAGAAAAATGTTGATGCGTGGTTGATATGCAGGTAATTATGTTGATATCCGGATGTATTTGTTGAGATCCAGGAAAAGGAGAAGCGAACTGGAAGTTCAAGGATGTGAATGCAAAGTGTGAAGCTTGTGGTTCACTGACATCAAAGATTCAGAAACCTTTTTGGGTTTTTTTTTCCATAAAAAAGGGAAGTGGAGAACAAAATTCCAGTGGCTGACATGGGTGAATAATTTCAAAGATTATTCCAGAAATGAGAGGAAAGCCCACATGAATGGATGAAAAATGCAGCAGCAGAAAAAACAACATGAGGGAGGTYAAGAAATGTATAAAGTAAAAATTTGCCATAGTCAAAGTTACTTAGATCTCGAGAAAGTCACTGAATGTTATTTATTCATTTATGTAAAATGAATTATTTTAAGTTATTTAAATATTATGTAGAATTGTTTACCCTTCAAATTGGGAGGCAAAATAAAGTAGTGATAGATGAAAACTGAAYATTAAATTAACCAACTGTTTATTCAATATATAAATTGCTTTTGATTTTGAGGATAAACACAGCACAGAAAAAAGGTGTCCAGAAAAAGAAACAACCACAACTGAAGTGGAACAAAAAAAAAAAAATTCAATGTATTCAAGCTAGGTCAAAGCAGGACAGGATGTTTTCCACCCCAGAACTCTTGGAAAACTGAGACACAGATCAACAGGTCYAGGTCCACTCCCAAATACTGTTTATAAATCGGCCAAGGCAGAATCATGAGGTCAGAATTTAACACCTAAATTAAAAAGAGGAGGGGTAACAGCCACTGCCTGACCTCGATAGAATGCCAGGAGTAAAAACAGGGCTTGAAGGAAGGAAAATAATAACAAAAAAACCAGGAAAATACTTAAAATCCACTGTTGTATTTGCTGTTTTCATGTYAAAATCAGATTATCATGAGTTTAGAAAAGAAATAGCACAGAATAATGTGGGAATATTTACTAAGATGACAGAGAGGGAAATTAAATTGATACAAGATGGGTGAGAATTCTTTTAAAGGCTTGTCACTGGAGGAGCTGGGAATATTTAAAGTGYTGGGAATGGGATATGAGCCTGGGGAAATCCATCGGGGCCTTTCCTCACTTCCGGAGTGCTCTTGCTTAACATTTCCAGTTAAGACCTTGGAAGACGCCAAACGGGACGGGATTTACTGGCGGCACAAATTAGGGAAGCCTCAGCGATTCCGGGAAGGATCAGGACGTGCTGAACAACCAGGTGGCTTGGGGTGCAAGTCATGGGTTAAAGAGGATCAACCCCCACAGTCAGGCAGCCACGCCGGCTGTAAACGAGGACGCCACCTGGAAATGATTGAGAGGCGAAAGACGCGGGAATTCCCGGATGATCCCGGGCGGAATCTCTGTCAGGCACCTGTGGAAAAGGTGCTGTGGCTGGGGCTGTGTCAGCAGGGACAGCCACCAGCAAGGCCTGTGATGACGRGACCTGGATTCCCACCCAAAGGATCGCAGGGAATTTGAGGATGGAGGGAAGATTTAATAAAGAGGGGGAGTGGCAGATGGTGATGGCAAAAGGGAGATGGYTTTAAACTAA
This sequence comes from Alauda arvensis, assembly GCA_902810485.1. Lineage (NCBI taxonomy): Eukaryota > Metazoa > Chordata > Aves > Passeriformes > Alaudidae > Alauda > Alauda arvensis. The sequence goes on along the minus strand of CADDXX010000346.1, from coordinate 303,063 downwards.
AAGAAGATTTGCATTAGAATTTGGGAAGAAACGCTTCCCTGTGAGACAGGGATTGGGTCACCCAGGGAATCCCCTGGGTGGAGATTCCATTCTTGGAAGTGTTGGAGGTGGCTCCCCCATCCTTGGAAGTATTCCAGGCCAGGTTGGAATACTTGGGCTTGGTGCAGCCTGGGACAGGGGAAGGTGTCCCTGCCCACGGCATGGGATTGGAACTAAATGGTCTTGAAGGTCCCTCAAACCCCAAGCCTTTCCATGAGTCTAAAAGAGATGGGATTTCTTGGCAGGAGGAGAAAGGATTCCCAAATATGGAAACAGCAGGGAAGAATTGCCTGAGCTACGAAAAATTGTGGCACCAGGGAAAAATAATCCTTCGCTTCTCCATATAAATGTTCCAGGTTTAGTGCCAGCCTGGGAGCTCTCAAGGCTGGAAAACTGATCCATGTTCATGATTGGAAAATCGGGATGGAGGCASAGAAGTAAAGGCTGGTTTGGACTGAATAAAAGCAGTGCTTTTGCCAGACACTTGAGTGGAAAGGCTCTGTGGCCTTCCCAGCAGCAACATTCCAGGAAAACCTTTATGTCAGCTTCCAATGTCCATCTGTCCATCTTGGACAGCTGTTCTGTCATCCAGGGATGCTGGGTAATTCCTCACTTGGAATTCCAGGTTTGCAAATACCCCCCATAGCTAAAATTAAGAGTTTATGGACAGCAAATTGYGAACATCTGAGTAAACATCTGGGTGCAGATGAATCCAGCTCTTCCACACTCCACTACTTTGGCAGTGATAATGCCCTGGCAATTCCTATTTGGATAACTCCAATATTTGGAGTGGTAGAAGTGGAGGATGGAGGAAGAAGCGCCCTGGTAACATTTCCACTGGTTTGAGGGAGGAACTGAGCAGGTTTGAAAGTCATTCCACATGTGAGAGAGGTAAGACTAAAATTTACACCTTTTTTCTGCTGAAACACTCCCAAGTCTCCTGGCAGCTCTGCCTGGATGGGGTTGGAGGAAGGTGACAAGGAAAAGAAGGGTGACATGAGTGGAATATTCACTTGGTTGTGATATGTGGGATCTGTTTGCCTTAATACCCCATTAAATATATTGAATATTTATTTATTATTTAATATTTTATCCTGTAAAATATATTGAAAGGCTCAGAGGGCTGGAGAAGAGAAGCTCCGTGGTGACCCCAGAGCTCTTCCCAATACCTGAAGGAGCTCCAAAAGATCTGGAGAGGGATGTGGGACAATGGATGGAGTGCCACGACACAGGGAATGGCTTCCCACTGCCAGAGGGCAGGGTTAGGTGGGATATGGGGAAGGAATTGTTTCCTGTGAGGGTTCTGAGGCCCTGGCACAGATTTTCCAGAGGAGCTGTGGCTGCCCCATCCCTGGAAGTGTTCAAGTCCAGGCTGGATTGGACTTGGAGCAACCTGGGATAGTGGAAGGTGTCCCTGCCCATGACAGGGATGTTGGAATTGGATGATCCTTCAGGCTCCTTCCAACTCGAACCATTCCATGATTCTGAACCTGATGTTGATGAAGCAGGCAGGACCCTTCTCCTCTTGGGCTCCTCTTGGAGACACAGCCCCGTCATGTGGGACACAGCAGCACATCCACCCTTCAGCAACCTCCTTCACAAAGTGCCTCCCCCATCCCTGGCTGTCCTCAGGGTGCTGCCTGCCCCTAATCTCACTGTTTGGTTGGAAAGAGCTGGGAATTCTGCTTTACCCGGGGGGGATATGGGCTTGCTCTGTGTCGACATCTTCATCGCGGAGCCAGCAGAAGTTTTCCCCGTCATTTCCACGATGCGAAGGTGTCCCCTGGTTTTTATTTCGTGGTGAATCACCGGGGTGGTGGTGGTGGCAGGGCATTTACCTTGGCGTAGCCACACAGGGTTGTGGCTTTGCTTCCTGGTCTGTCTGGGCCCCGCCCTTGGCGTTTTTGGGGTTCTCCACGGAAAGCCTGGCGAAATCTGTGCGGGGAAGGAGCTGCCTGAGCAGGATGGATCAGATTGGATTATTTTAGGTTARAATAAATCAGATTAGACTGGAATTTTCAGTTGGGAGGGTCCTACAGTGCCCATCCAGTCCAAGTCCCTGACCGATTCAGGATTGACCAGAATTTAAAGCACATTCTGAAATCCAAATTCTGGCAGACCTGAGGCACTGACCCCCTCTCCAAGAAGCTGTTTCCAGTGTTTGACCACCCATCGTCCTGCTGTCCATTCTATACCTCCCCTGGTGCAGCTTTGACCCTTTCCCAGGTGTCCTGTCCCTGGATCCCAGGGAGAAGAGCTCAGCACATCCCTCTCCCCTTTGCCTCCTCAAGGAGTTGCAATGAGGTTCCCTCTCAGCCCCATTTTCCCCAAACTGGGCAAACCCAGAGCACTCAAGGACGCTCCTCCCAGCCCTTCTCCAGCTTTGTTGCCCTCACGTGGRCACATTCCAGGACGTTCCCATCATTCCTGATTTGTGGGGCCCAGAATTGCACCAGAATGTTTCAGGGGAAGCCAGAGAGATGCGGGACACGGCGGGATAATCTCCCCGGACACAGCCCAGGATGTGGTTTGTCCTCCAGGMTGSCAGGACAMACTGGTGSCYCCTGTGGAACTCCTGTCRGATTYCTTTTGCAGGGCTGGTTTYCAGCCCCTCCTCTCCCAGTTTATCTTGTGCCTGGCATTGCTCCGTCTTAGGTGCAGAATCTGTCATTTAGACTTGTTAGATTTCATCCCATTTATCATTAATTCCCTTCTCTTTCACAGCTGGGGAACAAACACCCATCCCAGACTCCATTTCCATTTCCATTTCCATTTCCATTTCCATTTCCATTTCCATTTCCATTTCCATTTCCATTTCCATTTCCATTTCCATTTCCATT